>OY796897.1:17142952-17462952 GCA_963680785.1 Diplosoma virens
GTTCTCGTGTGATATTGCATCTAGTTACCGCTATAAAAAACGTTTTAATTTATGTAAGATGTAAATTAATTATCAAAAAAAATATTGTGTAATTTTCGTTGAATATTCCGAATTGGCAAGTTTTAATTTTTCTGAGGGCTTAGTTTTATTATGATGGCTGAGACAAACGCTTCTATGGCTTAGCCTTGTAGTTCGTACATTTGCTTCATTAGCAGAAGCTTAGTTGCACAAATCTAAACTGGATCGGTCGTGTCGTGGAAAATTGCATTTCACGATCTTGCATCGAGATCATGTTCAGATGTTCATATTTGGTTTTTGACGTAGATTACGACATGATCGAAAGAAAACGAAGAAAAGTGATGCCTGACTATCTCGATCATATCGACGGCAACAATTCGCAGCGAAGTACGTGTGTGAACATTCTCCTTTTGTTTTTATATTAAACGTTGCCGTGTCCTACCCACCGATGATGACAAGAAATATCGCAATTTCAGATATCGGAAATCAGAACCTCCGTCACTAAAGTTAAATTTATAAACATAAATGTTGCTTAAATCCGGTTAGCGGAGACGTTTTGTTCATCCGTGACTTGCTTCGCTGAATTACAGCACAATGAGAACCTAGAGTTTTTCTCGGCGATATTTTTAATAATGGTGGACTCGAAATACAATTCTATCTTCCGCACTTGAGCTCGTTTACGTGATTTTTCTTGTTCCTTGCGGCTCCTAAGATTTTTTGACCCTCCGCATGTTTCTTTTGCAAGTCATATATTAATAACTTTAAACGCTTTTAATTGAGTTCTTTGTTGTTGCAAGGGCAAAGGTTAGTGTACTTTTACTTAATAACTTGCCATTTTTCGACTTTTACTGATCTCGTTTATCTTCTCTAAATGAACTTTCCGCTAGGTATGTCCTCTAGTTTTTAATCATTCATTTAACAGACAGGCTCCTTTTAACTGATAAAAAAAAATCAGTATCAGTTTGAAGAAGTTAAACCTCGGTTATTGTTTTGCTTCGTGGACTTTTCTGTGGTTTGTCACAAGGTCTAGGCACTTTTGGATTTGCTTTTTTTTGCGGTTCGGTCCGACTTGACAGCTTGTGCTTTTAAAACACTCCGACACATAAGCATATGAACACGTACAGATGTACTAATCGTTTCTGCGTTTTGTCAGATTCACCAATTAGCCGTACCGATTGACGCAAACTTTGAACTCCAAAGTAATAAACAGCGACGCAACTTTATTCGAAATGTCGCGCATATCAAAAGAAGTTGCGTCACTTTGTTGAAAAACTCCGCGTTAAGTTGCGTCTTGACATCGAGCAGGCTACAACTTCTCCGGCGCGGCGAGCAACTCCGTCTCCAGCACCTTCCAGTTTGAAGGCTCGTCTGGAACCTCTTCCGACAACGTCAAGAAGACTCCGCAGCTCAAGGTGGCCGACTTGTCTCGACGCCGCCCACAAAACGGTCCTGTCGCTCTCAACGTGCTGCAGAGACAGCTCAAGAAACAGGTTTGCGTACCGAAGATTTCTGACGCGATTGTTGATTGTCTATTACAATAGTTTTTATGCTCATTAGCGACCTTCAACAATTGACGTTGTGCGTATCTGTACCGTGTAGTAGCTGTCTCCTTATTTACAATCATTGTTTTAATATCTGTTCGAAAGCGAATTACGCTAATAAAAATGAAATGAATGGCAGGCAACAATTAAAAATTGATAACAATAATGGTCAGATCAGGTGTTTTTTACTATGTGTTTTTCTATTGTATCGAACCTTTAATTTTGATTGTTATTTTATTTGTATGTGAAAAGATGAAGCAGTCATTTGAGCTACGTTTTAGCACAGCCAGTAGCCAAACATTAACGTTGTTCAAGCATTACGGCCATTCAAAAAACGGTCGTATAAAGTCTTAATCCACTCACAAAGTAACAGCGATATTTGCGTAAAGTATTTTCATTATAAAACTTTTAAGGACTTTTCAAAGTTAATAAACTATTTTTAATTCATATTTGCAGTCCCAACGCAATTCAGCAGCGACTTTCCTGACGCAAGAAAGACCAATACCTCGGTGCTCTACCGCTCATATCATCGTGAGTAGGATTCAACTTTCTACAGCTTATTGTTTTAACGTTTTTTTATTGTCGCGATCTTTCTAGATTTCTCCTTGTGTCAACTTGTTGCCTTGTCAAGTGTCTTATCAGCCTGCTGTTGAACCGATTCCATCGGTTCCTCCTGTGGGCAGCGATCAAACATCGGTGGATAATATCGCGTTTGACTTTGGAAGTATGCTGGTCGACTTCAATTTAAGTTCAACGTCCTCGAGTCAGTCTTCCTCGTCTCAGGTGAACGCGCGGCAAACGCTGACTGTTTCCTTCTTTTCGTTTGTGTTTGGCGAGTGTCCGAACCGTCGTCGTTTTCACCGTGACCGGAGCGCAGAAGAACATTCACTTGTTCAAAGTAGTTGTGCGACTTCAGAATTTACATTTACTTTGCACTACGTATTTGTTACATTGCAGTCCTTTCTAATTTGAATTCTACGTGTAAATTACCACGGACATTTGTTTTACCAAGGGCACCTTTCGAGTTAAGTTAGTAAAGCGCAGTGCGCCTCTTCTAATGTTCAACAAACGACGTTTTCGGCGGCGGTGTTTCATCTCGGCTCGATTTCGCTTTTTTTAACTTGAGCGCTCGTTTCAGGTCGGTCCGAAGAGCGTCGCTGAAGCAAATCAAGCTTTAACCAACGACACTGCGCCGTGCCATGGTATGTTCATGACGTTTGCGCCTTTTAACTTTTTTTTGGTCAATGATTAACCGACTGGTATTTCGAACTACTGCTCGCTTCGAGAAAGCAGCAAAAAAAAGCGGAACCATAGATCAGCCTGCCGCTGTGATTGTTGTAAGCTTGTCGAAGTATCACGCAAACAGTTTTGTTCTTATAAATCATAACATTCGAACCGAATATTACTCTTGACGCTGTGAAATTCCATAATATATCAGAGAAAGAAGGTTTAACGATTGAATTTTCTATAAACTCTTTAATTAATCGATTACATGAAAGTTATATTTTACAGTCATTACTTCGTGTTATGTAAGCGAAATGCTTGTGGCAGTGATCTTGTTCGAAGACGCCACTTCATATTTAGAATTGGTGTGTTTCGGACTTCAGAACGTTGAGGGCAAAATTGAAAAAAACAACAAAACCTACTCGACATGTTCCACATTTAATAAACGCAGCGGGGAAATTCTACCCGATATCAAGCACGTTATATGCTTCCAGGAAGTGACGTAGCCGCGCCTTTCAACGGTTCATTTGCATCAGGCTTGACTGAAAGTAGCGATTCTGCAGCATCTCTTGCAGAAAATGATTATTTTGGATTTTGGAACGTGTTTGACGACATTGAAACAGATGGTCCTATGGTTAGTTGCCATTGGTTGCATTCGAGTTTGCGTTTCGTTATTACGTCATTGTTTTGAACCGAAGGCTATCGACGCTTCTCATCAAGAATTGGATTTCGCTTCTGCTCTCGGTCAATCTGCTGCTGATATATGTTCCTCTGAAGTGAGTTGAAATGATTTAAACTTTTCTGGTTTATATCTAATTTGTGAAACTTACCAACTATGACGCTATCACGCATAAATTATGACATCACACACATAACATCGCAGACATAACATTATAGGCGATTTTTCGTGTTTATGTCTTGTAGTAAAAGCTTTTTTGCAAACCTTCAAATTAAATTATTTGCTGAAATTAACTAAAGACTGTTGAAAATTTTCTTTGCGCCAACATGTCACTTGGCATAACCGAAAAAAACCAAACTTTTTCAAGTGGAAGTCGCTTGCAAATTGCTGGCGGCAATTTGCAAGAACAAAGCTTACAGTTTTACATAAATTTACCACTTCGTGTGAATTTTCAATGCAAAAATATGTATTTTCTTCCTCCCTATCACTTAACCGACTCGATTAATTATTGTTTCGCCGAGTTTAGGCATTATACAGGGTGCTTCAAAATTATGTTAACACTTTTATGGGAGAAAATCGAAAACGTTGTAAACTGTGCAAATATAATTTTCTGAACGGTCTCAACTTGTTTACCATCATGCTCAGCACAAAAGAACCAGCATTTAACAGCACAGTTTATTGCCCTGATACACATTTCTCAGGGAAAAATTGATATGACAGCTTGTATTCTGACCTTGAGATCATGGATAAATTGACTTGGAGGATCGCGATCTGGAAATCGTTCAACAAACTCTCGACGCACTTTTGTTGGTGAGCCAAAAATTCCGTCAAGCTTGCAACCAACCTTCTCTGTTCCAGAGATAGTCTATCGACCATTGGATGCGCAAGATTATTTTTATGTAGTCTATTTAATTAAAAATCTATCTTTAACATACGAGTGTTAACATAATTTTGAAACACCCTGTATAATTTTAAATCCAAGCAACTCTTACTTTTGTTGTTATTACTACTTCACTCTGATCACAGGCATTGAGTTCATTTTCCAAACAGCCAAACTACTGTTCCAACCTCCTCAATGTTTTCCTCAATCATATAAGCAAATTTTGCAAAAAAAAAACTTGGTCATATTAGATGTCACCTTTGCAACCTCTTCTTTACCGTAGTACTCCTCTTGTAATCTTAATATAAAGAGCATATGTTGTACTTTTCTCTTATATAAAACCAAACGGCATCTGATTCAATGTTACTAATACTTGTAATTTTTTTTTCTTGCACTCCTGCGAATTTCACGTTTATTCCAGCAATTTTACCTTTGTAGGCATCGAAGCTCGCAATATTTTCTTTTTCAAAGATTGGCCTTCCGATTATTTGGTTTTCCTCTTCTCATCTAAAAAACGTAAACCAAGTTCGATCAACACCATTATACCTGTTTCGCCATTCAAAGTGAAAAATTTCACTTTTTTTTCATTGTATTTTCTAGCTTTTTTCTCAACAAGGAATCTTTTCGTTTGGTCCTTTTACAACATAAACTTATGTCATCTGGTCATTTTTATTATTTTTTGCAACTGATCCTTCTATCGTCTTTTGTCATTCATATTAAAAGCCAGCTATTGTCTCTTCCTCTTGTATTTTCTATATCTTTTCATTATGAGCTTGAGCTATATGGTTTGTCGTGCATATTCTCGATCTTTTTTCAGCTTCCTTGTTCATAGTGTTTGAAGCAACTTTGCTGTAGTTTGGATGTTTTTCAGAACTATTCTATTAATAACATTGTAGTATTTGTTATAGTATAATATTTGATCTTCTTCATTTTACCCCCACTATTTTTTCATACAATTAATCTCACGCCTTTAGAACAGCTTCCTTAGGTAAATTGCACATATCTGGTCCCTCAACATTTCTCGGTTCATACGCTAGCTCTCCAAACCTGACTTGGTTTTTCTTTAAGCTTTCATACCCTTTTTTGCATAACGCTTTTCTTTGTATGATCTTCCGTTGGTATTTCTTCACATCTTCAATCAATAGTCTGTTGTAATAAGACGTTTCTTATCTGATATTACTTTTTTCGTGTTTTTTTTTGATTACCATGTGTTGCCACACAAACGCTTTTTTATTACAAAATTCTAAGAACATTTCTTCTATGCATGTCATTAAAATCATCAATTTGTTTTCCAACATACTCACAAAATTTTTTAAACTTATATATCTCATTTGCTTGCCATTTCATCATCTTCATAAAGTCAACTGTCGAATAAAGTTGATTTCCGTGCATCACCTCACTTTGTTGGCATGAAAAAATACTTCACAACTAATTCCTATACGGGGTCATGCTATTGACATACAATGGTGATTTTGCTTAAAAAAGCATAAAGCAGCATCAAGTCATAAATATAGATAGAAGTCAATATATAAGTACAGTAGAACGTCGATTATTCGAACTAATTAAGACCAGGGGTGGTTCGGATAACTGATTTTTTGGATAATCGAACAAAATACAATCTTGCAATAAAAAGCATTATATACACTTATGGTCATTTATGGTACATTATGAGTACTATAGGATCACTCAATTTTTTATTTTAAGTTCGTTACTCTTTTCGTCGTTGCCAAGTCTCTCATTCTTTTTAGAAGCAGAAGCTGTGTTGAACGCCACTCACCCTGTCGATCACACCATGTTATGGCGTTGTACCACCATCTTAGTAGTGTTCGGATAATCGGCGTTCAACTGTAATTACAAGAGGCCATGCAAAAAAAGCTGTTATGACCAAACTACATCTTGCCAAACCTAGTCGTAAATAGAGTGGTCGAGTGGTTAAGAGCGCCGCAATTATAATCGACATGATCTCGGTTCAAAACCTACTCGCGCCATTCTTTTCCGTCCTTGATAGACTCTATCTATAACGCCTCGACGCTTTCCTGCGAGTCAGGAGGATAAATATAAAGATGAAATAAAAAAAAAGTAAGCTTACGTAGTTAAGTACGAAGTAATTGTTTATTAAACCAAGTTGGAGAAAAGTTGCCTCGAGAAGTTAAGGTTTATTAAAGAACACAATACATAATTTAAATTGAAGGCTTTTTTTAGTTGGTTTTCATATGCTTGTAACTGTTACCACCAAAAGGTACTTTTTGGCTTCGATTTGAAGTTAAGACTTTTTTGTTTTGTTTCGTAGAGCTTTGTAAACTACAGGTGACCTTCAGCTTTTAACTTTTAATCAAACCTTTTATTTGTTATGTTTTATTGACGTGAACAAAGTACTGCTGCGTGATAACATGTAACTAAACACAATATTTTTAATAAAATTGAAATTCTGCTTGAATGTTTTAAGTACAATTGGAAGTAAGGCTGTAAGAACCGTGAAAATAAAGTTTGCCATATAATTTCTTAGAAAATCGTTTAGGCCTAAAAAGATTTGCCTTCTACCGAAATCTTTTGTTTGAATTAGAAATCAAAAAAATGCGCCTTTGTTGCGCAATTTCTAACGCACGACAAAAGCTATTTTGTGAAGCTTCAAGCTGCGCCAAATCTGTTCTGTATGCTTTGCTCAAGCTCTAGGGCATGTGACGTCACTCTTGCAAGTTTTCGATGGTAATCGAATAGCTTATTATGTACAGTATGGTTTCTGGTTGCCACATTCCGCTGTTCGTATTTGTAGCCTGCTTTGAAACGATGTCATGCTTGGATGATCGCTTGAAGAGAAAGAAAGAGAAAAGGCCTTGTTCTTGCGAGAACTCACGCTTAAAATTCCCTTAAAAATAACCACTGCAAACAGTTATTTCGCTCACTGAGCCATTTCCGCGAAGTAGAATGTTCAATTTTTCAAAACATTTCTTTTTTTAGATCAAGACAGCAGCTGCAAAAGACAAACGAGGTAAATAGAAATTTCTCGTCAACTTTATGCGATACCGTCATAGCCGCACCTGCCGGGGGGGCGATTGATAATTGAAATCTCAAAAATTTAGGCAAACTTAGGAATTTTTCTGGCAGCGATAGAAAAAAATAGGGCAAAATCAGACATTTTAGGGCAGCGACATGGAATTGCGTGGGCAAGACTTGAGGTGAAGACCTTTTTTTTAGAGGTCACTATGATTTTGGGACAAAAATTGAGAAATTTGAGACAAATTCTTTTTTTCTTTGGTCATTTCCCTAAAATCTTAGACAAATTTTTTTGTCATATCCGTAAAGAACTAGAAAATCATGATTCGGGCAAAACTCCATCGCTCCCCCCAAATTTTTTTGGGCTGGTACGCCTATGGATATCATGGTGATATTACATCGACTACTTTTTTATTCTTGCAGACAGCGATATTGAAAACGATTGTGTCGATAAGCTTGAAAGTCTTTCTATTCAGCAAACGAATGCAAGCAGTTCTTTGAAGGGCGCTGAGGAAAGCCATTCGAAGACGGATGCATCTAAAAAAGTGAGTTGTCACCTTGTTAGTATCAATTTTTACTTGGAAAAGCACCCCCTCCGACTGTATTTTCACTTAAACTGAATCGTTTTGGTAATAACTCCCGCTAACCTCCAACTTTGAATATTTACAAACGATCAAAAAGTTTTTTGATTTTTTTCAACAGGTTGGCGATTCTGCCAACAGCCAAAGTTCGACCTTGAAAGTTTTGACGTCATTTGGCAATGTCACGTGTCAATCGAACCATCAGCATTCACCTGCAGACGCCCGATCGGAGGTACAAGAAACTGCTTCGGCAATGCACGACTATTCGATCACTGGCGACGTCCGAACTCTCTTGCTTCGACAGCGACATTTGACGTCGATCAAAAACAACAACGGTGACACGTGAGTGCTACGTCATCGTCGACCTGTTCTTTCTTGTGATTTATCTTGACCACTCCAGATTTTGTCGTGCCTACGGTGGTTCACGTTTAAGCTTTTAACTTTTGCCTTTTCGTGTGATGTGGAATCGAACGTTGTTGTTGCCCCTCCGCCACGGTTGATCTTGGAGGAGTCATTCCTTAAGGCTCTAAATTAAAGGACCACTTTTGCAAGGACTAATGGGGTGGGATGATGTTAGTACTGTGCTCCAGTTAAAAAAGTGATTAATTTCATGTGTTTGTGTGTGTCAAGCATAGTAGGCGAGTGAGTATCAGGGTTTACTGCATGCAGGTAACTTGACAGGAGTGGTGATTTGTTGGCTTTGAGCTGTAAAACTTTCGTACGCTTATGAAGTGGTAATGTATATGACGTTTGTACGCTTTGTACTGTTAATAATTTTCATGAGAGATTGTAGCCTTCGTAGTTTATGCTTCTGCATGGATCTGAATGTGCATTAAGATTATGTATATGGTGTGTTTGTATCAGATGTTAAGTTGGGTATCACGAAGCTTGAGAATTGCGCCCATTCTAAAGACACTGGTATTGTCATGTGATGTTGGGTGTTTGTGTCTGGTGTGCAGCCAGTGGTAATGGGATTTTGGAACAAGGAATAGGCAATGATTTTGGAATAAGAATGATTCCAAGAATTTTTGTGTGTTTTGTTAAGTCATAGAGCGTGCCATGTTGTTGTTACCCCTGTAGCCATTTCTTAACGCTTCAAAGAAGCCGATCTAGTTTTCCACTCCTGGGTTACCTCTGCTACTTCAAAAGGCTTTTCCACAGACTAGTGGTATTGTGCTGTGTTGGTACTTGACTACAGTTAAAGAGGTGATCAGTGTCAAATGCGTGTGTCAAGCATAGTGGGCATTGTGGCATGTAAGTTTCATTGCTCACTGTATGTAGGCAACTTCGCAAAAGTGGTTATTTGTTGGCTCTGAGCTGTGCCAATTTTGTACACATATGACGTGGCAATATTTATTGTGATGAATGAATGAATGAATGAATGAATGTCATAAGGCGTGGTGTTAGTAACTTAGGTCTTAATGTAAAGGTGTTAATAACTAGGTGTGCCATATTTACTTGGGTCTTAATGTAAAAGGGTAATTGTAGTTTTGCCAGTTTTTACATAAAATTAATTTAGTGATGGGTTTTTTGAAATTATGATAAAATGAGTCAAGGGATCTTACTGTGTTTGGTATGAGATGCTGTGATTGTTATGTAATAAGCAATTAAGCATATTTTGTGATTTGTACGTCTTTTGGGGTTAAGTAGAATGTCAGAGATGTAAATGTTGAATAAGGTTGGAAACAGAACTTCACCTTAAGTTAAGATGTTGATTTATTTGAGTTTCAAGTGTGTGCAGTTGTATTAAGTGCATGATCGTCTTCTTTTTATGTAGTTTGCTATGAACTTGACAGCTTTGTCGACGTTAGGGCACAGGTAGATGATTTTCATCCACTAGAAATTAACTGATTTTTGCTTCCTTTCTGATCTCTGGTGGATCTTTCCTGCTTTATCTTGTGAGAAAAACTCATCTACGACTGTTCAAAAAAGTTGTATTTTTTAGTTTACCTATGTGGATGACCAGATTTCTGCTTTTGGGGGGCTATGTAGGTGATTGAAACCCAGAAATTAAACATTCTGTTGATCTCGTCTGACAATGTGCGAACTATTGTATTCGAAACTTGGCAGTGTTCTGCATTTGGCGGTGATACACAAAAACTTGGAGGCTCTCGGTTCGATTCTTGATGTAATCGCGACTATGGATAATTGCGGCGAGATTCTGAACAGCGTGAACGATCAAAAACAAACTGCCCTCCAGATAGCGTCTCTTTCGGACAACGTCGATGCTGTAGTGGTAGGTTTTTGTACGTTGTTTCCTATATTCAATAATATGCTTACTTACGAGTTTATCAAGTTGCAAACTCGCATTCACAACATCTTACATAAAGCGCTGGATCGAATTTTCGTGCGAAGATTGTGAAA
The DNA here is from genome assembly GCA_963680785.1 of Diplosoma virens. NCBI lineage: Eukaryota > Metazoa > Chordata > Ascidiacea > Aplousobranchia > Didemnidae > Diplosoma > Diplosoma virens. Next base: position 17,153,234 of record OY796897.1, read on the forward strand.
AAACAATACACACATAAATTAAACCTGTTTCTCTTAACCCTTTTTTCATGTACTACCTTGGTGCTAACTGGTCGATCCAAAAAAAAAAAAAAAGCTCGTCTCTAATTTCCTATTTCGACAAACAGATGTACAAATCTTTGTCTTTTTGCAACAGTTGCTGCTCCGCGCTGAAGCAGATCCATTGATTCCTGACAAAAACGGAAACCACTCTATTCACGTGGCTTGTCGTCATGGCAACGCCGACATTCTCTCGCGTTTGTTGGACAGAGTTCAAGAAAAGGTGGTTGACACCAGAAATCACAACGGTGAGTAGAATCGTGTTTGCGTACAAGGAAAACGTCGACGTCACCATCTTCTGTTTCAGGATTGAACTGCTTTCACCTGGCGGTCAAGGCACAGAAGAACTTGGCGCAATGCTTGAACCTGCTCAAGCCCCACTGCGACGTTGATTGCGGAGACGTTCGTAGCGGAAGAACCGCTTTGCATATTGCTGTTGAGCATGGAAACGTCTTCGCCGTCCGCATCCTGCTCAAAGAGGTACCTGTTCAAATCTAATTGAGCTCTTTCAAGGATCAACCTTAGTGTGTGTCTATCGCGAGACCAGACGAAATGTGAAATAGTAGTTCTCTTTTTCCTTTGACAATCTCACATACGAGCGTTTTAACTTCAAGTGTGTTAGACAAATACAAGTATCTGTTCCGAACAGTTTTTATTTTAATTTGACAATTTGTCTCAAAAGATTTTCACACAGGATGAAACGTTAATGTTAAGTTTATTTTTCGTTCTATGCTGCGAAAGCTCATGAAACGGTTTGCAAAAAATATTTTGTTAATAAACTCTTCTCGTCTGGCTCTGATGGCGTATTATTGCGATATCATCACAGTCACAAAAACCAATAATAACAAGCAGAAAAACAAAACTGATTTTACTTGCATTTGGCACCAACCAATCCTCTCTTTGTGACGTATATTTGAAAGTAGACGCCAACACTCCCCAGGGGGTCGTCTTTGAGAAGCACTGCTCCAAAGTAATATGTTATTTGTCGGGTTTAACTATTGGTCGTCTTCCAGTGCGACGCGAACGTGAACGCCGTCACCTATGACGGAATCTCTCCCCTTCACATTGCCGTGTCGTCGGAAAGCTTCGTGATCGCTTCGCTGCTTATCGCGTTCGGTGCCGCGTACGAGAGTTTGAATTTCACGGCGAATGACGTCACACAGATTGCGGCGGTAAGTTCCTTCCAGCGTCACCATCGCTGTTTCTCTTGGTAAATAGAGTCGAAGCAAATTCAACGTTGAGGTTTCGGACTGCTGCAATTTCTGTATTTGACAGCGATCATTCTATTCGTTTAAAAACTTAGTTTTATCACCTGGCAACTCTTGTTTCGATTCAATTTGACAATTGATCACTCGCCTTTTTTCGTAAACAAATCGTCGAGACAATCAGCTCAATGTCAGTTCGTCAACAAAACCTCGGATTCGTCTATTTGTTTTTCAAAGAAAAAAATTCTTTGATCCCTTGTAAAAGATTTAGTATGACAGGTGCGTGATGCTTTGGAAGGAAATATGCTGATATCAAGAGGTGATAACAATGCCTCAATTGCTGCTGGTTCAACTTCTATTTATCACCGTGAGTTTTCTGTGTATGTTTCCGTACAAAGAGCAACATTATGTTTTGTTGAGTGAATGGAGAATAAACGTAGTATGACAGAATATCAGATTACTCACAGACCTGTTTTAATTGCTTAAATTTCGTCGTAGTTTCTGACCTAATTCGTCATAATTCATTCATACGTTACTATTGCATTTTTGCCTCGAGATTCAGTCTATTGTCGAAGTCTAGTTAAAATATAAAAATAAGCTTGTTACCTGTACTACTGTAATTGCTTTATTTTTTTTAAATTTTACGTGTGTACCAAGAAGTTTTCTACTACTGCTGTATTTAACGTTGTTTAGTATGGAATTGAATATATTAGGTGCTGAACAAGGTTTTGCTTACTTTATAAGCAAACAGATGTGTTAATCACAAAAAACATAGGACGGGTTATTTTCTGGTTAGTAGCGGTTTCGAAAAAGATGAAGTTCGATCTACAAGAACTAGTAAAAGCGGCCGATCCCAACCACCTAAAGTTACTGGTTTAATGACGCGTGTAGTGTGTTTGATGATGCGTGTGGGTCCGCGAAGACATTCTTATTCTTTACAACTAGTTTGGGTTTACTTTTGTGGTGTGATACAAATTGTCGTTTATTGGTCGAATTTTATTTATTTGACCTGAATTTATTGGGTTGTTTTATTTTTTCTCAGATTCTTTGTTTTCGAGCCTGACTCTGCAAAAGAAGTTTTGCAAATTGTTAGACTCCGATAGAATCGCTTCAAATTGGATTGAACTGGCTGATCGGTTACAGCTGTCTCATTTTAAAACGTCATTGGACTCCTCTAGCAACCCTACAAGTTCCCTTTTAAAGCTTTACTGGGTAAGATGAATCACTTAATTGAATAAATTCTTAGTTGGACAAAACTTCGTAATAACCAATGGTATTAACGAAACCATTAATTAATTAACTCTTTTAATTTATGGTAGTCTTTAAAAAAATTGTTTTAAAAATTCTTTCGGCCATTTTTCGTCAGAGGAAATCGTTGGCAATGACGAATTGAAAGAAAACGTGGTTTAAATCGAGTTGGAGAACATCGAAAGTAACGGGATCTCTGATTGGTTAAGAGAAAGAGAGCACGCGATTGGTTAGTAGCGCGCTCACTTGCGCCGTAAGCGAAAAAGCTTCAGTCCATAAACGAACTCTTTCTGGCGACAAAGAGAGCGTTCAAGTGATTCTATAAAGGTGGCTTCAAACGTTGCCTAGCTAAAATTGAGAACCAATTAATATCGAATTTTTCCACGCAAATCATATCTAACTTCTTCGTTTGGGGCAGATGGGCGGGAGCTGGATGGTCCACTAAATACCGGACATGCTTTTATAAGCTAGGTCGCCAGATTCTTGTCGACATCTGAGAGAGCACAGGCTCCATTTGGATGTTGATAGATGATGGGGTGAGATGTTATATCCTCAGCTTTCTGCTCCTTCGCACCACACTCACAGGCCGCGGTAGAGGCCATTACCCCATTTGTGCCTATCTGAGCGGAACAGACCAACGCTGTTAGGCTTGACCCATGCAGATCTCAGAAAGCTAATTCCCGGTGGCGTGGCCTAACATCTTTAGTCAATATATGGAGCCTAAACGCGTTTTCTCGCCACTCTATTCAATTTATATTCCGCCCATTGTGCTGCACTGGTGCCTGACTGGACGGGACGTTCAGTAGTTGCAGTGCAGCAGGCATGTGTGGGTGTTTTGATTTAAATTGCCGCAGTTGTCCACAAAGTGGAGACAGGAGCCTTTTACATATGTTATTTAACAAATGTTGACCAATAGCCGAATCGGAAATAGGCGCTTTTTGAATGGATTTGCATTGACGTCTAGGGAAATCTTTTTGAATTTAATTTGATTTCTAATTGATTTTGAAACTTGTTGTCGAATTCGTTCTTATAGTTGTTGGGATGTTCTATCTACGTACACACTATCGCAGTGGCACGAGTGCTTATATACAACATTGCTTCTATACTCGTGCTAATGCTCGTGCCACTGCGATAGAGTGTACGTAGATAGAACATCCCAACAACTGGAAGAACGAATTCGACAACAAGTTCCAAAATCAATTAGAAATCAAATTAAATTCAAAAAGATCTCCCTAGACGTCAATGCAAATCCATTCAAAAAGCGCCTATTTCCGATTCGGCTATTGGTCAACATTTGTTAAATAACAAGATTTGCGCGAAAAAATTCGATATTAATTGGTTTTCAATTTTAGCTACAGAACGATCATCTTTTTATCTGGCAACGCTTGAAGCCACCTTTATAGAATCACTTGAACCCTCTCTTTGTCGCCAAAAAGAGTTCGTTTATGGACTGAAGCTTTCTCGCTTACGGTCCAAGTGAACGCAACTAACGAATCACGTGCTCTCTTTCTCTTAACCAATCAGAGACGCCGTTACTTCCGATGTTCTCTAACTCGATGTAAATCACGTTTTCTTTCAATTCGTCATTGCCAACGATTTCTTCTGACGAGAAATGGCCGAAAGAATTTTAAAGAAAACAGTTTTTTTAAAGCAGTCCTTCTCAACTCCTGGGTCGCAAAGTGGGTCGCCGTTAAATTTGATTGGGTCGCCGAATACTGAAGTTGTACAAAAATTAAATCATTTTTGGTGTACGTAATTAGACAGTGGCTTCACTGATTTAGAGATTCGAGACTGATTTAAAGTGAAGATTTTTTTATAGATCACTACTTTTTAACGACGAATATCAAGAAATTCGAGACAAAAAGTTGAATAGTCTTGAGTTTAATTCACTTTTATGCTTGCAATGAAGTCTGTAAAAAAGATTGGGTCGCCAAATCTTCGCTCTTTATTTGCGCTTAGCATTTGGGTCGCTACCAAAAAAAGGTTGAGAAGCACTGTTTTTAAGACTACCATAAATTGAAAGAGTCAATTAATGGCTCCGTCAATATCATTTGTCAGTTCAAAATCACGTTATTTTATCGATTACGTAAGTCTATTTGTGAATATGCACGTAAGTGTATTCTTCTACTCAACGAAGATTGTGAATGCAAGCTGAAATTCGCCATTATGTTTTTCTACTAGACACTTGCCAACTGTGAGTCACACCACCGTATCTATTGCTTTTCAAAGAAAAACCAGCAACCCATATTCTCGTGAAACTTTACTGCGTAAAATTTTCCAAGTTATGTAATTCACTATATTAGGATGTATCTAATAACTAGGTTTTCTTCATAAATTGTTATTTATTTATAGCAAATTTTTTCCTTTGGTTCGATTGGTTAATCATCGTTACAAGTAACATACGCCAAAAGTGAAACTTTCAGCGCATTCCCCTAAACTCATTTAAAGCAGTATTATGACGTAGTGTTGATCGCTTAATTGCTTTGTCTTAACAAAGGCGGAACTGATTAGGTGCCAAGTCTTTGAAAAACGATTAATCAGACCATAAATGTTTATGCTGCTGTCCCAAGGCATTGCGCTGTTGTAGTTCGAGTTCAAGCGGAAGCTGCTTATGCTTTCGATATCACTTTCGTATTATTTTCACTGAATCGCCGTTTACATTTATGCTTTCCAGGCTCGTCAAGGAACACTGGACGGACTGCGTTCCGCTCTGATGAGCATAGGACGTCACGATGCTGTGCAGGTACTAAACCAGGTCAATCATCGCGACGAGAGCGAGTCGACTGCGAATCTCGCGTGGATATCGAAAGTAAGAACCCGAACAACCGCTCGAGCGACTTCGAGCACTTCACCTCGATTTTGTTTCAGGCAAGTGACGCAACGTCACTTCCGATTTGCGTCATGTGAAGCTGAGACAACGGTGTGTAGCCTTTCCCCGTGTACATTGTACATAGAAATGCAAAGCGGCTGCGTAGAGCTTCGAGCTGACGACTCTTCCCGCCCCGGGAAGGAGGGAATGGGCCGGGCCGCGTCGCCCACCATTCATGGCAGTGTAAAGTTCGATTGCTTATCTTTATTTTAACCATGGTTTTAGGCGATCTGTACAAATTACTAATGACAATAAAGATGTAGTACATTATCGTGTGTCTTTGAGTTTTTCTATTTTTATAACACAGGCAAGTTTATCGTTTACGAAACAGCTTTGCCTGTTTGGTGAGAGATTGTTTAGTTTGTATTGCTTCAATGTTAAGCGGTAGCAATGGCAAACTAACAACTATCTATCTAACAACTGTCTTCTAAAATTAATTCGCTGAAAAACTTGTTTTATGTCGATGGCCAAATTAAGCCGTATTTTTACCGCGCACGTTCACTTTTTTTGTCCCTGTTACCCATTCCTAGTTTTCTGATCTACTTTTCCTGGTGATTGGTCCAGTGCATCTTAATCCTAGCCTGTTGCATACAGTCTTGTAGAATCTGCTTCTGAAGAATCACCGGGCAACAGAACTTTTTCTACACTGGTCTTTTTAAAAAATTGCTGTATTTGTTTAAATTTTCTATTTATTGATGAAACACCATTTATTACCCAAACTTTCAAAGCATTGAAATAATAGCTAATCCATGGTTTTCCTATCCACGTATTGTATCTTTTTCGACATTTAGTCATTTTTCATTTCGCTCTTTAGCTATTTTTCGTCACTGCCCTAGTGCCCTACTTTAAAATGTCGATAATTCTCGTAATGGAATGAATGCATATTTATCCAGACTCTACTCAATATGTTTCGCTATGAAACTCAAAAATGATTTCGATATGGTTAGAAAAAATTGTCATTGGCGAAAAGTGATAAACTTCACGCTTTTATTTACTCTTGTTCTGGCTTCATGTTTTGATCACCTGAAAGTGAAATGGAAACTTTGATTTAATAATTAAATTGAACCCTTTTTTGGGCAAAGAAAACGTAATTTTTAAATGTTTTACCTGGAATTCGATGCATAAAAGTATAATTAAATATAATGTGGAAACAATGCACTTCCATCGTAACTGTTGTAAGTTTGAACTTGCTCAGTCGGAGTTAACATCGAGCTGTTCGACTATGAAGAAATGATAGGCAATTTTTCAAGAAGTTTTGATTTAAAATTAATTTGAATAGAACAATTTCTTTGAAAATGTCTTTTATGGAACTAACTGTTAAACGGTTTCCAGCGATGACGATAAAAACGAACTTATTATTTCTTAGAAAAAAAACTACAATAAAAAACAATTAATTAGATGTAAATAGACTTTTTCGTACTTTTGTTATGTAGCAGCAAATAAGCTAGGTTTAAAGTTTTTTTAACGTTGTTGTTTAATATTTAATAACATTGTACTGTACAGGGTGGCCGAAAAGTCCCAGGACACTATACATGTATTTTCAATAAAACACAGTATTTTATAATGAAACACACAGAAACGTATATATTCAACAAAAAAGAGAACTTTATTAGAAACACAGCAGAAAACAACTAGAGTAATTTAGTGGTCTAGGGGATCAGTATGTTGGCCCTCATTGTTCTTGCACAATTCCATTCGCCTCCATGTTCTTTGTGCCATTTTTTGGAGAGAATTCCTTGATACGCTAGCAAAAGCTGCAATAATCGCATGCTTTAGCTGATCAATGGTTTCGTATCTAATACCAGAAACTTGACCTTTAATAAAACCCCATAATGAGTTGTCTGGAGTGGTCAAGTCGGGGCTTCGTGGTGGCCAAGCAAAAGAATTTGTAACAAGCAAAAAAATCAACAGTAAATACACTGATGTCACTCATGACCTTAAATAACCTGAAAAAATAAATCAAATAAATTGTTTTAACAAGATTAGAATATTAAAACTGCATTTAACAATATTTAACAGCATTAAAATATTAAAAATAGAGTGTCCTGGGACTTTTCGGCCACCCTGTACTTGAAAATTTATATAGGCTATGCAATTGCTTGCTTGGTTGCATCAACGCACCAATGAATTTTATAAGCTGCTTTATTTAGAAGCAAGAACACAGTCACTGATTGTTTAACAACCTATGATTCAGAATAATAATTTTAGAAAGGCGTCATAAAAAAACAAAATCTGCTCGTTTTAAAATTTAAGATGCAAAAGATTAAATACAATACAAAAGATTTTTTTCTAATGTAGCAAATTGAGAGAAGTTGACACTTTTTGACAAATGATGTTGAAATAATAACACTTAACCCTTTAAGGGACAATGGTACATATGTGTACCATGATTGTGATTGTAACGTAACAAAAGCACTTTTGTGAAGGCATTATGATTCTAATTTTTAGGTATTTGTGACATCATTATTGAACCATTGTCATTTTATTTTACAATCAAATTCTTATATCCCTTAAAGGGTTAAACAAAACTTAACGGCAACAGGTAAAATGGCCTTGCAGAAATATCCTGAACATCAAATACTTGTTCATGCTGTTTTATAGAAAAAAGTAATTCGCGCTTTTCTCTAAACTTTGCTTAGATTTTTTCAGACAATGGTTGAATTAATTTAAATTCAGATTCTAATCGTTTATCTTCGAGAAAACTTGCAGCTGATTTGGAATTGTTTGCCATGTTATACGGAAAGTCCGCTTGCTTTATTGATGTTCCCATCTGCAAAAAATTTAATAAAGCAAATTATGTCGAGTGGCTTATATTTTTGCCGCTTACCTTCCCTTTTTATACTCTGAGAGAGCAGTCACTAAACTTACGTCGGAAGACGTTGCTTGAACAAGGGACGCCATTGCCAAAGTATGTTTTGAATGTAGCAATGTGCTAAAAAAGTAAAAATTTTTTATCTTTCTACGGTAAATCATAATCCTTAACTTGTTGCTGTTTATAGATTTTATTTATTGTAAGCTCTTACTCATTTATTTGCTGCTTATACAGTTTTAAAATTTACTGGGCGAAGATAAATGTCGGGACAAAGGCAACATGACAAGAGAAGGAAACCTGAACCTGAAGAATTTCGATTGAAAGTAAAATCCAAAACTGCCACTGTTCCGTTCCTAAAAATCACCCACACTATGTATATTCACAATCTCATAAAAAATCTCTTTGATTTCGCTTTGGTCCGGCTCAAATAGCCTAAGAAATAACGGTTTTATAAGCAATTTAAATATTTTGCATTTAGTTATAAAAAAATGGCAACACTGCTTAGTATCTTGAGTCTTGGAGAAAGATCCAGAACTATTCGCTTGACTGGTTCGCTATTGTGACACATGTGACGTAATAATAGTTATTGTGATTGGCTTGATTTGATTTGGATAACTTCAGAACACTCGAGATACTTACGACCGAGTAATATAAATAAGGCTCGCTCGGAAGCATTATTATGATTCGTGGTGGTAACTTAGAATTGGAAAATTGTTAGCTGTGTAAATTCATAGTTTTTGAACGCAAGTCTTTGGTTGTCTACGTGATTGTGAAGAATTAAGCTATTGAGCTGTAACCTGCTGCTTTGATTGTATACTATTGTGGGCTCCTAAGTGGATTGGAGCATATTTTTTAATAAAGAAGATATTGTGGTAGTCTGAGCTGTGATTTAGCTAGACTATATTTTTGCTGTCGCTGGTTCGAAGGTCAGATCCAGCAAGAAGATTAAGAATTTTATCTTTTAGTAGACACCGAGATTGCGTTATCGGCGAGGCCTTCCTTACAGGCGCCGAAAGGTTAGACGATTAAATAACGTACTAAGTTACCGAATTAACTTCTACAAGATTTAAAAAACTTTTTACCAGCGGAACATAAATTTCAAAAACTCTCCAAAATTTAAAAAACTAAAATTTGTGAAAGTAACAAAATTTCAAAAACTTTAGCAAATTTTAATAAATTTGCTACAGCCACCAATCACTCAGCTAATCAAAAGTTTAAGGTCTTTTTAATATAAAGTTTAATGAAAAAATTCTTTCACAAACTTTTTGATCTTTTTCGATGGTTTTATTTCTTTCTTCCCGTTTTTTCCTACTTCTTTCTTCTACCATTTCTCGCAAATCGCTAATGTAGGCTTGTGGGTTTTCGATGTCGCGAGTATTTTGAAGCTGCAGAAGCAAATTTGATTCTTTTTTTTCTATCAAAGTATCAATGTAAAGAATTTAATTTAGATTTTTTTCTACACATAAAGATGGAAAAAAAACAACGTACACAATAATTTCATTTGCGTCGTTTTAAAATTACAGATATTTAATTTTTCAAGGTTATGGCGATCTTCAAATCAAATAGGTTTACTTATGTTTTATCTTTCATTTGCAATGGCTACAAAAAAATTAGCAATTATAGCCAGGGCGTCGAATCTAACCCGACCGGATCCATAAATCGGTATTAACCGTTATTATTTCTCGAACCTGAACCAAAATTGAACTTAAAAAAGTAAAATTTGCTAACCTAAACCGGAACTGAATCCGTAAAAGTATAATTTGCCGAACTTGAACCCGAACTTTATTTCAAACGGATCCGGTTCGAGACTCTGATTTTAATTTTATAGAGGCCAAGATGAATTAGAATTTTGTATATGAAGTTGCCACAATTTGTTTAATCACTGTCTTGCTGTGTGGCAAAACAGAGATGTCGTAAAAGACTTTCTCTAGGGCTAGGCGATAAAGCAAAACATTGGTCACATGACCTGAATAAAGAAAGCGCAGTTTCAAATAGATGGTATGCTAAGCAGTAAAATGAAAAATTTATTAATATAAAGACACATTAAAAATAACAGTTCAGTTCAGTTTTTTTCTATTTCTGCTCCGCCACATGAACAAAATAACAAAATGTTGAAAAGTTTGTGAGTTGTTGAAAGACGGGGTTAGAAAAAGGATAAGGTAAAGGTTAGAAAAAGGATAATATAAAAAAAAAACGAAACAAAGTCATAGACAAAAAAAAGATTTTAAAGCTATGATGATTATTTTTTACTTTGTTAAATACGTTACTACAACATCCATAATTTTTTTGTTGTTGCCGGCCGCATTACAAAGTTAGTTTTTACTAATGGCGCCTAGTGAGTTATGGTAAGTTTGATAAAATTACATTTTAGTCGTATAAAATAATAAGTTTCATTCTTTTTACTCGTTCCAATTATAATGGAAAGAAATATCACCATTTTTAACAATCGAAATTATTCAAGCACAAATCCTAAAACATTGTAGGCCTATTGATGATTTCTTTAATCATATTTGGATCCAAATAAACTTGCAAAATCAATCAATCTAAGCTGCTATTGTGACACTTAAGCTGCTAACAAAATTGTATAGTCAACAATTTGTACTAAAAGTGAACCACAGCACCTTGGTTATAATTACTTCGAAGAAAGGCGAAATTTTAAGTTGAATTTGTAACGAAATGACGCGATTAGATTTTGAACGGCGAACGTGTCAAACACATTAGCTCTTTAACTACTTGGTTACAGCACCAATTTTTTATAAAAAAACATGCATTAGTCTTAAACCAGGAGTTCTCAACCGGTGGGCCACAACGGGTTTTTAAGGTGAGCCACCCAGAGATGCTATGAAAAATGTTGAAATCATATTTTCGAAGGCTGCTTTTTGCTGTGAAGAAACCATTTGGTAAAAGTGGGTACGAAATGAAATTAAAGATTTTTTTTTGGTCTTCACTTGAAATTTGGGACAAAAATGGAGATTTCGGACACTGATTGGAAGTAATGACCTTTTTATTTTTTTAGTAGTCAATCACTAGATTTTTGCGCTGAACACGGTCGCAATATCAAATGGGGTTAAAACAATTCTGTAAAACTTTTTTTGTTTTGAAACCTTGAATTTTTCCCCCTCGCCTGACAAAATGGCTTTCCGGCACCCCTGCTGAAGACTAGACACATTGGGCCGCAACAATTGCGTTTCAAGCTTTTCGGGCCAAGGTGTTAAAAAGTTGAGAACTCCTGCATTAGATACACATATTCTTTTTCCTATATAAGAAAAATATTTTATTTTTACCAAATTTTGAATTGGTTAACATTTTTACCATACAGATCAAAAATTTTTAAACAAAAAATTGCACACCCCAGGGTGAAGAAGTGATAAACGTTTTGAAGTTTGAAGTTGGTGAAATATTGTGAAACATGTAAAACTTATATTGCTGATTTCAGAAATTATAAAGAAAAAAGCGAAAAATTGACGCTTAAGAGTCGCCGTTCCAAACGTTTCAAAATACCCTGGCCTACCATAAAATGAGCTGCTCGAAAAAGTGCAAAAACTTGATATTAAAAATAAAACTACAAAAAGTTTTCGCTTGCACTTTTAGGAATCGCGAAATTATTATTATACAGTCGCCCAACTTTGTTAAATTGTACAAAGTTGGTTTTGCAATTCACATTTAAATAGCTTGCCTATGAATAGATTTAGAATTTAACTTTTTAAAACCTATAAGCCTATCAGAAATACTTCCACTTAAAAAATTTTACGTATGCAATTGTTTGCCATAATCATGCAAGTTGACGTTCATGAAATCTCATTTGGCTACAAATATAGCCTTACAAATTCGGAAAAAATAGGGCCATTGTCCTCATCTCAACTTGTTCACCAAGAAAAATTTGGACAACAATCTGATTTTTTGGGCAATGAATATGTTTTTCGAGAGATGAAATGCACCTGTACAAATGTTTCTGGGAAGAATGAAAGTTATTTTACATTCAAACAAGAGTTTATTTCAATATGCTGTACACCAGATTCAATTATATAATTGTCTTTTTTGGAGCAAAATTCATTATTTCAACGCATAACACTTCTAAATTAATATTTGGACGCCAAAAACATTTTGGGTACACCACAAAGTTATTGCATTCTGCTTAGTTATAAGCCTATTTCTTACGTCTAACCTTCTTGATAAAATTGTGCAAAACCATGATGTGGGCAAAAATGCAGTAGTGGATATTGGGTGAGGCGAATGAGGCAGTTGCCTCGGGTCCCCACCTTTTTTGAATAGCCTCGAAAATAGCACTTACAGTTTGAGTTTGCTGCAGATGTTATAATATTTTCCGAAATTATTATGTAGTTGGGAGAAAAAGTGGTAAATAGAAAATCGATTCAAGGTGAAGACCTTTTTTTTTTAGAGATCACCATGATTTTAGGAGAAAAATAGAGAAATTGGAGACGAAATGGAAGTGAAGACCTTTTTTTTTTTTAGAGATCAACATGATATTGGGAGAAAATGGTGAAAAACGAAATCAAAACTCTTTTTTTTCTAGAGAATATGAATTTTTGGAAATTCTTGCCTCGGGCCCCTAAATTTAAATATCCACCACTGCAAAAGTGTTTCTCCCCCTTTTACCTAATCCTTTGGTCTGATATGTCTATGGCCATAAACTACGAGTCATGTTCTTCGTTTATACGCTTCCAAAAATGGGCAAAAAAATATTTTATAAAATTTTAAAGATTTATAAACCGCTGGTTGTTTTTTTAAACCCAAACCGGAGCTAAACCGGATTTGAATCTTTACAAATAAAATTTGACAAACCTGAACCAAAATTGAACTGAACTTTTAAAAATAAAAATTGCTGAACCTGAACCGGAACGTTTTTTTAAACGGTTCAATGCCCTGATTCTATTAATAGTTGCATCGCGTTTTACAGCTTGCAGTTGCTTATTGAAAAAAGTGTTTGAAAACAAAATCAATAAACCTACAAGTAAAAAATACTCGCAAAAATATCATTTCTTGCAACTTGCATGAAAAGTTATGTCAGAAAAGTGTCGCTTCTCTGGGATAATGACTCCTGTTACAAGGTGTCGATCTCTTCGTCCGACTTTTCCTTTTTCAAGAATGCTCGGTGTTGCTTCGCTCTATAAAGATATTTAAAATTTTTTAATGCTAAATTGCTTGTTAAAAAGTAGTAAATTTGCTAACCAATCACTAATTTTTTTACACAGATTCAAAAATAACAAATTTATAACAATAAATATTCATAGTAAAAACAAAATGTAATTAAAAATTACTTAAGTGATAAAGTAAGCAACGTAAGTCTAAACAGGATACGAAAATTCTCTTTTATAGAATGAGGACTTCCAAAATTTAAACCGCAAGATAAACGTCCACTAAGTTAGGCTTTACAAAAAACAACAATAATGTCATTTATATTAGAGTTTATTTTATTGATAACTCAAAACTTGTGAAGTATAAAATTTAAATAACCATGTTTTCCTTAAATTTCTGGTCTCTCTTTTTACGCAGTAATTTCTTTTTTTCGATTTCATCTTCAAATTCTCTTTGCAGATATTTTTTTGACGCGATTGATCTGTATTCTTCGGATAACTGAAAACAAAGTAGTAAGTCCTTTAGGCTAATTACTGGTGTGCAACCTATTAATTTCTGGTAAAACAGTTTGGAATCTCGCAATAGTTGGGCCTAGTTTTAAAAAACCTTGTAGGCCTATATAATGCTAGAAACTTTTTGTAGGCCTAAATTTTCTTTCATCTTTTTATACGGGAGAAAAAAAGTGAATATTGAATAAAATAAAAATACCGCACGATTTTTCCAAGCGATTCACTGCGATTGAATTATTTGAAATTTCTGATGCAGTGGCTTGGGTCGCATACAGATTTATGTAAAAAAAACGAATCAATACAAAATTTTACTTGAAAAAGTTTGTTTTATTTTTTATTTTTATGACCAAATGAAGAAATATTTAAAAATCGAACAGGAAATCGCATGAACATGGTGTGGTAAAAATAAAATGGCAAAGTTTATATAACTAAAGAGGTTTAGAGGCCTAAATTATACAAAATCAAAGGAATATGGGCAAAAAAGAATGCCCGAAAAAGACTCTTTTCATTTACCCAAGTTTAAGTAACCGAAATAAGTTTTTCGTTCTTCATTGATACCTTTAGCACAGATCAACGCAAAATAAGATTGTGGCGAGTTCGTTGACGCTCAAATCAAAAATCTATTTCGTTTATTGCAAAAAGTCTCGACTATAATTCGTCATCAGAAAGAAAGAAAAAACAACTTCAACGCACAACTATTTAAAACTACTCGAATATTGGCAAACGACTTACGATTGAGCAGGTTTGTTTGCAGTTCGAATCTCAAGTCCAGACTGACTAACTGGCCAACTGCGTGTTTCTGTCTGGGTGTGTCACCATACAGTTTGCGACAGTTTGCGAATACATCGAATAGATTAACTTATTATCTTTGTTTAATGACGTTAGTCTTTTTCTAAGCGAAAATCAAGCACTATCGAGTTAAGCGATTGCCAATTTCCTGATCACATACGGGCAAATCTACTACGCCATATTGACAGTAGCCTAATGGTCTCGATTTTACGATCAGCCAACGGTTAATTTGAGAGGAGCAAAAAAAGGACAGTAAAAATAAAAATAAAAAGACAAAAATTAAACTTGGGATAATGACGGTTGACTGAGCGCCAAATGAACAAAGCAGCGAGCGGATAAGCTCTGCAGATTTGACAAAATCAATTAATATTTCAGCACTTGTTGTATTACGACAGTATTTTTTTAACGCTGGGGGATCGCTTGTCAACGTTTGTTGCGCTCGCTTGTTAACATTTGCTAACGCGGTATTTTAAAAAATGTTTTCTTATGGAAAGAATTTTCGCACCTCTTAATGCTGGGGGGAAGATTTCGCAATTGATCCCAGCATTGCACAAAATCAATTAATGCAGCGTGCGATTATAAACTTTGCATTACACTTTATAGAACTTACACGATTGCCTGCACTGAGAACGGTTTGCGAAAGATGAGTTCGCAACAAGATCAATCAATAAATAAAATGGCTATCTTTTGCGCGCATACATACTTTGTATCTTGGTGTGTAAGTTAAAAAACAGCTCTTTTACCGGATTATGACTTGATTTTTGAACATTCTTTTCCAACGTTCGACACAGACGCTGCAATGACACATCTGTTGCCCCGGGCAACACGCGACGACTCTCGACCAGATCGAGTTCACTTTGCGACAACAAGCTGGGGAGATTTTCTGAACGAGAACAAAAAGAAAACTTCACAGCTTGAGAGCAGAAAGAGGATACAATTTTCAACCGGCGTTTATTTGCTTTCAAAACCAATAGTTTAGTTCAAGGCTTCTCAAACTTTTTTGTTCTGCGACCCCGTTTTAAAAAATAAAATTTTGTGTGACCCCAATTAGTGGTGGATGTTTAAAATTAGGGGCCCGAGGCAAGAATTCTCAAAAATTGATGTTTTCTAAAAACAAAAGAGGGTTTTGATTTCGCACTTTGCAATTTTTCTCCGAAAATCATAATGGTCTTTAAAAAAAAAGGTCTTCACTTTGAATCGATCTCCTTTTTCCATATTTTTCTCCCAAAATCATGCCGTTCTCTAAAAAAAAAAAAAAAAAGTCTTCACTTTGAATCGATGTCCTTTTTTCGTATTTTTCTCACAAAATCATACCGTTCTCTAAATAAAAAAAAAAGGTCTTCATTTCGAATCGATCTCCTTTTCCGTATTTTCCTCCCAAAATCATGGTGATCTAAAAAAAAAGGTCTTCACTCAGGATCAAACTGCGATTTATTTATTTTCGTCGCCAACTTCAGGTGTTCCCTAAAAAAAAAGGTCCGCACTCAGAATCAAGCTCAAATTTGTCAATTTTTGTGCCCAAATTCTCTGATTTGCCGATTACATGTGCAATAACCATAATTTTTTTCAAAAGTTTCGCGGCACTACTGCGATTTTCAAAGTTTTGCGGCACAAAACACAAAATGCCAATTTGTTTCGCGACCCGTAGTTTAAGAAACCCCGGTTTAGTTGAATCTTGAAAAAGGAGAATTAGGTACACATATGTTTAAATGCAAACGTTTATTTTATATTTGACAGGAGCTAAAAGAGTTTAAAGGGTTTTGTAAAATTCCGCTTAATAGCATACATTGAGATACAGCAGTAAACTAATTTTTTTTGATATATAATATGATTTATCGCAATGGCTTCATAATAAAAGTTAGTGACAAAGCTTAGAAATTCATTTTATGCAAAAAGATATGAACATAATCTGAATCAAACTGAAGAGAAAAAAGAAAGAGTTAGAAGAAAGTAAATGCCTACCTAACCTAGGGATGGTATACCTTAATTTAGCTTGAAGATATATAGGCTAATCAAAGATTGCAACAACTATGCAGTATACAAATTAATTGAGAAACACTTTTTTAATCCAGAATTCATTTTTGGTGATATGTTCTATTCCAAAAACGCACCGACGTAAAAAACATCCCATGATTTTACATTATTATGAAATATTAAGGCGCGTTTACAGCCGTTTACAGTACTTTTTTCTTTCAGTGCGATTTTGGTTTGTTTTATTGACGCTCAAATCCACTCATTTTTTCTCGAAAACATGAGTGGATTTGGGCGTCAATAAAACAAACCAAAATCGTGCTCAAAGAAAAAAGTACTGTAAACGGCTGTAAACGCGCCTTTAATCTGTAATTAAGATACACAACTTCATGATTATGTCAAAGGTTTTATGTAAAAGTTGTGTACAAGGTAAACTAATTTATTTGTAGGTTTAGAATCTCACTTCATTCAAGTTGACAAATTATTTTGCAGTAAACTTACGCGCTTAGGTTCGAGTTTTTTGTAAATTAAGGACTTTAAAGACGAGTTTGGAACTTTTATCCGAGTATTAAAAGGAGTCAGAGTTTGCAAAAAATTGAAGTGATTTGAATTTAGCTCAGAAAAAAATTATTTGGATTAAGTCTTATAAGTTTGTAGAAAAAGCAATTTCTTGTGGATTTCGAGATGTTTTTTGGCGTGTCCGGAATTTTTGCCGCAAGAAAATTCGCCGTAGGAAAATTGGCCGCACGGAATTTTCGTCGCAACTTGGTACAAATTGGCAGACTTTACCCATATAATGGTTTACAGTGAAAAGTAGTAGAGGTGGTGCAAAACGCTAGGGTTAGGTTAGAGTTAGGGTTAGGTTAGAGTTAGGGTTAGGTTAGAGTTAGGGTTAGGTTAGAGTTAGGGTTAGGTTAGAGTTAGGGTTAGGTTAGAGTTAGGGTTAGGTTAGAGTTAGGGTTAGGTTAGAGTTAGGGTTAGGTTAGAGTTAGGGTTAGGTTAGAGTTAGGGTTAGGTTAGAGTTAGGGTTAGGTTAGAGTTAGGGTTAGGTTAGAGTTAGGGTTAGGTTAGAGTTAGGGTTAGGTTAGAGTTAGGGTACTTTTTGTTAATAGAAATTGTAAAAGAGATTAGACAGATGTTGATGGTTGTAGATCATAGCGGTAGATCATATTTCTTGGGTAGATCACATACTATACCGGCACCGAATAATCTATACTCGCCAGTCGAGTTTGTTCTGTTAGAGGCGCCAATTGCAGTTTGTACCAAGTTGATATATTCAGCCATATTCCCATACATGGAGTTTGTTCCGGTCGTGTGTGGCGAAAACTCCGTGCGCCCAATTTTTCTACGGCGAATTTTCTTGCGGCGAAAATTCCTAAAACCGTTTTTTGGACATGTTCCAATATTTTTTCGGAAAATTTTTTTATAATGAAAAAACACTGCCTTATTCAACATTAAATCTTTATCTGGATTTGTATTTTTTTTAGTAACGGCTGATGATGTAAGAGATCCAAATACTTTTATTCTTCTTTCAAAATTATTTTATTAAAAAAATTAAATTGGATCGATTTTTTACTTAAAGTTCAAGAGCCTTGTTTTTTTAATTCAAGTAGAGTATTAAAAGTTTTTGGACGTATAATCAGGTCAAGAGCATTACCTGCAATACAGGACCCTGGAATGGACCGAACGAGCTTGCTTCTCCTTGTTAATATTTTCCCATCGCTGCTGACTAATGGATCTCCACAGCCTCCTGGCGAACGCCACACCATATTCTTCACAATTAAAAACGAAATTCAAAAATTTTTATTTCAATTAATTTTACTTGTTTTATCTCACCTTCGGGATCGATTTGGGTGGTTTCAATAAATTTATGTTGTTTTGACGCAGATCTGAGACCTTGTTTGTACGAAAGTTGTCTGTCAAGACCATTTTTTTGAAAAACAAAACAAAGTTTTTCTTCTAGGATTAACAAGATATTATGGTGTGCAAAAGATTAAAGATATATATTTGCTTAAGCTAAACTAGTTTTCCGACATGATTGAAATTGGTGTACTGGAATCTCGGCGCAAAAAAATTGATTTTTTTTACTAGTAGCCTATAGGCCTAAAGATAACTTGATGACGCCCTTAATTCAGTTGGGTGCTCAGGTTTCTTGACCAGCCTCACAGACGAAACAAACTGTTGGGGCAATTTTAATGAAATGCTTTTCTTTTAAATTTAACAAATATTAACTTAATGTGCGATATGTGTTAAAAACTGCAAAAGTATATAGAATCTGCAAAAGTATATAGAAGATTTTTTTGACCTCCAAAGATGGAAAATACAGACACATGAAAGCACGTATTAGAAGTGGTGACTGAAAAAAGTTTTTGCTTCAATTGGGAAGCCGAATAATTTCTTTTTAATGCCCATAGGTCACTTCACACAATTTTATCAACCGTAAAGACTCAAACAGGCCCTGCATGATGAGGCGTCACAATTTGATTCCTTTTTCGCTTCTGGGTTGCTTCCAAATATTATCCAATTGCAATTGATGCTATCACAAAGATAAACGTTTTGGATAGTTTATCAAGTAACAGACTTTACCAAAAAAAAATTGAAATCATTAAATACTTGCACTATTTCTATTTACATTTTTCGGTTTGTTTCTTTTAATATTTTATATTTTAAATCACGATTAAATTACTAAAAAAAAAATGTCTGTACTCTTCCCTTGTTTATGGCTTTGAAATGTTAAGTCGGTTTGAAAAGTGCTGGCAAGATAATATAGCTTTAAAAAACGAAACATTAGACATGCCCTCAAACGAGTTGCAAAGAAATTAAAATAAGTTAATTGCAAAGACAAAACATAGGCTAGTTGTGTCTCATCAAACGACCCATCATACTTGGCATAATGGATTAACCTATGGGCAGGTGAATGGCCAATCCATTGTACAGATTATTTTCAGAACTTTGTCGTAATTCGTCTTCTTCTTCTTCTAGTTCCTTTAGCAATTGATTTTGCTGTTTTTTTATGTCCACAAATGCATCTAGGATAAAATTGTTATAACTTCAAGCAAAATTTATCATTGATTAGCGCAACAAGCAACTTAACTTTGGACTGTATAAATAATAAACAGGGTAGGCTACTATAAAAAAGTTATGAAATAGTTTATAATGTTGTTGAAAAAATATCTGAAAAAATTCATACCGCCATGTAATTGGGCTCCTAAATTAACACGGGCTTAGTATAACTCCAGACCATGTTAAAGCTTGACATATGTCTTCATAATGATATCTTTTACACCTTCTAATTTGCAAAAGTAGTTCAGCGAGTCAAAGATAAACAAATGATTACATAGTAATAAAGCATATACACTTTCGGCGCTTTCCAGCAAGTTAAATAAATACGTACAAATAGAAGGTAAAAACAAAAACAGCCTATACTCTCATAAATGCTGTTTTCTGTTTTTTAAAAAAAATGGAGTAATGTGAACCAAATCAAGCCCAAGTCAACTTCACAACTAATTTAACGTAAGCTAGTGAGTTAATGTATTGAGTTTATGTACCAAGTTTTGTGGTGTACTTTTTTCTTTCAACAAAATCGATCGGTTTTCTTTTCCACCACCATCCTTCATCCGGGGTAATTTTCAAGTTCGGAAGCTCTTGCCTAACAATTTCTACGCTGTCATTCAGTGTGAGTTACACCACGAAAGCCTAATTTTTTTTAATTAAAATTTCTACAGTTGCAATTCAGGTACTACGCTAAAAACAGAATAGGTTACTCAGTAATGACCTTACAAAAGAGGGAGGCCCGAGCAAAAAAAAGGGATCACTTTTAGTGTCCTAAAACAAAGTGATCTCTAAAAAAAATAAAAAAAGGTCATCACTTTACGGGGCCACCGTCATGGTGCTACGAGGGTCAGTCAATAAGTAATGAGACTTTTTTAATAACTCAAGTTTGCAATGACTGGTAATCAAAAAATGCTTTTTTATTTTTCAACATAGTCTCCCTCCTTTGCAACACACTTGTTCCATCTTGATATTAGATTGTCTATTCCTTTGGCATAGAATTCCGTGGACTGGGTCCTTAGCCAGTTGCTCACAGCAGCCTTCACTTCTTCATCAGTCTGGAAGTGAATTCCCCTCATACTCTCTTTGAGTGGGCCGAAGAGGTGAAAATCAGATGGTGCAAGGTCTGGGCTGTAGGGTGGGTGTGTTAGAAGTTTCCAGCCTAAATCTTCAATTTTGGCTAGGGTTCTTGCTGCTGTGTGGGGCCTTGCATTATCCTGAAGGAGAATCACACCTCTTGATTGAAGTCCTCTCCGTTTGTTCTTAATGTCTTTTTTCACTTGAGTTAGCAGCTCACAGTAGTTCTCTGAGTTCACAGTATTGCCCCTTTCCAAGAAACTGATAGTGATCGGCCCATTTCTGTCCCAGAACACAGTGAGCATGACTTTCCTTAAACTTTTCTGAGATTTGAATTTTTTCTTCACTGGGGAAGAAACATGCTTCCACTCCATTGATCGTCGTTTCGATTCAGGTTCATAATGAAAGACCCAGGTCTCATCAGTTGTCACTATTCTCGATAGAAATACATCTCCCTCCTTTCTGTATCTGCGTAGTGATGCTCTGGAAGCCATCAGGCGCTGCATTTTGTGATCATCCGTTAACATCTTTGGAACCCAGCGACAGCTGACTTTTGAAAAACGCAGCTTCTCACGCACAATTGCGTACACTGTGCCATGGGAGATGTCCAAGTTTGTAGCAATTTCATCTAAAGTGACCCTTCTATCAGATTTGATCAGGTCTTCAACTGCCTGTACTGCTTCTGGGGTAGAGACATCCACAGGTCTTCCACTTCTCAGATCATCAGTAATGCTTTCGCGTCCATCTTTGAATGCTTGCACCCATTTGTAGAAGTTTGCTCTAGACATACAGGAAGGACCATATTGTCTTTGCATTCTAGACAGAATCTCACATAATTTTACACTCTCTGCCAACAGAAATCTGATGACTCCTCTTTGTTCCAAGCATGAGCTGTTTCCTAGCCTAGTAGTCATTTCAATTTATCGTCACACCTACAGTAATCTGAAAATAAACAAGTTTTGTTGTAAATAAGATGACAACTCCATTCATAATCATCACATAAAATTTCAGTTGCATAACTCCAAGAACACCAAAGTAATTGAGAAAGTCTCATTACTTATTGACTGACCCTCGTATTATGAGAAAATAGTGCAATATTTTGCTAGGGAAAGGTCCACTTTTTGACGTTTTTTAGGTGGGGGGCGGTGCGGCCGCTCCGTTTGCTTCGTACTAAAGCCATCACTGAGCTTACTCAATAAGTTTTCTTTGCAAAAAAGTTGCACATTCTGGAAAGCGATAATTACTATATACCTTTAAGAAGGTATGATTTATTTTTCTAGTTAATGATAGCCAAAATTTTGAATTTGAAAAGATAAAAAAAGCCTTCAATATTACATTTTTGCTCGTTCAAGATTTCTACTATAGGCTTATTTATATTTATATCAAATTGCTTACATATTTACATCTAAAAAATTGTTGGATTATTAAATTAAATAATAAAACCTTTTATCAAGTGAATCAACATCATCCATGAATAGGGGCGGACTACTGCTGTGTAATGCATCCATTGTTTCCCGATATTTTGAAGAAACAGCTTGATCCTATTAATAATTAAAACCGGTAACAAGGAAAATACAACAGAGTATAACCAAAACATCTCAAGAAATTATGAACAATGTGCATGAAACACATCTCAAAAAGTTTTTCGGTTTTTATTATTTGTTCTTCGTCATCATCATCATCATCATCATCATCATCATCATATTTGCTATTTATCTCTTCCGCTCCTATGTATTGTTATTGTTCTGTTAAATTTTTGTTGTGTAAAACAGGAAACTTTTACAAATTTTACATTAATGATTTATAAAATCAAGAACAAAAACCATCAAAAACTAAAAATAAAATCGGAATGAACTTTATCTTTGTTTCCGTAAAAGTGACTTACGTATTCCCTATTAAACAACAACTTACATTGGTCTCTTTCTAAGAAACTTTAAAAAAAAGCTTAAACTACTTGAAAATCTACGAATCAGACTATATGAAAAAAAAATTGCTATTTTTATAAATCTAACAAGCTATTTTTGAAATGAAAAAATAAAAATGAATACTAGGCTCTTTCATTTTTAATGTTCTTATTAAACGTAATCATTCTTATCAATCAAACGTAAATTGTTATAATTTTTTATAAATTTTGATGTAGACCCAAATCACAGTATATCTATGCAAATCAAAGGTCATTTACGGCTAATATAGCCGCGCTAACTTAGAATCAAAATACAGCTTGAACAGCTCGGATAAATAAAACTCACTTTTTGGCAGCTTCATACGAACAGCATCAAATTTGCGACGAATTGTTGACGAACAATATTTGCTCAAGTTTTTTGAAAAAAAAGACCGATCGAAACACAAAACAAATAATTAAGAATAATATTTTTAATAAATCACATACTGATAATTTTTTTGAAGACTTTAAATTTTTTTTCTAAAATTAGATAGAATTTTCAAACAATTTGATAATTTCTTTCCAAATCAGAATTATTACATCATAAAATAATCTTGATTATTATTTTTATTGAAACACTGTAGGCCTACTCAGCACTCCGCAAGATTTGAAAAAATTCCTGTTTCAAATCACTCACCTGTTTCAAAAAACTCAAATCTTGAGCCAATAAAAGTGCAAAAATTAAAGCTGTTTAAAACCTTTTTTGACTTTATTGACGCGAAACTTGATTATAACGATGTATTAAATGAGTCAAAGATGAAAAGTTTTGAAAAATGTCAATTTACTTTTCAAGCAAAAACAGTTAGAACTTGTAATTTTTTATAAGTTAGGACACAAATAATAAAGTCATAATTAGTGAGCTGTTATAGATTATTAGTTAAATCGTTAGTTATTTATGGTTCTTCTTCTTTATTAGTAGGCCTATTAGTCAATTACTAGGCTATCATTTGGTGTCAGTCATGTTATTAGCATTATTAATTTTCTTGTGTTCGAGATAGATAAAAATAGGCCTAATAAAAGTATTGATTAAATAGAATTTTATTTAGCAAAATTTGCGCATTTCCGAAAATTTGGTGTTTCATTCTGTTTGAAAATAAAAGCTTACAATTAAGCTGGAGAAAAACTAAATATTTTCTTTTATATTTTTTTTCGGTGGCTGTTATGAAAGCTAAAACTGATTACTCAAAGCCGGCAAACTTGGGTTAATCGCACTTTGTCAATTTTAAAATATGCACTAATACCTTGGTTTTCCTAAAATATAACAGACAATAGGTCTGATTGGCCCGGGCTCACAGCTTGCTCTCACTCACAATGGTGTTCCTTCTGAAGACTGTTTTCTTGTATTTATGGAGATATAACTGAAATTTACCTGCCAAGACCGCCAAGAAAGAGAAAGTGCCGTAAAGTTTTATTAAAAATGATAAATAAAATAAAGTGTCTTTTCCAAAGACACGATAGAATTACGCGAGTAGGTTAAGAACCAAGACCATGTGATACATAGGCAGTCAAGGATGTAAACACAAACGAACAATCAACCAAAAAAAGTAACGGGTTTATTTTAAATCATTGTAAATTTGATTATAAAAACAATTTTCTTTGTCATTTACTGTTGTAATTTTGTTATTGATGAAAAACGATTCTAAAAAACGACGTTTAAAAAAATCCGATTCAAAAGCGACAACTCTTCTGTTCTTGCTTTTGAATCGGATTTTTTTAAACGTCGTTTTTTAGAATCGTTTTTCATCAATAACAAAATTACAACAGTAAATGACAAAGAAAATTGTTTTTATAATCAAATTTACAATGATTTAAAATAAACCCATTGCTTTTTTTGGTTGATTGTTCGCTTGTGTTTACATCCTTGACTGCCTATGTATCACATGACTTGCTTTTTCTCTTTTTTCCATGTTTCAAATTTAAAACAGTAGTATGTGTATTTTCGTTCATTGTTTTTATCAGTATTATTTTAAGCTAAGTCCTGACGAAGAGCGTCTGCAAAAACGCTTGAAACGTTGACTGTTTTTAAAGTTTTTGGTTTAATAAACTGAAGATTTTAAGTATAAGTCTATTTACCAGAAGAGCACAGAATATATGAATAACACCTGGTAACAGAACCAATAGAACCAAGACCATATCGATCACAATCACGGCGCTCTTAACCACTCCATCACACTGCCGACAGTGGCGTATCTACGTAAAATGGCGCCCATAGCAAAGTTTAAAAGTGCGCCCCCACTTCACTTGTTTCTTTTTTCAGTTTATATTAAATTGCTTTTTCTCAACCATGCAATATAATTAGGTAACAAGCAATTTAATGTTTAACGACAATTTTTAACGACTGTTGTTGAATTGAGTTACTTGTACGTTATTATTTAAGTAAAAATACGAGTTTCAATTATTTCCAAGTTGAAATTATTTTATTGAAACATTTTACAATTAAAAGTTTTCGCCTTTTTTGCGCCCCTGTCCAAACGGCGCCCATGGCACGAGCCATGGCTGCCATACCCTAGATACGCCACTGACTGCCGGCAATGTTTCTCATATCGTGCTCAGCCACCCCATTAGTTTTTCTTTCATTCCGCAGAACTCCATTTTGTTTTCCAATTTTTAGCAAAAACCTTTTTTTGTCTTCACTTCACTTTCATCGAAAGAGATGATTGAAAAGAGCTTTTTCTTTAAACTTGAGTGCAAATTTTTAGGACAGCAAAAAAAGGCGTAACCCGGGATCGCTTTACAAAACGGTGGGCCTGAGTCAAGAAATAAAAGGAAATCATAGTAAACAGTAGATCTTAAATAAAATTTTTGTAGCAGAGGCCTGAATCAGCCGCTTGGTTCGTTTTTTGCTAAAAGCCATTATTAAGTGCGCCTCTTTGCATCATGTAGGCCTGCTACAAAAATATTGAGAAACACTTACTTTTCATAACGAACGAACAAAAGTAGTTTTTTTCAAATTGAAGTGAAAACGAAAAAGAAAAAGCGTAATTTAGTTATTGTTACTTCCACAAATTTTAGTTTTCTAAATTTTGGAAAGTTTTTTAAATTTTGTTCCGATGTTAAAAAGTTTTTTGAAATTTTGTAGAATTTATTTGGTAACTTAGTACGTTGTTTAATCGTCTACCTTTTTTGGCGCCTGTTAAGAAGGCCTCGCCAATAACACAATCTCGGTGTCTACTAAACGATAATTCTTAATCTTCTTGCTGGATCTGACCTTCGAACCAGCGACAGCAAAAATATAGTCTAGCTAAATCACAGCTCAGACTACTACAATATCTTCTTTATTAAGAAATATGCTCCAATCCACTTAGGAGCCCGAATAGTATAAATCAAAGCAACAGGTTAAAGCTCAATAGCTTAATTCTTCACAATCACGTAGACAACCAAAGACTTGCGTTCAAAAACTATGACTTCACACAGTTAACAATTTTCCGATTCTAAGTTACCACAACGAAACATCCAATTATTTAATAATACTGCTTTTTCAGCGAATCGTATTTATACCATTGGTAAGGTTGCTCGAATGTTCTGAAATTATCTCAATGAAGCCAATCACATATAAGCATTATTGCGTCACATGCAAAAACAAGTCAAGCGGAAATCCAGAATGTTCTCAATAAAGCGAAATTATGCAGTGTTGCCATATTTTTATAACTAAATGTAAAATATTTAAATTACTTACAAAACTGTTATTTCTTCGGCTATTTGAGCCGGACCAAAGCGAAATCAAAGATATTTTTTATGAGATTGTGAATCTACATAATTTGGGCGATTTTTAGGAACGGAACAAAGCGGCCCCAATTTGACACACAGTTGTCAAATTTCAACACAAATGAAGTTCGAAAAATCGCAACTTAACAAATCACAAAGACACTTGAATTCGATGTACAAATACACAACTTCACTTAACTCGATACTCAATAAAAAAGAAACACAGCACAATAAATAAATGAAATACACTAACTTTAACACTGCAGCCAATTATAATCAATAATTTGTATACGGCACAAATGTGAATAACAGAAACATCAGTAGTTTATATTTCCTGCAACTTATTGCCTGCTTCAAATCAACAATTCAATTTCAAAGTCAGCATTTATGAATCACCAGGGCAGAAGTAGTACACAGCTTTCTTTAACAATTTAAGCAGCAATATCTCAGATTCATTACATGTAACTAGGGCCAAAATAGCATAGGCTACAGCTAATGTCTTCACTATCAACAGGAGTGTCTTATTCTTTCAATAGAAAACCCAATAAGCGAAGCACATAAATAAACAAAAACACAGAAAATAACAACACAACCAAGTAAAAATATTATGGCAGGGTCTGCCCTCTGTCAGCCTTGCCAAGTTGAAAATCAGCTATCTAAGGGGCAGTCTACTGGGGCAATACAAGAAAGGTCCCTTAATACATAAACCACTTTGACCTCACCAGTGCTTTCATCTGTACTAGTAGTGGCAACTTTAACTCTACGCACAATTTGCTTTCCATTTCTACTCTGGGGAATGACCTCATGCACCCTCCCATTTTGGTATTTGCCTCGTTTTGATACATCTTCCATTGAGGTTAAGATTACCAATTGTCCTGGCGTTAGGTTCTGTACCATTTTCAACCACTTCTTTCTCCCCTGTTGCCAAGGTAGGTAAAACTCCAGCCATTTTTTCCAAAACTGGTCACTAAGAGAGATATTAAAGCGATAGTCTCTCCTTAAATTGTCTTTGTGTTGTGGTGAACCTACCACACAATATGGGCTTGAATAGGGAGTTAAGAGTGAGGCAGGGGTTATTGCTGTAAAGTCTCTAGGGTCATCACTTAAGGGGGTCAAAGGTCGATCATTTACAATCTTGGTGGCACTTCCCACGTATGTCAGCAATTCTACAAAGCTGGGTCTGCATTGTGACTTTTCAAGTATATTAGCAATCACATGCTTGATTTGCTTCACCATAGCTTCCCAAGCCCCACCTTGTGTGGGTGCATAGGGGGGAATAAATTCCCAGTCGATATCTTTTTTACGAAGTGATTTTTTCAATTTTGTAGACTCAAGCAATTTTGGCAGCACTTTGGCTGCAGCTTGGAAGGTAGTTCCATTATCAGGGTAAATGGTACATACTGGCCCTTGTAAGTCTGTGAACCGGGGAAGCAAAAAACTCTGCAGCAATGAAAGTGAATGCAGCCATGCATCCCACTCTTTATCAATCTCATCCAGGACTTTTGTATCCCAATCATACTTATCTATAGCCAACTGCTGCAAGATCAAACGTGCTTTAATAAAGAAAGGGGACCCAAATCCCAGTGGATCAAAATTCTGTCCTAATTGACTGAGCATGGTTCTACGTGTATACTTACCTAGAGGCTTTAATGAACAGTCAATACGCAACTCATCTGAATCTGGATCCCAGACACAGCCTAAGGTTTTGGCAGAAGGCAAGGCTAGCTCTTCACCGCACAAGTCTAATTCTCTTATGGAAGCTGACAAAAGTTCAGGATCTAAAGAGGACAAAACACTCATAGTGTCCCTATTGGTGCTCCACTTAACAAGTTTAAATCCACGACTTTTAAATAGACTCACTGCCTCATTTGTGATTGTCTGTGCACTCTCTAAACTATCTACTGAAAAAATAAGGTCATCCATATACATGTTCTGCAGTATATTTTGAAGGGTCATGTCACTAGCACATGTGGGGTTTTCCTCAACAAGCTTCTTAAATGCAAGACAGGCAATGTAGGGGCTACTTTTGATGCCCCAAGGATGGACTCGAAAACGGTAGGATACCAACTTACCTCTTTCTACATCATTATTTTCAAACCACAGCAAGCGAAATAGGTCTCTTTGGGCAGCCGGCAACTGAATTTGGAAAAAACACTTTGTGACATCTGACATCAAAGCATACTTACCTAAGCGAAACCTGGTTAAAACATGCAGCAAGGGGTTTAGAAGATCAGGTCCAGACATAATAGTATCATTCACACAGGTTTCCTTAAACTTGGCCTTTCCATCATACACTATACGCTTCTTAACTTGAGAGGTAACAAAATAAGGTAGATACCATTTTTGGTCATTCGCACAATCAGCATCAGGCACACGTTCAATGTAATTATTGGACTGCATTTCTGCCATAGACTCAACTAAAAATTCTTTAAGATCTGGTTGCCGAAGGGCCTTCTTACGCAGGGCAGACAGTCGCTCGTGTGCTAACTCAAAGTTATTAGGCAATGTTGCTTTCTCAACCACAGGTATGGGAATCTCAAACCGGTCATCTTTTACCTTATGCAGGGCTCTACCAATTGACTGGCAATAGTATCAGTGCGAGACCATTGAGGTATCTCATCTTCAACAGATAAATCTTTAACAACACTACGCAATTCAGCAATTTCTGCATCTTTTCTGTCAATAGCCTGTTGCAAGCTTAATGTCTTGCTTTGCTTGTCTTCAACATTGGCTCTTAAGACTTTGACAGGTACCTCACTTAAGGATGTTTTTCCGCCAACGGCTAACCAGCCTAATGGAGAGAGTAGTGCATGCGGGTCAGTTTGACTCTTGCCCATTCGTTCTTGCTTGGCATACATAAGATGGGCATTGTCATTGCCCAGTAACACATCCACACTATGGCAATTATCCAAGCAAACAATTTCAATATTATTAAAGTGCTCATACACACTCAAGTCCTGTTTATGAGGCAAAGTATTTTCATCATCGCTCCAAGGTTCATTGACCACTGACACCACATTACCAAAGATCTCACCAGTATGCAATGACTGCACATTAAACTTGACTAAATCTGCCGTGGTAGCCTTGCAACTAGTCATTGTTTGCATTTCAAATGAAACATTATCAAATGCAGTAAGACCTAAATCTTGTACCAGCTTGTTTGAGACCAGAGTAACCTGTGACCCTGGGTCATGCTGTACATACACCAACCTGCTTTTACCATTTACAGGGTTCATTATGCGGGCAGCAGTGACACGACTAAAGGCAGCCTTCACACTCCCAATACCAACTTTGCATACAGTAACTGAAGGTTTTGAAGTGTTATCACCACTCTCACATGCTTGAGATGGTGTGACAAAGGCATCATGCAACAAGAAAGAGTGCTTTCTACTATATGCAGCTCCACATTTTCCACAGCTATTGGGGGCAAAACAATCTTTAACAAAATGCTTACGCAGACAGTTCAAGCACCGACCAGATTTAACAATTACATCTTTGCGATCAGTAGGTGTCAAACGCAAAAATTCAGAGCAATTTGACAGATAATGATGCTCAACCAGCCCTTTCGAACAGTAGATGCACATAGGATGCTCTGGTCGACTATTAGTAGTTGGAGACTTCTTCTGTTTATCATTTATATCAGACCTTCTTGGGAGATTAGGTGATTTAACGGAAGTTTGTCTTACTGGGCAAGCATTTTTACTTTTATCATGGGGCTTTTCGAATTTGCGCAATTCACTTGAAGCATTTAGAAGTGAAATACCAAAATCTGTTGACTTGTAAGATTCTTCTTCAGTTATAAATTCAAATAAGCTTTCAAAACTAGGCTCATTTGTGTGTCCAAACCGATTTGCCAAAAACTTTAAGAACTCTTTTTTAGTTACATCTGGCAAACGCTTAGCCAAATCCAATACAAAACGACCTTCTACTTTATCTGGTTGATTATAAGCTTTGGCATAGAGCAAACATTGAGACAATTGGTCTTTAAATTCTTTTAGTGCAAAGGCCGAATCTGATTTTAATTTATCACCATACCGAAACTTGCGGATTTCCGGTTCAGCATAAAAACCACCTCTAACACCAAATCTCTGGGACAATCTTTCAAGAGACATTTCAATGCGCCTAGCCTCAGACAGGCCAGGTGTGTCAGCAACCAGATTAGAAATATTTTGGCCAGCAAGTCCAACACAAGCAGCTTGCAACAAAGTTAAACGTGAATTTTCGAACGGACAACTATTTATTAAAGCCTTAATGCGATTATGAAAGAAAATATATGGCATATTACTTCCGTTGTAATTAATCAAAGACGCCTTATCTATGAAAGTACGACAATTTTGATATTGAAAGAAACTGTCCTGCTGAGTCGAGCCTGACTGCACAGGAGACAATCTATTATTCCAATTTAAACCACCAACATTGCAAGATCTAGCATTCGTAACAGCAGGTAAGGCAGCACTAACATACTTATTTTTAACACCACCATCATATTCAACAGCACTTTTACCATATGGACCACAAATTTTAGGGCATGTCTCGGCTCGACCAGACGGCACACCAGGGGAAACTACATATTTCTCAAAGTCAGGAGGCACACTTCGGGCGGCCCCAAAAGCCACATTGCCTCGCAGAGACCTATCATTGCTACCTAGCAAATTATTTGAGTCAGAAAACTTCTGCAAGGTTAAATTCTCCCGGACAGCAGTCTTGGGGAGTAACACATCACCAATCTCACCACCACCACCAGAGATCACAGCCTTACTTTGCTGAATATTAGTATTCAAATACCCACCATGGGTTTCAACAAAATCGGTTCTGGTGTGGGCTGACCGCCTTGAACTGACTTGAGAACCAGACCGTGACTTACGGCATTCCACGTCCTTCTTTAAAAATTCAGCCTTTAATGCTGCCTCTTTTAAGGCCAGCTCCGCCTTGAGCTCTGCCTCTTTCTCCTCCCGGGCCAGTTGTGCCTGCCTTTCCTCCCGGGTTAGTTGTGCCTGCCTTTGCTTTTCCTCTCGGGCCAGTTGTGCTTGCTTTTCCTCCCGAGCCAGTTTGGCTAACCTTAAATCAGCCATGATGCGATTAGTCTCCATCTGCCGTTGAATTTCAATTTGTGCTTCAGACAAAACAGAGGTACATGAAGCTCTAGACCCCAAGTTGGAGACACTATCCTCTGGGTCAATAATCCCATCATTATCTACCCCCCTGGCCATAGATCTAGTGGTCATCCCTAAGCGAGTACCAACCTGCACCCCTCCCGGGACAACCTCATCTAACCCCAAACCAGACGGGCCAACATCGGGCAGCCCTACGTCAATATCTTTACTAGACATAGCTAAAAATCTTAACAGTAAATACACTACCAAATGAAATAAATCACAATTACCACAAATTAATAAAGAAACAAACTACCAGTTCACAGCTAAATAAGAAAATCCAAATTCCACGGTACCTTTAGTTGTGAGGAATTTTCTTGCAATTCCCCTCTGGAGTCTTCAAATTAAATTATTCTTTTCACACAGTTCAATTAAATTAAGCAATTTTACCAACAGTTTATTTGAAGATTGCTTGAAGTAAAAGATTTTTCTTCCCAAAGCTTTTCATCTGACACTCTTCAGGGGAAATCGTCAGAATGAAGCAGAATTGAAACCGAACTAATTTATAAAGGAAGAAAGTAGAGTTCTCTTTGGCTGAAAGAGTCAACCAATGAGAGAAAAGATTAAGAAATTTTCAAAGAGTATACGAATTCTTTTTGCTTACACAGAAGGGGATTGAGAGATTTAATGAAAGTCGCTTCAAGAGCAGAAAGGTGAAAGGAAGAGCGACCTCGAGCGAGAACAGAAAATTTTTCGTTGGTGTAATGGAGGGCACATTGGGCGTTATCAAGAAGATGTTGACCAATGGCGGATTCGTGAAATTGTTGTGGGCGAATGTTGTTCTTGCAAGAGCGGGAAAGACTTTGGCGGTTGGCCGAGGTACGAGGATTGGTGATGGATTTAGGAACGTGTTGTTTGATTCGCTCTTCTAGCCGTTGAGACGTGCGACCAACGTACCGACTATCGCAGTGGCACAAAAACTGGTAAATAACATTGCTGTGATGATGGGAAGGTAACACGTCTTTCTTAATCGCTGGAAGGAGCTGTCGGGTGTTGAAAATAACACGTGGTTCGACGGAGAAAAAGCAGCGTTTCACAGCAGACGTAATCTGTGAAACGCTGCTTTTTCTCCGTCGAACCACGTGTTATTTTCAACACCCGACAGCTCCTTCCAGCGATTAAGAAAGACGTGTTACCTTCCCATCATCACAGCAATGTTATTTACCAGTTTTTGTGCCACTGCGATAGTCGGTACGTTGGTCGCACGTCTCAACGGCTAGAAGAGCGAATTAAACAACACGTTCCTAAATCCATCACCAATCCTCGTACCTCGGCCAACCGCCAAAGTCTTTCCCGCTCTTGCAAGAACAACATTCGCCCACAACAATTTCACGAATCCGCCATTGGTCAACATCTTCTTGATAACGCCCAATGTGCCCTCCATTACACCAACGAAAAATTTTCTGTTCTCGCTCGAGGTCGCTCTTCCTTTCACCTTTCTGCTCTTGAAGCGACTTTCATTAAATCTCTCAATCCCCTTCTGTGTAAGCAAAAAGAATTCGTATACTCTTTGAAAATTTCTTAATCTTTTCTCTCATTGGTTGACTCTTTCAGCCAAAGAGAACTCTACTTTCTTCCTTTATAAATTAGTTCGGTTTCAATTCTGCTTCATTCTGACGATTTCCCCTGAAGAGTGTCAGATGAAAAGCTTTGGGAAGAAAAATCTTTTACTTCAAGCAATCTTCAAATTCTGTACCACCAAATGTTTATTCAAACAGTTTATTTCAAAGTAGGTTATTCAATTTAAGAGCTCTTCTTATATAACAAATTTACTTGATCTTCTTAAACTTCACTTGTTGAAATTTACTTGTTAGCTTGTAAAAAATCTTTTGAAATTTGCTTGTTAACCTTGCGAAAAGTTTTTTGAAATTTTGATACTTCCACAAATTTTAGTTTTCTAAATTTTGGAAAGTTTTTTAAATTTTGTTCCGATGTTAAAAAGTTTTTTGAAATTTTGTAGAATTTATTTGGTAACTTAGTACGTTGTTTAATCGTCTACCTTTTTTGGCGCCTGTTAAGAAGGCCTCGCCAATAACACAATCTCGGTGTCTACTAAACGATAATTCTTAATCTTCTTGCTGGATCTGACCTTCGAACCAGCGACAGCAAAAATATAGTCTAGCTAAATCACAGCTCAGACTACTACAATATCTTCTTTATTAAGAAATATGCTCCAATCCACTTAGGAGCCCGAATAGTATAAATCAAAGCAACAGGTTAAAGCTCAATAGCTTAATTCTTCACAATCACGTAGACAACCAAAGACTTGCGTTCAAAAACTATGACTTCACACAGTTAACAATTTTCCGATTCTAAGTTACCACAACGAAACATCCAATTATTTAATAATACTGCTTTTTCAGCGAATCGTATTTATACCATTGGTAAGGTTGCTCGAATGTTCTGAAATTATCTCAATGAAGCCAATCACATATAAGCATTATTGCGTCACATGCAAAAACAAGTCAAGCGGAAATCCAGAATGTTCTCAATAAAGCGAAATTATGCAGTGTTGCCATATTTTTATAACTAAATGTAAAATATTTAAATTACTTACAAAACTGTTATTTCTTCGGCTATTTGAGCCGGACCAAAGCGAAATCAAAGATATTTTTTATGAGATTGTGAATCTACATAATTTGGGCGATTTTTAGGAACGTAACAGTTATGTTTTTGGGAGAGAAACTTTATGGCATTTTCCTCTGCTTGGTAGTTTTAGGAAGTAGCTCAAAATTTCAGCTATATTAACCGGACAGCAATATCTTGGCATCTCCGACAGCAGATCGAGATGATTAATTAAAGATTTCTCTTAGCATAGCACCTCCGACACTTTCTGCGATTCAGAATAATCAATAGGGATGAAAATGAAAAAATAAACAAAAAATTTTCTTCCGTTTAAATTGAGGACAAATTTTTTTTTTTTCTATTTCAAAAAAAATATTTAGGTGTAATTTCTTTTTTAAAGGAAAAACTGCAGTTTGATTTTCAATAAAATTATGAAAAATGTTTACCCAGTTTCCTAAACCGTTTTGACGTGCTTTGTCCGAGATGGTATAAAACACAGGCGCGGGCTCATCTACTAGGCTTACCAATATAAATTTGTTGCTTTAATTCAAGCAACGGTAAAAAAATATTTCAATTTAACTATCGAATTTTATATTTTGGTAATGTTTTAAACAAATTTGTGAGAAGAACCTTTCTTTTTTCATCAAACCAATATTTAAAGTCAATACAAATGTCCACTTAAGCTTTAATACACTGAAAAAACATGTTTTATAACTAGGCTTACCCATAGCCGTACCTGCCGGGGGTGCAGGGGGCAATTGCCCCCCCAAGTTTCTAAGATTTGGGCAAAATTAAGGTTTTTCGGGCAGTGAGAAGAAAATATTTGGGCAAAACCATAATTTTTCGGGCAGCGATACGAAAAATTTGGGCAAAGTTAAGAAATTTAGAGAGGTGACGATGACGAACTGCAAAAAATAATAACTCAAATTTAGGTGAAGACCTTTTTTTTTTTTTTTTTTTAGAGATCACCATAATTTTAGGACAAAATTGGTTTTTCGTCTGAGAATCTCAGACAATTTTTTTGTCGTATCGGAAATGTACCATAAAATCATAATTTGGGAAAACGTCACAAAATTTGGGCAAAACTTGATTGCCCCCCAAAATTTTTTGGGCTGGTACGGCTATGGGCTTACCATACGTCCTGATTTTGCAGGTCAGTCCTGATTTTTAGGGTTCTCTCCCGCCCATTTTAAAAAAGTCCTGTCGAAAGTCGAAGACAGACTCCATGTGCAGACCTCTTTTTTTGTTTTTTTCAAAAACACTTCTCTTTTGAGACAAAAATCATGAAATCTGAGAATGATTCAAAATGAAGTTCTTTTTTTTAAAGAACACTACTTTTTAGGGACGGATGTTTTTCTGTCAACGAGCGTCCTGGTTTGCTCTTCGACAATATGGTATGCCAATTTATAACACACAATTACCATTATTCAGAGAAATAAATTATCTATTAAATCCATTACGCAAAATTACTTAGTGGGAATATAATAAAATCTCTCGCTTCTTTTTTTACTTTGCTAATCCATAGCAAACCCAAAGCTACCAAATAGTTGGCAAAAAATATTATCTCAGCAGATTCCATCTTCAAACAAGACACGGTTGACCAGTTATTGATTTCGCTAGAACGAAATATTTGAGAATTTTAATTCGCGCGAAACATTACCAGCTGTTTTTGTTCTAACTTCCAATTTCAAGTATGATTTAGTGTTCTTTCATTCCGGAATTTATAAAAGTAAGAGATAAATGCAACAAAGGTTTTATTTATTAGCAATATTTTCGGGTCTCGTTTACTGTTCGCCATTACTAACCTCGCAGGCTCCATAAAACTTAATAATTGATCAAGTAAGCACGGCGAACAGTGAACGTTAACCGGATATTCGAGTTGTAGCTGTTCAACAAAAGACAAACAATGAGACCAAAAAAGAGAGGAGTTTATGTGGTTATGTGTGTTAATTGCTGTCACGACAAAAGCAAAAATTTTTTTCATAATTATGTGTTGTATTTTTAAAATTTTATTCTCTTTTATTTTAAAACTTGGGATCTCTTCAAAAAGCAACTATAACTAGGGGGAGGGAGATTTTTGGTTAGTTTGACTGATAAAGAAATGCTTATGGTTTCTTTCAAAAATCACCCAAAACTTGTATTATTAGTATTGTATATCCCTAATCAGGTAATAGCTTGAGATCAAAAGCATTTTCATGGTAATTAAGGTTAAC
Organism: Diplosoma virens; assembly: GCA_963680785.1. Classification (NCBI taxonomy): domain Eukaryota; kingdom Metazoa; phylum Chordata; class Ascidiacea; order Aplousobranchia; family Didemnidae; genus Diplosoma; species Diplosoma virens. The sequence goes on from OY796897.1 coordinate 17,189,497, forward strand.
ATAGCCTGGATTTATTTTTTTAATCAATGGATGTTGTGTCCTTGATTAAAACTTTTTTGTCTATTTAACAGTTTTACTGAGCAGTCTGGTTTTATAGCATTAAATGAAAACCCTCCCAAAACTAGAAAATTCAAATCAGACTGCAATATTTTTAAATTTTTGCATCTTTAAAAATAGGTTGGAATAGCGATTTTAAAATTTCTTTTAGTTTATTATTTTTATTGCTATTTTCTAAGTCAAGTAAATAAATAGTTAATAATACATTGCATATATTGTATAATCATTTGTTATAATTTTTTTACTTTTTATTACTAGCAGTTTAAAAAGTTCTTTATTGTATTTAATTGCTTTAAAATTTGAATTATCAATTTGTTGTATAGATTTTTGTTATTAGTAAATTAATTTTAAGTGCAAAATACATTGTATTTATGTATGTATTGTTGATGATATAATAATAATACCATTATGGTTAATACTGTTTTATTGCAAGAAAATTCTTATCAACGAAATGGTTTTTCCTGTTTAAGTAATAAGGATATAGTTCAGGCAAGTAACAACTTTTTTCAAAACTTTTTAAATGTATAGCTAGCCTATATCATTTCTTATATGTGAACTAACAGTTTTAGTATAAGATTTTTTACATTTTACCAAATTTCTATAAATAATTGTATTAAAATACTTTTTGCTTTCTATCTTATTTGTGAAATGTTGTTTAGATCAATGCAAATAAAGATCACAGTATTGTAACTTCTGAAAATCTTAGTTCTGGCAGTTTTTCTAATTTTGAAGATGACTCAGATAATGGTAAAAGGATTTCTTTGTTTTAATCTATTTTAGTGCTAAGTTGTTTTATTTACTATTCAAGATTAATTTTTTGCATATATAAATGATAAATTAATCAAGTTATAGTGTTGATACAAAATTAAATATCATTTTTTTACAAATATACAAATGTTTTAATTAAAAATGAACTCTAATATTTTGATCAGCAAAATATAGTTATTAAAGAAAAAGATGATTAATATTTGTCCTTTGTAGAAAGCTTGCAATTTTGTTTTATTTTTTAGAAATTATAATTGCATCAAAAAAGCGGAACAAAAATTTATTTCTTGAGGATGAAGATGACATTGTAAGTATTTTTAAGCTTCATTTCTGAAATATAAATCATATTATAAATTACTAATATTTAATTTGCTATATTTACATGAAAATCATGTTTTTTCAAGAATGAAAAATCAAAACAAGATGAAAATGTGAAGACTGATGACAGCAGTTCTTTTTATGAAGAATCAAATAAACTTCACAACTCAAGTTCTCCTAAAAGTACATTGATGTTGCATAATATATTTACTATATTTAGTGCTAACATGCATGATATCTACAAAGTTTTTGTACCCTTACAAGTGTTTATTGCTCAAAAATCATAGAGCATAAAGCAGGGGTCGGGAACCTTTTTGGGTAAGAGAGCCATAAAAGCTACATATTTTTAAATGTATTTCCATGAGAGGCAACAATGTTCCTCTAATTTTTAGCTGTATGTGTATGGGCAGAAGTTTGTTCATGAGCAAACTTATTTTTTGCAAAGTAAAATTTATATTATTGACTATTGACTCTGATTTTTTGATTTTCGTCTCCAAAATGTAGTGATCTCTAAAAAAAAAAGTCTTCATCTTGAATCTGACTCTGATTTTTCAATTTTTTTCTTAAAACCATAATGATCTCTTAAAAAAGGGTCTTCGCTTTTGAATTCTTGTGTGTGCAGATCTTTTTTTATGTGGGGTAATTTATGCTTGGCAACAAAAGAGCCAGATGTTGTTATCAAAAGAGCCACATCTGGCTCATGAGATATAGGTTCCTGACCCTTGGCATAGAGCAGTGTTTCTCAAGCCTTTTTTTCTGCGACCCAAAATCGCTAAAAATAACGATTTGCAAAGATGACTGCAACCCAAATAAATTTGACTGAGCATAGTGAAAACGTAGTGATCTCTAAAAAAAAAAAAGGTCTTCACCTTGAATCTGTTTCTGATTTCTTAATTGTCATCTCAAGAATCTAGTGTTCTCTAAAAAAAAAAGGTCTTCATCTTGAATCTGATTCCGATTTCTTCATTTTCCTCTTAAATTCGTAATGACATCTCAAGAAGGTTCTTCACTTCTCAAATCTTGTGCGCGCAGATCTTTTTCTTTTACTTGCGGTAATTTACAAGGCTTTGCGACCCATCCGCATAGCCTTGGCGACCCATGGTTTGAGAAACACTGGCATAGAGTAAGGTGTTTTTTTTTAATTTCCTACGAATCTTTAAGTTAACAACATTTCACACATAATTAAATACATTCCCACATGTGCACCTCCAGTTGCCCCACAATCTGAAGTCAAAATCTGGGATTACCTTGTTCTTAATCCTTATGGCTTGGCAGAGTGATAAACTGCATTCCCATCTTGCTTGCTCGACCTTACTCCTTTATATTTTTTTTTGGGGGGGTTACCTCACAAATCATATATCCCAGTTTCCTGTTCATGATCCTGCTGTACTTTGTGCAAGTGTTGTTGAAGTAGTTTAAATGGTTAATGTTGATATGCTGCAACATGTATGGAGGAAGATGGAATAATATTAAGGAAACCAAAGATGTGAAGAATGGAATTTATGTGAACATCAAGATATGTTGAAAATTCTGCAAAAAACGCATTATTCTATGTTGTATACTTTTTAACTATAAATGCTTGTAATAGTACTCGGATTTCATGCACTCAATCAGTGATGGTTTCATCCATGGCTCTTAAATAGAAGCTCAACATTTGTTTGTTTGCTTGAAAGCTAATCTCAATAATTATATATTTTGACTGTTATATTTAGCTAATATTTTTTGATAAAATTCTGCGCAAATACTTGCAATAACTACTCTCATAACTTGTCAGGCTATATTTAACATTTATGTAATATTATTAAAATAGCCACCTTAAAAATATAATCTTTTCAGCACAATGGTTAGTTCGAAAATTCTAATTATCAAAATAAAAGTTAAAAAAACAAAAAACTTTTTGATGTCTACTTTTATTAATTTTTTGTCATGCAATTGATATCAAAATACAATATATTTTACTGTTGTAATTCCAATAAATTATTTTTATAGGTTTTTCTTCTGCTACATTAAAAAAGCGCTTGGTTCAATTTCAATCATCAGATGAATCTTCCGATTCTGAAAATGAAGTTAGTACTTTGTAATTATCAATTTTATTGTAATTTTTTAAGAGCTCTTACATTGCAGCAACCTGCATTTCAACCATCTTGCAGCCAATCAAATCAGCTTCTTACTGCTAAAGATGCTGCTGCCGCCATAGTGGAACAGGAAAAGGATGCTGAAGAAGGTAACCCATGTGTTTTTAGACGATATCTTTTTTCTACAAATAATGTCATTGTTTTTTATTCCAAAAAAGCTCTTTCAGTATTAGCTACATCAGGGGTCGGAAACCTTTTTGAGTAAGAGAGCCATAAAAGCTACATATTTTTAAATGTATTTCCATGAGACCCATACAATGTTCCTCTAAGTTTTAGTTATGTGTGTGTGTGTGTGTGGGTGCATGGGCAGAAATTTGTTCGTAAGCAAACTTTGGTATTTTTTTGCAAAGTAAAACTTATATTATTGACTATTAACTCTGCTTTCTCGATTTTCGTCCCCAAAACGGAGTGATCTCTTAAAAAAGGATCTTTACTTTGGAAATCTTGTCTGCGCAGATCTTTTTTTTATGTGCGCTAGTTTATGCTTGTCAACAAAAGAGCCAGTGCTGTTATCAAGAGCCACATCTGGCTCGCGATCCATAGGTTTCCGACCCCTGAGCTATATGGTTCGCTTCTGTTTAGTACAAACCAAATATCGGTTGCTTTTTGCAGTAGTAAAAAACACTTGTTTTTTCATGTTATTTACGTTTTTCTTGGCAGTTTGCATTGCTATGGCGCCCTTTTAAAATAAGCGTATGATAATTAAATATTTTTGTTTATAACTATATTTCGTCACAAAAAATATAGTAAATAAACCGTCTGCAATATCTTGGTATCCCACAAATAATTTTTAGTGATATTAACTATACAATTTGTAATTTTTACAAAAACATATCACCTTTTTTTAAAAAATACATAAAAGTTTTGCTTCTTCAGTAATGCTACGGAAAAGCGCAACCAGACATGTTCGATGAAACTGCAAGTGAATGAGTCGAATAACTTGTAATATTTCACTTTTTTTGCAAAATATTAAGCATGAAAATCATGATGACCATTTTTTTTAAAGAAGTTTTTTAATAAAATTTCTTTCATTCATATGTACATTTTAGAGAAAGCAGAAAACCAAGTATCTGAAGACAGTTCAAACTCTTCAGGTGATACTTAAAATATGCCAGTGTTTGGACTTGCATATCAATTGTTTATAAATGTGTTCCAAGTAAAATAATTGCCATTGTTTTTGGTTATCGAAAGCACAAATTTATGTTCAATAAATAAAATGGACTATTTTTTTGAAACAAATCAATCGCTTGAATATGAATTTAATGTTAGTGAAATTTCGTGACGCGCCAAAAGTCAATTTGCATATTTCCAAATCTACCGGAATTTTCTTTACCAATGAAGTTAAATTTATTCAAACTCAGTAATTTATTTAATGACCACAGATTCATCTGACGATGACGATTCTCCTCCGATTCGAATTTTTCGAAACCCAAACGCCGCCAATATTCAACGAGGTTTTGATGTAGGTATGACGCCATAGAAGCGTTTTCCTTTTTTTTACGCATGTTTATGTTCCTCAGAACGGAAGCGGCTTGTCGGAGGACGAGGAAAAGAGCGAAGGTTCCGCTTCCCCCCCTTTATCGTCTCGCCGACGGCCGAAACCAACCCAACTCCCCAGCTCGATTGACATCAAAAGCGAGACTCAACGTTTGATAAGAGGTAAGCAGTCCTGCCTGTCTTCTAGATTCGATGCAAAATGTGACTTCAAGGCCTGTTTCTTTCCCACCATTGGCGGGATTGTTCTTTGTTTGTTTATTGTTTTACTTCTCTCAACGCTTAAGCGTAAAAATTCAATAAACAAAGAAAGAATAATCCCGCCAATGCTAGTAGCGGAAACCGGCCTTGATTGTTTAATTTTGGTTGATTTTCTGCTTTAAACTTCTTTTTATGTCGACCTCAATTGGATGTGGCTTCAAATATTGGCATTTAAAAGCAATTTTTTGTACGAGCAACCGAGTTTGCTTTTCATAAAATTGAGACGTACTTTGCTTAAATAAAACTGGCAACCCTTTTTTTTGAGCAGTCGTATACGTTTTTTATCTGTTTGCAGAGTCCCGTGTTAACCTACCTTATCACATTCCTGAAGCAAAAAAACTTTCCCAACTTCTCAAGCGACCTGACGCTTTTCAAAGTGAAAAAGAGGTAAAAAAGCGTGACGATTAGTGATGTACTCCTTGTACGAAAATCTATTCAATCCTACCTAAACTTACGTAATAAAGTTGATAGTTTAATCAGTTTAAAGTTGCTCAATGCTTTAATCAGTTTAAACTACACTCAAGTTAAAACCAAGTCTGGTTCCAACCAGTGTTATATTTATTATACTTCTACTTTTTAATTCAGACTCATTACTGAGGCAAAGTCTCGATGCCCGTTGCAAAGGTTTATACTTGTTTTTGTGTCTTTTTTTAATTGAATTTCGTTAAGAGCTGCCAATCGATTCTAATTGCTGGCAATATCTTTTTTGCAGAAAAAAGAATCGAAAAGTCGTTCAAAAGTTGATGATGAATTTCCAGAGTTAAGCGATGATATTCCAAAGTTAACCGACGATATTCCAAAGTTAACCGACGATAAGGGTGATTCAGGCGTCGAGGTACTCGAATCTCCGAAGCAAAGTGTAAATGCTGTCGACAACAACTGCCGATCTCCCCCCGATTCCGACCCGACCAACGTTTCCTTCTCGAGAAAAGCGCAGCTGCTTGCTCGTGTTGGCGAAACCGTGCCGACGTTGAAGCCGCCGGGTATCGAACCGAAACTACGTCGGTCTTTTGGTAAGAGGTTTGAGCAGTCAAGTAATAAAAGACTTAGATATTTGTTGTCCTGGTTTGAACAAACGCAAAGATATGTTTTTGCTTTTAAGTGCTCGCGACAAACTATTTGGCGCCTAGTTATATCGATCTCTGTCTTGTACCAGTGATGTCCGAACTTTTTATATAAATGGTTCAACTTATGAATTTAGTTGTAGCCGGCAGGCCACGGAAAGACTTCACTTTGAATCTGTGTCTAATTTTTTGATTTTCGTATCAAAAACGTAGTGATCTTTAAAAAAAGGTCTTCACTTTTAATCTGACTCTGAGTTTTCAATTTTCGTCTCCAACGAAACGATTTGAGTAAGCCTGCGGAACACAGTTTGAGAAACGCTGCTATACAATTATAAAAATATAACTAAAAAGATTGGAGTAAGCCAGTGGTCCGCACAAAAACTTAAGTGGGCCGCAGGTTGGACATCCCTGTCTTATATTATTGGCTAGCACTGTGCAGTCTTTGGATTGCGGAAACTTTGGTTTTAAATTAAGTGTTGGTCAGGGCTACACTCAATTTCTCCATTTACAGTTTTATTGCAAAACAAGTAGAGCTGATTCTAAAATTATAGAGTTTTTCTGATAAAAATGGTGTATAATTGCTAGTAATTTGGTTTTTTCTAAATGAACGCAAAATCTAAGTTTGGTTGATCTTCCATCGCTTTATCAACTTTTATAAAATACGTCAAGTTCAAACTTTAAACAAAAACTGCAAAATGCTCTCGATTCACGTATACATCGCCTCACCATTCGCCTAATTGGTTTTTTATCGTTGGCCTTTCTGCTTTTTATAAGCTTATTCATTTTTTATATACTGTACTTTCCTATGAGCAAACCTCACACAGCAAGTTCAAGTCCACCATTCTCAGTTAGTCTTAAGATTTAATAGTAAAGTTTATATAGCAATGGCAACTTTTACGAATTTTACGTTAACAAAAAGACTGTAAAAAAAAGATTTCGTCAGAGAGAGGATCGTTTTTGCGCTTCCAAATAGCAAAAATTTTATAGAGAACCATTATGCCTCGTTTGAACGAAAGTAGTAGTTTTACCAACGAGTACAATGTTTTACGTCATAAATAGAACACGCCGTTTATATGGAAAACCGAAAAAAAAGAGAAACCGAAACAATTACAAAGTGTGGCCTTTGGTTTAATTCTCTAACTCGTGTTTGGTTCGGCATTGAAGGTTGCACAACGTACCTCTGTTTAAGACCATAGGTTTTCTCGGAAAATACTTGTAAAACAACGCTATACGTTTAATTTAGATTTTGTTGACCTTGACGCTGACGTTGAGGACGACCAGCGAAACGAGGAGATTTCAAATTTCATGCAACGATTTTTTAAACATTCCTCTCTCGAAAAGAACGTCTCAAACAAGAAAAAAGTTCAGTTCAAGTAAGTTTAAGCGTAGGTCGCTTTATTTTCAAATTTTTTAAGGAAGTCTCCCGTTTGTGTTCATATGTACCGGTCTAATCACAGCAAAAATAGTAGTATAAAAAAACTAATAGTTATACTAAAAGGATATTTTCGTGAATTTATTATTTCGTTTCTGTATTTGATTTGTCGCGGTCGGTCGAAACGACTGGGACAATCGCCGTTTAACAGTTTTTCTCCAAAACTGAACTACTTTTAGAGTCAAAAATAGCCTTCACAATTTGCAATTAATCGTAGAAATTTAGTTTTTGTTAAAAATTATAGAATGATGAGTAGGAATCAGTCCTAACACTGCCAATGCTGTAATAAATATGACCAAAAGTGATTTTGGTCTGTAATATATTCAATTGATCGAGAAAATGCGCCCCCCACAAGGTAATTTAACCTCTTGCAATAAAGGCGAATGACACATTACAGTGATATTGGTCGAAATCGAACGAGTCCTAGTACTTTTGCAAATTGCACAGTAAAGGCTCGTTTCTACTACGAGCATGAAATGGAGCTTTCTTTGTCTTGTTTTTTTAAACTTTTTCGCCGTTAAAAACGGCAAAAGCGCTAAGCGAAGCAAAAAATAAGTAAAAGAAACAAAGAATACTCCATTCCACGCTCTTACTGGAAATAAGCCTTAATGTGTCATTTCCTGCTATAGTGAGAGGTCAGTTACTCCTGTGCCTGCATTTTCTCTGTCGTTTGAATATATTACACCCCAAAAGTGATTTTGGTCATATTCATTAAAGCAGTGGCAGAGTTAGAACTGATTTCCTACTCATCATTCTATAATAAGTTTAGTTTCATTGAGAAAAATGTTTTTGCTTCTGTAGCATCATCAGAAAAGAAGAACGACCCGATGGCTCTGGGGTCGAGCTAGTCCCGGATGTAGTCACTGTGACCACGAACCCAGAACAAGATAAAACAAGTACAAACTGTTGTTAACTAATTTCTTTTTGCTGTTAATAAAATATTTTAAAGATTTGTGGCATCTACCAGATGGATTGCTGCACTGGTAGAAGCGGCATTGTGCATCACGCACACCAATGACCGGATGCTATCTGTACAATAAAGCCTCGTTTCCACTACGAGCGTGGAAAAGAGTATTCTTTGTTTCTTTTATTGATCTTCGATTGAAGCGAGCGCAAAAAAAATCAATAGAACAAACAAAGAATGCTCTTTTTCACGCTCGTAGTGAAAACGGGCCTTAACTCGATAAAAATATTTTCCAGAACAAATCGACGACTATAAGAATTTAAGAGCGAAGCTTACTGCTAGAATGAAGCAACGAAGATCCGAAGAGCGTTTGAAGCGACAGGTAGAACAAGCGCGCGGTTTTGTTTTTTGGTTGCTATGGCGATTAAGATTAGGGTTTTCTATTAAAGTTTATTTTTGTGTTTATCAATACATGGTGAAAAAGCATTGTCGCTATCTTCGAATCGCATGACTTAAGAATAAAGACGCTTTCAAAACTTATCTAATTTATTTCAGGAGTTGTACAAGCTTGATAACGAAGAGATTGGAAGTGAAGAAGAGGAGGAGGAAGATGATTGGTCGGAGGAGGAAGAGTCCGAAGAAGAAAGTGATGTTCCTCATCGGAGAAACGAAAACCAAGACGAAACAAATACAAACAGCATCATCGATGATGATGATGATGATGAAATGCTGGAACCGACACAGCCTGTTTTTGGTACTTCCTGCTGATTTATGATATTTTATTGTTGTTATATTAATACGCTTGTTATTATACTTGTGTCGGTAACTCCAAATATTAAATTCAGTGCGATTGAATGACAAAGCAAAATTTTTAAAACTTTATTTTATATCACGTGATAAGAATCTTGTCGAGCTACTCAGGAAAACGCCCAATCAGAAATTACTTTGATAAAACACGAATTTAGTAAATATTTGTTGATCAGAAGTGGGCAGTAATTAGGCAACATTTCTTGAAAGCATCAACACTCTAAAATCCAAACTTATCCACCATTTTTACACAGACAACTGCTAGAGCACATCTTAGTACTGGGGTTCTCAACTAGGGTAAATTTTTTCCTGGAAGTTTTCAAGGTTCTATTTATTTAATTGAAAACTTTTAGTCTTCACTTATGTATTAGTGGAAACAGTGCTCTGTAACTTAATGTAATCACTTTTTCTTAAATACACACACACTTTGTATTTTATCGATAAAAGAGATTTGAGTTTTAAAAGCCGCCCAAAAGGAATTAAAAAAATTAGAATATTTTTATTGATCTTAAATCTGCACACAAATTTATGGTTTTCGATAATAAATGAATGACTGCAACTTTAACTAAGAATTCTTGCCATTACTTTTACTAAAAACAATCCTGTTTCGTGTAAGAAATTGTAAGATTGACATAAAAGCTCAATTAGCAAAAACTCTCAAAAGAAAATGATGTTGACGATCTGTTTATTAAAATTGTTGAAAACGTAATTCTTGTAGAAGATTTATTTGTGTAATAGAGCCAACCACCACGGCTGAATAATAATGATAATAATTTGTAGAGATTGCAAATTGCAAAATTTAAACTTAAAAAAAGTAAAAAAATTGTAAATTATTCACCACAGTCATTGTCTGCCTTTTTTGCAAAAACTTTTATTTGTTGCAGACACAAGCTTATCGAACGTAGTCCCTGCTTCTGACGCTTCACAACACACTGTACAAAGCGATTCGATGTCTTCGCATCTAACAAGAGAAGGGTCAATGCTTTTGTTTGAAGACACCAAGTGAATGGAATGCTTTAACTTTTTTTTTGACAATTTTCTTTTCACGCTCTCTTTTGTTAAACAGAAAATCTAGTTGCAGTCGAGACTTGTCACCAAGCGAATCCTCGATGCAAGATCAAACGATTGACCCGCTTTATAGCTCAACGATCCCGCCAAACAAGACAAAAAACTCCGATCTTTCTAATTCGTCTCGCGTTCATCGAGTAAATGCTCAGTTTTTTTTTTTAAATAATAACGAATTTTTGAACGTCATCGGAAACTACTGTAGTTGCATAGAAATTCTTGCGATTTTTTCACCTCCAGGACACGATTTTTCAGATGAACAGCGACGAGGACTCTTACTTCTCCTCCGAGCGATCCATGAACGCCTCGGCTCCCTCCCCACTGCGACCCGAATACGAATCGCAATTTTTCGACTCCAACGGTTTCATCCGGGATTCGAAGACAAGCAAAGTATGATCTCTTGCATTTCTGTTTGGTTTACAACGTGTGTGATTCTTAAGCATTTAAAATTACTTCGATTGCATAAACTAAAGAGTAAACGCTGCTTTTTTGCAGTCTTTATGCTCTTTCCTGCCACCTGGTGGAGAAGATGACAACGCCAACGACGGAAATATGTCTCAGCTTTTAGAATTATGTTCAGGAAAGTTTCAAGGTACAGGCAGATCGGTTGGTTGGCATTGCGGTTGTATCCGAGAATCTGTGTTGTGTTTAAAACGACGCAAGATGTTGTCATCTCAGAATCGCCGAATATTTTCTTAGCGTATACCGATCTGTTATCACCCACGAGAAACTCTTTTTGGCACCTTTTATCGTGAAATTATGTTGCTTATAATATATTAAAATTCGACTTTAACGTTTTAGCTGGATCTCTTTTATTAGTTGTTCTTGCCCCTGATACGCTGATCGAGGCCCGAATGTTTTGATAGTTCCCCTCACCTCTTTTCAAAAACCAATAGCATCACCATCACCTCCATGTATATCTTCTTATTCGAACTACTTCTTGATACCAATACTCGAAATTCTTATTGCATCATGTGATTTCTGATGATGTTTCTTTCACTATTTCGTGCAGTTTCACTATTTCATTTATTTATTTCATTCACTATCGCTTTCACTATTTCGTGCAGTTTCAGAAATAGATCCCCAGGTGTCAGACGCCGAATCGGGCGCAAATGTAAACGGCGCCTTCATGGACGAAAGTTTCGGCTTTCAAGTGGAAGCAGGTTCGCAGCTATTGAAAGTTTTTGCTCGTTCAAGTCCTGATTCACCTTCTCTTCAGGCTCGTCTGACCAAGTGAAAGACGACAGTTTTTCAGACGCGAACAACTCTGGCGCCAACGATTCTGGTTCGGAAGAGGTGAAATTACAAAAGCTCTTTTTCTCTATGAAGCCTCTAATAGTAAATTTCTTCTGCGAATTCCCGACACCTTTGTACCACTTTAAAAGCCTTCGGTTTTACCTGCAAGAATAAACGCAATTGTTGCTCTCTTACTATGTTATGCATTTAAAACCGAGACTCGCTTTTGGAAAATTTTTAATATGTAACTTGCAAGGTGCCGCGTTTATAAAAGCCGAAAAGCAAATGAAGACCACCGTCGTCGAGAAGCATGATAAAAATCAAACGCTATTACTGTTTTTTAAAGACGCTACCAAATCTTTAGTTTTAATTAAATTCGATATCCACTTGCGACCGCTTTGTTGAAATCGTTTTTGTGTTGCTGCGATAAACTTCAATTTTTTGTTTGTTTGTTTGTTTGTTTTTAGGAGGACGAACAGATTACAATTGTCCGGAAGAAAAAAGATGTTGCTGAGTCCATGATGAAGAATTTTCTTGAGGAAGAAGCTGAGTTGTCTGGTGATGATGTTGGAAGCGATGAAGATGTCGATGAAGATGAAAAGGAAGGTAAAGTTTATCCATTTTTATGTAATGTCCTAACAGTTTGGTTTTTTGTGAAACTTTTTTGATTCTCCAACTTTTCGTATTTATTTCAACCATCTTTTCAGTTTTTCGCCATAACCTTATTTTGAACACTTTTAAATTAATTACTTGTTTATCATCCACGAACCTATTTGATTTTGAATGATTTTTTTAACCGCTCTTAATGGCTTTATTTGTCAGGCTTCAAAGGGTGGGCGTATTGTTATTTGATAAATAATTTCGCGCTTTTATGGAATGATTCTAAGGGATAGCTCTGGTCTAAATCATCTTGCTTTGCGTTTTTGAAATGATCCGAACACTGTGTAAACGGAAAACCCAATTACCCCCCACATAGGCTTTGAATGGGAGGTTCCTTGGTCAAAAGGATCGGACCACCTAAAAAGAATCAGTACAAGAAAAAAATGAAGACCAAGAAAAGGTTTTCACTTCAGCTGTTAATAATCGTGTTTTCAGGCGCGCAACCCCCCAATGGCAATTATCTTTGTACGCCACTGACCACCCTGTTTTCAATGCGAAGCAACTAACTAATTCGTCAATCAATTCCTTAACTGCCAGTTGAATTTAATTTCATTCAATATTCAATTTTAAACCTACGATAACGTATCACTGAAAATCTGCAATAGTGTTACGTTTAAATCTCAGAATTTCACGTTTATCCTGGTTAGATAAGGTCACGTTTACCTTTTTGATTAGCACTTTTTTCTGCGATTAATTTCATCACACAAATGTAACTTGTTACTATTATTTTTTTTTGTACTTAGATGATTACGAAGTTGAAGAAAACGACGAACTTTTGCCAAAAGAAGAAGTTATTCATCAGCAGGTGTTTATAATTTTTTTCGAAAACTTTCAAATAGCCTCTAAGGTGTTAGTAAAATGTCAGCTTTTTCTAACACACGCGTACTCGTATATAATATTTTCTTATTGTTAATAAAATATTTTCTTGACCTATTTTTACGTCTTGGCAAAATATTTCATTTATTCACTGTATTATTTTCCTTTAGTAGTTTCTACGTTAGCAGCTTATATATTTATTTTAAATTAAAGTTTATATAAAGTTTTAAATCACAATTAATCTTTTCCATCTCACTACCAGGTGATATGATATTTGTCTTTACGAAGTACCACGACGTTTGTGATTTTAATTAACAAAGAACATACCTTGCAAAACAAACGCAGTTACTTTAAACTTAATGCAAACATTAACAAAGATTAAAGCATTGAACGTCCGACTATCAGCAGTTTCTACGAAAAACTAGCAATGATGATGATTAATTTAGCACTTTAGGACGCAAAAGATATCAATTTGATTTTGGGCTGTGCACTTTAAAACTTTGAGTAAGCGATCAATAAATTAGCAATTCATTACACCAGGTCAACAAAGTTCATCTGAAACAACTTCTTGACGAGGACCAGAGAAACATTGATCTACTTCAAGAAGCATTTGTTACCGAAAATCTAGATGTTCGTCGCAATCGAAAGTTCCGATGGAAGAATATAGGTTGAGTTCGATTCCCACATTAAGCGATGAATTTTTGAGAAAAACGTTGTTTAAATTTGAGTTTTTCAGATGACAACTTGACTCCTGATTTTTTCCATTCTGATGATGACGACGATCAAAATCCTTCTCCCGACGATACAAAGGATTGTCAAGGGATAGGAGATGAAGAGAGCCAATGGAGAATGATGAGATTGGAAAGAGAAGAATTTTTCAATTCAAATAGCCAAAACAACCAACCCGAGTATGTGCTTCACCAAGTCCGGTTGTTGCTGTTGCTATTGTTGTTCTTTTTGTTTTTATTATTGTTGCGGCTCACGGTAATGATAAAAGCTTCTCTCGTCTTAAAAAAACACGTAATAGAATCATTCTTAACATTGCCGAAGAGCTCCATGCTATAAGGGAAGTTATTTTGACACAAACACTACTCTCGATCACTCGAAGAGAGTGACCATACGTATACAAAGCCAAAAGACAAATACAGCTAGCTTGGCAAATTGCTGTTGATGTAGAATAATCGGGGAGTCGATGGTCATTTAAATCTTGGTTTTAAAATAAGGACTTACCGTGGTAGACAGGGATTTATCATTGGTGGGACTTTAAGAAGAAAATGATAACAACAGACTAACCTAGTCCTCGTAAACGCAATGTGGAAATTTTATATTTGAAATTTTTTGTAAAATTAGCTTGAAAAATGTTCACTTTGTTTCCTTTTTAAAATAAATGATTCTCTTAAAAAAGATATAATATATTAATGTGGATTGAGATTATCAAGGAACTGTATATAATAAAATCCTCAAAAGCTTGGCATAATTGAGCATTAGCCGTTACATTTATTGATTTAATAATGCATGTGGCACTTTTTTTATTATGGAAATAACATTTTTTCTTGCCGACTTGTATTTTTTATCACGTTTGTTTCTCAACTAGTGTTTTGGGAATTGAAGAAGATTCGCAATTGGTCCGAATGGGAAAGACTGCTTTGCGGAAGAAGCGAGTTTTGTCGGAAATAAACGAAAATTCAAATATAAACACAGGTAAGATGCAAACCCTTCTAAACCCTCTTTGTTATTACACACTTAGTTTTTTATTTCCGAAATTAATCACATATCAAAATAGTTTTTAATTGTTTTACGTTTTTGAATTTCTCCGTGCTTTTTTTCATCTTCTAATGCTGCCGGAAGAAATAAAACATACTTTGCCTTCAGGAAACAGATTTCCCAGTTTGTCGAGATCATCCAGTTTCACAAGTTCAAAGGTGAGTAAAAACGGTTATACTGTTATTCCTCTGATTGCAATTATAGTCGAAGTTGAATTAAGTTCTCTATTGTGTGATTAGTGGTTGGCATTGCGGTTGATAACAAGCGTTGATCGACGTGTTCTTGGTTCAACTCCTGCCCTCGTCATGCTATTGTGTCCTTAGAAAAAGCACTTCACGTCATTTCCTCTCTTTACAATCTTATCAAGCAGCTCTAAATTATAGTCTTTACTATTTATAAACTAAGCAACCAATTGAACCGGAAGCATATTCTCAAATAAATATCAAATTTCAAATTATTTGTGCATTTATCCGATGGAGACAGCAAAAATGATCATACCGTTTTCAATGTCCACTTCAAACCATTCAACCGGAAAAATATTCTTAGTATTTTGGAAAGTGAAAGTAATGGCTCTATCGTTCCAATTTGAACGCCTCCGACGTTGTCTTTGTTGCGTTCGACAGCGTGGTCGAGTGGTTAAACCGACGTGCTTATGATCTACATGGTCTCAGTTCAGAACCCACTCGCGCCATTCTGTTGTGTCCTTGGGAAAGACACTTTACGGCACTTTTCCCTGCTTGGTGGTCTTGGCAAGCAGTTCTAAATTTCAATCATATCTCTATTAAATTACAAGCGGACAGCAATATCTTGGCATCTTCGGAAGCAGGTCGGAGTAATTGCTTACCCTATGTATTAGCGCCTCCGTTGCTTTCCTGCGAGTCAGGAGGATAAATATAGAGATAAAATAAGTGAATAAAAATGATGAGTTCGGTTCATGCATTTTGTTGAGCGATCCTAACGTTTTAAAAGCATATTAGCCAGCGAAAGCAGTAGCATAGTGAAGTAATAATGCCGAACTACTGTATTTTGATTTTTTGAACGCGGTCGTATAAATGTATAATTGCTTAGTTCCGTACTAGTGCAAACTATATAGATTAGATATGATTGCTTTTCCAGCGGCTGTTTGATTAGGTTTAAAATGCATCGCTCACATTTCATGTTTGTTATCAATCGAAAGAGTATGACGTAACATGCATATTGTTTTTTGATTGGTTGTAAACACATGTTCTGTGTGCGACTTGGTTGCTGTGTTTTGTCTTTTAGCTCTAGCTTGGTTGTGCTATTACAATTGCTGCTTGAACTTTAATTCATAACTGTCGTGTGTAGGAATTAGTAATACTTATTAATAAATAGTTTGGTCTGTTTTCTTATTAAGGATAAAACTTGTGTTTTGCAGCTCTTACCGTCAAAGAATTCTTTCTTAACGCGAAAACCGGAAATTTTATCGAAATTTGCTAATTTTAAGGAGGCATCTGTTATAAAAGGAGCGGTGAATTCTGACAGAATGGTATTCAAGGTAATTGATTTTTGCTACAGTTATAAATTTATTTAATTCTTGGAAATTCTGTTGTTGATGTTAAAATTACTTGATATGGTTGGCTGCACAAAGTTTTCAAAAGAGTTGAGACGGAGTCTCAAGAGGATGGATGCGGTGATTTTTTGTCTTTACGACATTTGAAGCGTTGTTTTCTCTTAGATTAAAAACAAAGTAAAGGTCATATTTTTATTTTTTCAGGTTTTGCACCGAAATCATTTTACTAGCTTTTGAGGTAGAAAACCGTACACTAAAGATATTTTAGAATAAAATAGTGTATTCTCATTTTTATCCAAAACGGCATGATTTTTACTCGGCCTCAGATTTTTAATTTAACATATATTAATAATTGTTCGATTTATTTTACAGCGACTTCAATATTTAAAACCCAAATAACTCTAGGTATAAATTATTCAAAAGGCAAATATTTCAAGCAATACCGTATTTTTACCGAGAGTTTTTGAAAATTGATTTAGCTCTATTTACAGACAGAAAATATGACGTTAAATTGTTAGAAAAATAATTGATAAAAATTTTCGTTTAAAGCTCGCAGCTTAGCTTTTACAAAGATTGGTCTAACAAATTATTCTTGTTCTCGTCACAGGCTGTTTCTCCCTCCAAAAAGAACGTTCGCGTAAAAAAACCCATTGTTAAGCAACCGGAGACCAAAAGACCACGATTAGACGAAGATTCCAACAGCATTTTTAACTTATTTGAAGTCTGAAATCAAAGTCGCTTTTTATTGTTTTAAATTTTTAGTTTACAATATCAGACCGTTCTATACGTGGTTAGCAAAAGCAATTCATTTTAAAGCAATTGCTTGTTTGACCAGAATTTTATCTGATATTTTTAGTGATTTAATAAAATATTGTAATGCAAAACCTGATGTTTAAAAATTTTGAAATAATACTAAATAAGAAGTTAAATCGTTGGTCGATTTTTTTTAAACCTCTCGTAAGATTGAATAATACACTTTGTAGCTTATTCCCATTACCTAGCTATACCATATTTTCAAAGGGGTAAACCGGGACGTTCGTTAAAAGAAAAAATTCCTCCCTAAAAAGCAGTGTTCTCTTAAAAAAAGGTCTTCACTTTGAATCTGACTTGGATATTTCTTAATTTTCGTCCCTTAAAAAGTAATGTTCTCTAAAAAATATCTTCCCTTAACTTTGAAAATATCAATAATGTTAATAAAGACGGGACAAAACCCTAAAAATCGGGACGTATGGTGGGCTTACCTATTTGCGCAGTTTAAAGTGCAACCGACAAAGTGAATAAAAATTTACAATTGAGCGCTTTTTCTAAAGATTATCCGAAGCATTTAATTTATCGTAGCTCTGAAAGTAAAATTAACAAAGGAAGCTAACATTTGAATAAACAGGCGAAGAAATGTTTGTTTGATCGAAAATCTTCACAATGACCGACCCCGCGACTTGTTGAAGCCACGTTTCATTTTGTAATTGTTCCATTTTATGATGCTAATGAATGAACCACGTTTCATTTCATTTTATGATACACTTTTGCTTTCTTGGCTTTGGTCTGTGACTCCACGTTCTGTTTTTCTCGAAAGAGTTGTCGCTCGTGCACGTGTTTTCGCTTATAATTTTCAAAAAGCATTTTGAACAGCTAATTTTGGAAAAAATCTTGAAACTATCTTGAATTTTTAATAAAAACGATGTATTTTCATTGTAACTGAACCAAGCATTACTTTTTGACCATTTTAAAAATTTTTTTAAGAACAACGCTTTCCTCTGCTTGGGTTACTTTATGAGCAACTTAAATTAGCTTGACTTTAGTTCAATATGTTCTAGCATATTCGATAATCTCTTTGTAAGTTTGCCATAACGTCTTCGCCATTTTCCTGTAAGTTAGGAGGATGAATATATAGTATTATGATAGAGTCGCAATAATAACCTTAAGCCGCAATTTTGCCAACTGGAAATCGACTGTTAGCGTACGTTTTAAATCCCAATATTAAAGCCTGATAGTGCGCAAAGTTTTTTTTCTGGTTTACCTTCGGTAAAATAATTCTTGCACATAAAAAGTTTGAAAATAAAACAAAGACTATAATAAAAAAAACAAGAATGTGCAATTGCACATGCTTGAAATTAAATAAAGTTTAATCTCTACAGTAAAAAATGTTTAAAAAAATATAAAAGCACATAACTAACAAAAATAGAATTTTTACTCGTATAACGACACCAATGGTTTTAAAAAAGTTGTTTTATTTGTCTGATATTCATCTCTATTTAAATGGAAAACAATTATAAGACCGAGGTTTTTTTTTTACTAAGAGGATTGTGCTTTATTCAAATTTACTTTAGTCCGAATTACAGTTAGTTTAAAAAAACACAAAATTTTGTGTCCGCAGTGAGCCGGCAAGTAGTTTTCGCTTGTGGAAGTTTAAACCGCATTGCGATTCGTGTACAAAAATTTTAGATCTCTCCTTTTTACGGGTTAGTTGGTGCCAAAGCAATATTTACTTTGTGTAGTCATCAAGCTAGTTTTTTTTTGAAAATAAGCATTATACGCGTATATTAGATATTCTAGTTGACAAATACTGATTTTGCTTACTAAACTGCGCGTTATGCTACTTAGCAAGGTTTTTTTTAACGTATGTTACTGGAGCTGTTACTGTAGGGCAAGGCTTAGTTGAGAATTACAAAAAATGTAAAAATTTTTGTTTGTAAAATTAAATAAGAAGTTAAAAAATCTGCATTCATTTTAGAGTCAATTTTTTTGCAACATCTACACCGGATAAAGGCCGAATTTTAAGCAGTGAAATTTTTTTAACTAAAAAGTAAGTTTTAACAGATTACTGAAATCATTCAAGTAAATATGAAAAAGCAATCTTTAGGTGGCCGAAATTCGTGATGGCCAGCTTGACTTAAGGTGTGCAAACATAGCTCCAAGTTTATATGCATGAATAAATGAAAAATAAAATTATATCAAAGTGCGAAAAAATTCATTCATTTTTCAACAAACTTCGCATAAAAAACAAACTGTCAATCATCTCATCACTTAATGAAGATCTCAACTCTGATAAGAGCCCGGAAGTACTAAAGCATCTTTCAAATTTCACTTAAAAAGGTGGAATTAAATCAATGCAGAGCTTCAATTTTTAAGGACTGGGCTATAGACGCAGTGGCGTACGCAGAAAGTTTCCGAGCGGGGCCAAAGTTCTTTCACAATCGTGTAACGTCACGAATCAACTCGGGGAGTGCCGAAGGCACGACCATTATAGGGTGGTCCGGGGGCATGCCCCGAAAAATTTTGCAAAATTACACCTAAAAATACGCATTTTCTACCGGTCAAATCGGAAGCTTCTCGTAAACCAAAAAAGCGTTCGCACAATGGTGGATATTTAAATTCAGGGGCCTGAGGCAAGAATTTCCAAAAATTGTTGTTCTCTAGAAAAGCAAATGGGCTTTGATTTCGTTTTTCACCATTTTCTCCCAACGTCATGTTGATCTCTAAAAAAATAAGGTCTTCACTTCCATTTCGTCTCCAATTTCGCTATTTTTTTCCTAAAATCATGGCGATTCCTTAAAAAAAAGGTCTTCACTTCGATTTCGTCATTTTTCTCCCAAAATCATGGTGATCTCTAAAAAAAAGGTCTTCACCTTGAATCAATCTTCTATTTACCACTTTTCCTCCCAACTACATAATAATCTCTAAAAATAACATCTGCAGCAAACTCAAACTATAAGTGCTATTTTCGAGGGGGAGCTTCCAAAAAAAAGGGGGTTCGAGGCAACTGCCTCATTCGCCTCACTCAATATCCACCACTGCGTTTGCATATGCTTCAAAATCCAGGGCGAACCCCGAATACTTGCGAAAAACCAGCTTTGCTTTTGCTAAAACTGCTTGGTTTTGCTTTACAGTTTTTCATTTTGGGTCTGAGGGGGGGCCATGGCACAGTGGCCTACGTTAGTGTATAGGCGTACAAGATAACGCTTTTAAAAACAATTTACTTGAAAAGGCCAAGTAAAGGAAAAATTACTTAAGTAAGAAACAAGTAAAGATTTTTAAGTAAATAATTAAATTACTTTTTTGAACCCAACACTACACTGTATGAATCAGATAGATTTGTCTAAATTCAATAAAAAATTTGGCAGCATGAAGCACTTTTTAATTTTTGTTATGCTCTTTTTTTTCACAATATGGTGTTAAGATTCTAGCATTTACTTAGCTCAGGATGGTTACTGGACGATTCTGGTTGCTGCCCGCTAGTTTCTTGCTGTATAATTTAAGAAAATTCACTAATTATTATAATTGGACTTGTTTCGTAAAAATTTTTGATGTAGTTAAACATTTTATACAAGAATTATGTTATACAAGTTTTATACAAGCTGCAACCATATTATTTAGTACCAAGTACTAATCCCCTGCATTGAAATTATGCAAAATTGTTCCAGGCTGCAAGATAAGATATTTAATTACCTAATAAATTAATTGATATAATTTTTAAAGGGAGCATAAATGGAATTTTAAAGTTTTCAGTTGATTTTTAATTTAATTCAATAAAATAACTAGAATTATCTGAAATTAAAAAAAAATTGATTAAGAAGGGACTGTAACTGCTTTTTGTCAGTGAAATTTCACAGGAACCACCTAAATCCCTAAGTGGGGATAGAAAAAGTCTAGAGGAAAAAGATCTTTTTGAGAAATGATAGTAACCATATGGGGATTCCAGGTTAGTTTCAATAACCAAAACTGCTTTTAGTTGCTTCTTAAAAGGGTTTAAATTTTTAAACTTTTGTCATTTGTGCTCCTTTCAATTCAACAATCAGCTTGTATTAATTAGCATGCATTTTTTGCATCAATAAATTTAAATGTTAACTAAAAGACGGTCTACTATTTAACTTTAGATTGAGAATCTAGAAAACAAAAATAAACCTTAAGATTATTTAAATGTCATGCCAAAGCAAAAAAATTATTGGCATAATTAAGTAAATATAATAAGTTAGCTGCATGGTTTAATGAGATGAGTGCTATCCTGATGCTGTATTATGATGTTGCCTTTTAAAATTATTGTTGTCTTCTCTTAAAAGCAATTTGAAATCATAATTATATCAGTTCAGATATATTAAAAAAGTTTAAACCAGGAATCAATGTCCTTTCAAAAGCTTGTTTTTGCTAAGTTAATGCCTTTGCTATTATTTTGGAAGTTAAGGAGATACTAGTATATTGCATTGTCATATAAGCATGATCTAAATGCATTTACCAAAAAGTGAGTTTTTTAAAATGTCATTGTAAGTGATTTTTTTGAGTGAAACTAACCCAGAATTCTCTTTACAGTTGTAGGATCAGTTAGTCTTCAGTTTGATCAATGTTTTAATGTAATTTTAGAGTTGACAGTTGCCCTTATTTCCAAGAAATCCAAGAGCATAATGCCCTGCACATACCAGAAGATGGTACACATCACTTTGCTTGATGGGCACTGTGACTTAAACTTTTTTGTTTGTGGAGAATGTGAGTGGTGCCATTTCATTGAGTGTCGCTTAGATTCAAGTTTGTAACACCAACTTTCATCACCAATGATAATTTGGTCAAGAAAGGCATTGCCTTCAGCTTAATATTGTTCCAACAACTCCTGACTGACAGTCACCTGGTGGTTTTTTTGCTTTGGAGTAAGCATTTATGGCACCCATCTAACACACCTTTTGCTGTACCCCAGAGAGGATATTAACTTTTCCACTGCACCCACTCTTGCTCCCAACTTTGTGCTCATTTCATTCACTATTATATGCCAGTTGTATTTGATGAGCTTATCAAGGCATTCATCATTTTCTTCATTGGTGGCTGTGCTTGGGCAGCCAGAGCAAGATTTCTTGCTCACATCTCGGTCACCACTTTGGAAGTGATGAGCCCCTCTTCTAACCATGCTGACATTGACTGTCTTGCCACCATAGACATTTACCAAGTGTTTGTTGATGTTGATTGGCAGTGTTGTAAAGACTCGAGTTTGATTTTTGAGGACTCAGACTTGTACTCAGACTTGTACTCAGACTCGTGCATTGAAAACTCGGACTCCAACTCGGACTTGTAAAAATATTTTTTGCTGAACTTGGACTCGTACTTGGACTCATAAGTTAGGGACTCGCACTCGGACTCGTAATAAAGGCAAAGTTTACAACACTGTTGATTGGCTGTACTTCTTCTGCATTGAGGAATTTAATAACACATCTCTGTTTTTGACAGACATCCATTTTGATAAAAATTGCTTTGTAAGACTATTTTTATGGCCAGAATTTTACACACAATTTTAAGTTATCCCTGCATTATTACCTAAAGCAACAAAGAGATAAGAAGTACAGATTAACTATATGAAGGTTCAGTCATTTTAAAAATGCAATACGCAATCTACTCCAACTCCTTTTAGTGGAATTGCAAAAACGGAGGCATTACTTTATGAATCACTCTCGTATAATAGATGATTATTATGAAATTGCTTGTTTTGTTTTATGTATTAATTTTTTTTTAGATTATTGGTCACCATATTTAATTTTTGGAAGTGTTAGTGTATTGGTAAAACTTTATATAATCAAATGTAATATATTGTATTTTCAATCAAGGTTGTAGGGTTGGAGTTGTGGAGTCAGAGTCAAGGAGTGGATGGTTTAAGAGCGATGTGGAGTTGGAGTTGGAAGGTTTTCATTTACTGGAGTCAGCATCGGAGGCCAGTTAAAAGAAGATTAGATAGATGCCATGCTTTTTTTGAGAGTTAATATGTGAATTGTAAATGATATATTTCAAAGTCATGAATTTTGGCATCAGAGACATTTGCAGATGTTTTCCAAGAATGAAGTAAGAGAAGAAATTTTACAAGCTGTGGAGTTAGAGTCAGAGTCGGAGTCTGAAAATTTTCATCACCTGGAGTCAGAGTTGAAAAGTTTCATTTGCCTGGAGTCGGAGTCAGAGTCAGAAATTGCCAACTCTACAACCCTGTTGTCAGTGACTATTTTTATGTGACGTAACCAATTCAATTGTGTTTTCATAGCTTTATTGTTAGATCATAGAAAAAAATTTTTGTTCAATTCTTGTTTACAATTTTTAAAAAATTTGTATCAGCACATTTTAAAAATATTTTGGTTAAAAAAATCATTAGAATTAAGTTTAGATTGAGGTTTTCAGCTTAGTGTCAGCTGTTTGGCTTTGGGTTAGGTTAGGTTTGGTTAAGGGTTAATAAAAGAATTAAAGACTAACCAAGAACAATTTTAGTGGAAATTACAAACTTGGCTAGTTTAAAAAGCCAATGCCTTTTTTTCTTTTGAACAAATGCATTCTTTTAATCAAACAGTTTTTGTTTACATACCAATGTCCTTTTAGCCTGATTTACAAAACGCTTTGGATTATTGTTTACATAAAAAGCCAAAACATGTAATTGTTATGCTGTAATCATTAGATGTAAAACAAAACTGTTATGCTGTAATCAATATTATTGAAAACTAAATTGTTAGTAGATTTTCTTTTTGCTTGTTAGTAATATTAGTTTGTATAATTGTGACCAGAAAATTTTAAGCTTTCTAAATTATCTATTAAGACATAAAAAGTTACATAATATTTTCAAAAATATAACTTTGCTAAAACAAAGTTTGAGCTTCGTTTAATTCTTTAGTTGTGCTGTTTTAGATAAATAGTGCTTACAAACATTGAGTAGTTTTGACATGTGAAATTGCCATAATAATTTTTTGTAATTTATTGTGTTGTATAAATTCATTTTCCATGGAGTTATTCTACATGTAAAGCTTATGTCCAATATTTAAAGAGATGAGCAATTACAAACAAGAGTTAAATAATGCTACTGCTATTCGCCAAGAAATACAAAGGTAATTCCAAGCATTGATTTGTTTATCTGCACTACAAATGTTTTAAAAAAATGCTAAAGCTGATATTAAAATGGCATCAGTTTTTTTTAAATGTATTGTTGTTTCTATTATCTTGGGCTTTTGAAACCTAGAATTTTAAAATCTATAGAGTAGGTTTTTTAACTATATAGAACTCATTGGGATACTTAAGAGGCCACAAGCAGAGGCAAATACAATATAATTGTATTTATAAACCTGTGATATAAATTGACGTATTTTTTTTTGTTTGTGAGCAAGTTGATTGAAAGTGGTTTTGGCTGGAATTTTTTTCATAAATTCTTCATAAGATTGTTCTCTAGAACCTTTGATCTCTTATTTTATTTATTTTTCTCTATATTTATTCTCCTGATTCAAAGGAAAGCGACGGAGGCTTTGATACATAGGGCAAGCAATTACCCCAACCTGCTTCTGGAGATGCCAAGATATTGCTGTCTGGTTGAACTTTAATAGAGATCATGATTGAAATTTAGAACTGCTTGCCAAGACCACCAAGCAGGGAAAAGTGCCATAAAGTATCTTTCCCAAGGACACAACAGAGTGGCACAAGTAGGTTTTGAACTGAAACCATGTCAATTACAATCATGACGCTCTAATCACTCGACCACGCTACCAACGATCTTATAAGAATTGACAACATTTTAGGGGGTATTAAATGATACTTCTGATTCACTTGCTTTGTTGGGTAAAAAATCAATTGATTAAAAATTCAGATTTTTTTATGTATGCAATAGTGTATTCAATCATTAGTACAAATTTGTAAAGTTTAAAAAAGGGGGTTACAATAAAGTTTTTTATAAATGTCCGATGGTGTGTTGTTAATACAGAATTATACAAGACAACATTCTCAATTAAAAAAAAAAACTCTTGTGATTTTTTTTTGTATCTGAGTTTTAAAAAACAAACCATAAAGCTTTGTTGCTATCGTTTTAAGTTCTTAGTTTTTTTAATTGGTCTAATTTGTTTTGCCTGTATCCTGATATTGTAATATTGCTTTTCAATAAATATGTACTTGGGCTAGAAATAATTAGTGATTTAAGTAAATTATTGTGCAGCTATCATAAACAAACCCCGGTCGCCTTATTGAACAGTCAAAATCAGTTGTAATTTGTAATTATGTTGAAGGAATATTCATGAAACAACTATATGACTCTGATATTTATGAAATGAAAAAATATCTTGTGTAATTAGGTTTGAAGGTGTACATCCCAACATTTACGCCATTTACGAGCTTCTACAAGGCGTGAAGGATTTAGATTTACAAAATCAGATCCGAGAGCATGTGATAAACATTGAAGGTTTGTTGACATTTGCTTGCACTTGAAATTTGTTTTTGTTTCCTGTCGTTGACATTAATAGCCCTGTCGTTTAACAGATTCGTTTGTGAATAGTCAAGAGTGGACTCTTAGCAAATTTGTTCCAGAATTTCGACTGGTAAGTTCGTCATTAAAGTTGGTCTCGTCAAAGCTTGCACTATCCGATAAAACAGGGTGGTCCAACTTCTGCACTCTTGTGGGCCACTTTTTAAAATTATTCGAGTTTGCGGGCCTCAGTCGGCTAAAAATTCCTATTTTCGTTCCAAAATCAGGTGTTCTCTAAAAAAAAAAAAAAAAGGTCTTCACTTGGAATCGGTCTGCAAAATTCCTATTTTCGTTCCAAAATCAGGGTGTTCTCTAAAAAAAAAAAAAGGTCTTCACTTGGAATCGGTCTGCAAAATTCCTATTTTCGTTCCAAAATCAGGGTGTTCTCTAAAAAAAAAAAAAAAGTCTTCACTTGGAATCGGTCTCCAAAATTCCTATTTTGGCGCAAAATCATAGCGTTCTCCAAAAAAAAGTACGGCTGCTGCTTCTGATCGACAAGACTTGTGCAAAATTGATATGCGGCATGCGGCCCGCGAGCCCGTAGTTGGACCACGCTGTTATAGAAGATTGCCGCCACTTATGATCGACAAGACTTGAATTGTGCAAAATTGTTCCGCGGGCCGCACAAAATTGTTTCGCGGGCCGCATGCGGCCCGCGGGCCTGTAGTTGGACCACGCTGCGATAAAAAAACCTGAATTTATTTTATGTTCTATCGTTTTAAAGTACAGCAGTTTGATTTAAATATTGGAAAACGATATTTTTCATTTTTAATTTGAAAGCATACAATCAAATTGGTTTATTATTTTGCAGTCTCGCAATCGCAGTCAAGCGGAAATTCGTATTAAAGAAATGTGTTCGCGTAAAAATCGTTAACAATATAACGCAGTATTTCTTTTAATAGAATATAAAAAATTTGCATCTTAAAATTTCATGTTTTGTTCATTCGATTATTAATTTGAAAGTATAAATTCAAGGTAGTATTTGAAAGTATAAGTTAAAACCCATATCTATTTTTAAAATTTAAGTCGCCCCTACATTGTAATTATCAACATAAGTTTTTTGTTTGATTTTTGGGATTCTTTACGATTGGCTTTGAAACTGCAGAAAGATTTTGGTTATTTTGTTTAAAAAGCATTTCGTTTTCGTTAACGTCTAATTTGGTTCGATTTGCGTTTATAAAAGCTTATTACAGCTACGAAATAATTCCTTTATTGCAAGTAAATTTATTTTACACATTTGATATGTAGTTTGTTTATTTGGTAAAACAAGTGGCCAATGCGAGCTAAATGCTGCCCACCACGGCCGGATACTTGGCCTTGAACCTGCTACTTTAGACTTTCGTTTTTAATTATCAACCGTTTAGTGTTTTCCCGACGTGACTGGGTTTTGATCCGTAAGCGCCTCGATCAGCTTCGATATCGTGACGCTCTTAATTATCTTTAATAGGGCTTCAATCATCAGTTTATAATTTTTTTTGAACCCCCCAGTTTTACGTTTGTAATTTTTTTCATGTAAAAGCCAAATTAATTCATCTTAAACACTAGAACTTAATCTCTTGTCGTTTGTGGTGAGAGTAATTGATATTCTGTCGCCTCGTTCGGCATAATTGGCTGCACAAAATTTTCATGAAATTTATGCAACTCAAAACCAAGAACCGTTTTTGTGTTAATAAGTTTTTGATAAATGGTTAAAGTACATGGTGTTTGTTTGTTTTATTCGTTTTTAGGTTTTAAGGCTCTTCAATGTGTTTGCTTTAAGTCTTTTTTATCGCTCTTTTAGTCTTAACAGTGTTGTTTTCACAGTTTTTGCCATCCACGACATGATTTCTCACGGACATTGCAATTGTGTTATTAAAATTCTTCTTTTAATGGCTATTTCATATACGCATTTTGTAGCTGAGTTGAATCGCCAAACCGTGCTTGTAAAAAGTTCAAACCTCTTTGATGCTTTCCACTTAATATCTGCCCGCGGCGGATGGTTTTGATAATAATAATAATAACAATGATGACGTCGTTTTAGCTTTAGTTCATAGCCGGTCGAGAGAATCGACTTGACCGCAACCGATGCTTGATAAACACCATTGTTATTATACTGTAGTTTTTGGTTGTTTATTTTTCCAAATTTCAAATATTACCTAGTAAATTGTATTGGAAAGTTTTATCATCTTTCCTCGTTTCGTGTATTTTCAATTGTTTTCGACATCAAAAGTCTTGCGTGTAAGACCACCTTATTTAACATGTGAAGCCTTAATTTATTCTGCCTGTGGTGGTCCAGATGCTGGACGGGATAATTACCAATCTCCAAACTCAACGGCATATGTTGTATGTGACTGGTAGTCGCACCGCTTCATTAAGTAATGGCGATGTATTATCGTCTTGTTTGCTTTAAGACTCTGGCCAGCCTTGATTGGCACAGCTTAAACCAGTGCTTCTCTACCTTTTTTGTGGCCACCCAAATCTTAAGCAAAAATAGGCAGCAAAGCTTTGGCGACCCATTCTTTTTACGGACTTTATTGCAAGCATAAAAATCTTTTTTCGTCCCCAAACACGTAGCGATTTCTAAAAAAAATCTTCATTTTGAATTTGTCGCGGATTTATCATTTGGAGTCCATAATCATAATTAATCAATGACGTAATCATAATTAATCAATGACGTAATCATAATTAAACTAATAATAGACACATGTTTCGGGAAAAAACATTTTATTTGTATGGATTTCCAACTTATCGTTAAATAATATTTTTGCTGCAACTGCAAATGCAAAATTTTAGGGTTTCTGCATTATATGAATTGTATACATGTTTTAGAGTCCATTAAGACTTTAGCGTCATGCCACTATTGAATATTTCTTTTTAAGTTTTTTTTTTATAACTTTGTCAAGACTATTCATGAATACAGACAATCGAAAAATTTTTCGGGAGCAGGTTTATCCAAAAAATGCTGCGTGTTAACCCTTAAGGCGCGTTTACAGCCGTTTACAGTACTTTTTTCTTTCAGCGCGATCTTGGTTTGTTTTATTGACGCTCAAATCCACTCTTGTTTTCGAGAAAAAATGAGAAAAAAATCGCGCTGAAAGAAAAAAGTACTGTAAACGGCTGTAAACGCGCCTTTACTTTCAAAACTTGTGAAATTGGAATAGCGATCGCCAAAAACAAAACTCAATTATTGTTTTATTTCATATTAATAGGAGTCGTTGACCAACTTTTATATATAGTTTCATAGTATGCAATATAGGATCAGCTTAACTTTTCATGTCGGAAAATCCTTTATGATCATTTCTTAATAATGTTGTTTGGCTGAACATTTAATTTCTTTTTGATCGTATCATCTCAACCTATCTCAATTAAGTCAGACAGCGCGCTGGCTTTGAAGCAGTTGTTCGAGTTAATATCGGACATACTTTTTCAAATGGCAACTCTTGATCAGATCGTTAACTTGGTCCGCAGTGGCACATTAAAACTTCGGCGTTTCTCTGATATCATATTAATCATCGCTGTCGGTTGCCACCTGTGCAATTACAAATGCAATTCGATATGCTTTATAATAGTAGCGTCTATTAAATCAAATTATTTGCTCTCGGACCAAAAAAAGCAAAAGCGAGCGAAATGAGCAAAAGCTGTTTTTGATCGGAGCACACTTGTCAACGTTGTCTGTATCAAAAACGGTACACTAACCGTTTCGCTTCAACGGTTTTTCAGTTAGTTTTCTTGCGCTTCAATCAAACTCCATTTATAGGAACACTTTCATTGCTGTTCTTTTTTTACATGTCATTGTATTGAGTAGAAATTGTTACTTTCTTAATGCTTATTCATCTTAGAAATATTTTTTGGTATCGGAAACCAAGCATTTAATTGGATGGCAACAGTTTGAATAAATTTTCTTTGTTGTTTCTTTAGAATTTTGCTATGTTAGCTATTTTACCCAATAGAAATATTTTATTACCGAACTTGTGTCTTTAAAAATGAAAAATTTTTAAGATTTTATTTGTTTGAAGTCGGGTGTAACTTTTTTGGAAAATTCTTCTAAATATTATATCTAAATTTTCACATCCCAAGCTTGATGTTTTTTTTTAGCAATTTCATTTAAGCGCTTTGTGGTTTCATGTCATATTGTAAGCGCTAAGACATCGGACGGTATTGTGTTTTTTAATCACAAAGCTATTTTTGTCCAACTTCCTTTTTTTAAACAATTTAAATTAATATTATTTTAGCAAGTTTCGTCAACTTGGCCATATTTACATGCGTTTTTGCTTTTTTTGTGTTTTGAATTATTACCCATTTTAACGATTAAAATATTGTTCCTTTTTGTTATAATTTTTCCGGAAATAAAATGTGTTTCTAGCTTTGTTTTGAATTATTACTTTTATATCTGTTGGACTCGTTTTAATAAAGTTATCTAAAATACCGCCAAAAAGTTGGTGATTTTGTATGATATTTTTATTTTTTTTTAAAACGGGGTTGTTAGTTTGTCAATATTTACGACAATATGTAAACTCCTTATGTTGCTGTGGTGTTCTTCCTTTATAAACTTTTTTTCCTACTTTACAAAAAAAACAACGTAACAACATAAGGCTAATTGACGATTTTCCTACATGTGACACAACAATGAAATTATTTTTCGATGTCTATAATTTTACATGTTTAAAAGATGCATTTCACGGAGTGTAGTAATTTCCAGTTTTCATCAACTGTTGTAAATGCCAATGAGTTTTAGGCTTTCAGTTTTTTTATGGGACAGCAAATCTCAAATTAAATGTTTTTCAAGGGAATCTTGGGTAGCGTCAACAGTGGCAAGTCGGCACTTGTTCATCGGTTTCTAACCGGAACTTATGTCCGGGAAGAATCGCCCGAAGGAGGAAGATTCAAGAAGGAGATGGCTGTTGACGGTCAAAGTCATCTTCTTTTAGTTCGGGACGAGGGAGGTCCCCCCGAAGAAGAGGTAAACAAAAAAATTTTGAATTTAGCATGTTACTGCCTTAATTTTCTGGCGGTTTATAAGAGGGTGAATCAAACAGTTTTCAGACAAATGCCATATTTTTAAAATGTGCAAAATCTTGCGATTTTTTTCATGTTCAAACATACCTTCAGGGTTTCCCTAATAATCTTGGAAAGTTTCATCATTCTGTCTATTTGCAGCATTACGATTCGTTGCGTTTGAAATATTTTGTATTTTTGTGCCTTGAAATGGCGAATTTTGAAATAAGAGCAAACATTAAATTTTTGACTAGACTTAATTGGAAACCTGTTAAGATCATTGAAACTTTACAGCAGGTTTATGGTGAGTCCGCACCATGTAGAGCAGTCGTTTTTGATTGGATTAAATGCTTCAAGGAGGGAAGGGAGTAACTTGAATCAAGGAAGGAATTAAGAAAACTTCAGGCTTGTGCAGAATCTAGTTGAAGAAGATAGAAGAGTTACTATCGATGAAAATCGCCAATGCAGTGGGAATCTCACATGGATCGGCATTTTCAATTCTTACTGAAGATCTTCGCTTGAGCAAGGGTCCGAAATGCGTTGCAGAAAAATCAACAGAATCAAAGAGCTGATCTTTCCTTAGCAATTTTGACAAAGAATGAAGCAAATAAAACCATTTTTTCAAGCGCTGCCTCGCCGGAGATGAAACGTGGATCTATCAATTTGATCCAGAAAACAAAATTCAATCAAAAGAGTGGCTACCGAAGGGAGCATCAGGACCTGTTAAATTCAAAACAGAAAGGTCTGTTAAAAAGGTTATGGCCACCATTTTTTGGGACTGTGAAGGAGTCATCTTGATAGACTTCCTGGTTTCTTACTGGTTTCTTACCTTATAGGAATCATCTGATTTAAAGAAGTTGAAGACATCTTTAGCCAAAAAACGCCGAAGAAAATTGCACAGTCAGATTTTGTTTCATCACGACAATATCCCTGCTCATTCTTCGAGGGCTGTTAGAGCCCTATTACGCGAATTTCGAGGGGAAACACTTACACACCCACCTTATACCCCGGATTTAGCTCCCTCTGACTTTTTTTGTTTCCGAAACTAAAAGAATCTCTCAAAGGTACCCGATTTAGATCCTTGAAGAAGCAAAAAGGCAAGTGATTATCTGGTGTCAGAGACAGGCCCCAGAATTCTACAAGGAAGGGATTTATGGGTGGAAACATAGATTACAAAAGTGTATAGACAATAATGGAGCTTATTTTGAAAAATAAATGTAATCACTCAAAAAATAAAAATTTTATGGCATTTGTCTGAGAACATTTTGACTCAACCTCGTATATATTTTGGCTTACGTGCATTTTTTTGGGGAAGGGGTTAAAAATAAAAGCTGATTTCTTACTACCATGCAATTTTGATTGGGATCGAATTTCTACTTTTAGTTTTCATCTTGGGTCGATGGCATTATTTTCGTCTTTAATCTGGCCGACGAAGCCTCGTATCTTTCTATTTATAATTATTACGGGCGCCTGGTGCAATATCGAAACGTTTCAACGTTGCCTTTGGTCTTGGTCGGCACCCAAGGTAAATCAAAATTTCTTCTACTTTTTTCGTCTATGACAATCCGATAACTTGTCTTTAATTGAAGTTTTAAATTATGCGATTTAAAACTTTAATATAAATTATATGATCAGAAGAATTACATGATTTTAGAAGATTGAAAGTTTTAAAGGTTATTTCTAAATATAAAATTTGCTTATTATTTCCTAATTATTTTCAAAAATTAAAATTTGTTATTTTCAAATATAAAATTTGCTTATTATTTCCTAATAATTATTTTCAAAAATTAAAATTTGTTATTTCCAAATATAAAATTTGCTTATTTCTTAAAAATTTAGCAGAGCAATGAGCTTTAGATCCCACCTCATATAACATTAAAACCAACAACTTTGCTTATCAAGTCTGACCAGTTGACTGAGTACAAGTAAAAGAAAATTCAATTTCAGATTTTATTTCACCCGAACAACCTCGAGTTATTTTTGAAGACCGCGCCAAAAAGCTAGCTGGCGACTTAAAAAGATGCGTCTATTACGAAACGTGCTCAACTTATGGTTTGAATGTTGATCGCGTTTTTCAAGACCGTAAGTGGATTGGTGTTAGTAGACTCTTGTAGACCAACGTGCTTGTAGTTAAGTTCTGCCGCTTGATTTCTGAAAACAAACGGTGAACTTTGAGTCACTTTTAATGTTTCTATTTTAAATTCATTCGAACTCTAGGCTGTGAAATGCGAGATTTGAAATCAAAAGCGTGTGAAAAGAATACGCTATTCTCGAAATTCGGTTTGAAGTGAAGCCACTCAGAATCGCATGTAAAACGTCACCATAAATAACGCGTCATTTGTTTTATGACCAAGCTTTATTATTTTAGTCTTATTCAACGCAAAGTCAAATTACGGTACAAGACTCATGCGTATTTGCGTTTTATATTTAACTAAGCCGATCCGACTCTGTCCCGACTTTGCTAAAAGTTCATTTCATTTCCACTTCAAACGCGGGATAACTTTTTTGTTATAATTACTAGGGCCAAAGACTTTAGCTCTAATTTATGAAAAATGATATGAACAAGGATACTAAGGTTATCTCGCATTGGGTAGTGTAAACGACCCTTTACGCTCATCGACATCTGTTTGATAGCTTCCTGCTATGCTTTGCTAAGAGCAGTGTTTCCAGCTTAAAGCGTGTTATCGCAACGTTATGTTTATTAAATAAACTGCTTGTATTGCAACCCTATTTTAATCAGCTTTGATAACCCCGTGACGGATAAGCAAATCGGCTAAATATAACCGAAAAGCATACATTTTTTTTGTTTAGCTTACGCATAAACGATTCATAAAACTTGCTCCGCGTACACAATTGTGTAGCTGCTCTCGTTGTAGAGTGAAATTTCTTTAAATAAACCCTTTTTTCAATAACTCGTCATTTTACTGAAGACTACTATTTGTGGTACGTCATATTTGAGCTGTTTTGAACGGTTTGAAGCAAGTTTAGTGCACTACATAGACTGCATCGCCGAAGCGATTTTCGAATATCGTTCTCTTTGTGACGTACTTCAGGTGGTGATAGGTCGAGGGGTTGGATTAGTACCGCGGAGTCGCAGCAGCCAGCCACTCCCGACGCAGAGCGATGTTTGTTGTGTTTCGAAGCGTACCGCTTGATTGGCAAACTCCTGTCGGTTTGCACGATGTCAAATGCTTCGCTCTATTGCGCATGCGCTAGAATTAGATTAATCTGGGTGTAGAACATCCACTTGACTTGCATTTCGCGTAATTGCGCGACGTAGTGACCAGCGAATCGCGTCCTCACCTTTCGGCGACTCTCAAATAAACTTAGTTCTTTAATGTGATTCATTTCGTTTTTTTCCTACTATTTGTTTCCTGTCTTTCTGACACCTTGGTTCGTATTTTTTTCAGTGACTAATCGCACTGTAATAAGGCTTGTCGCGATACTAAAGAACATTTTGAAATGTCGATTGTTTATTTTTTTTTAAAAAGAATAGGTTTTGATTGTTGAGTGCTAAAAAGATGCCTGATAAATGTTAAGAGGAATTTCGTTTTTGTTTTTTGAAAAGCACTTGTTGAAGTTTTGTCTTTTAGCGTTTTGTGTTTAACAAGTGGTCAAACCATATCGATTATGATCCAGATGAATTTTGAAATTTTTGTGCGTGATTTTTGTTGCGTTTCGTGAAGTTGATTTTACATGATTTTTTGACGCGCCTGCCGCGTTATCACGTGATTTCAATTCTTCGAAACAAAAAAGTCTTTCTCTTCCAGTCGCTCAAAAAATCTTCTTCGTCAAGCGCCGCTTCGACCTGTCGTCCAACAACCTCCCATCAAACCTCCACTCTACCCCCCTCCAACGATCCACCAGCACGTCGTCGGGATTGTTCGAGCACAACGCGCCGTCGAACAACGGAAGCGCCAAATCTCTTCAAAGTCAGTCTCGGGCGTTTGCTTGCGTTCATTCGATCGATTGCTTCTTTCTTGTTGGGATTCGTTCTCGAACGTTCTTAACGAAATCGCTTTAAAAGAGCATCCAATTTGAACTTTTATTTGCCTTTTATTTAAAAAAAAAAACAGTTTTGCGTAAGACCGCAGGTTGCATCGCTTTACAAGATATCTCTGCCACGAGCGTTTTGTTCATTGTCTATTAATATTACATTTATTACTGTATAAACGTAAAACGAAACAAACAGATTTTCTCCCTTCAATCGACATTCGCTTGTTTACTTACCGTTTCTAGACTATTCATGCTCTCAAAGCACATGAAAATTTGTCGCTTCATTTTTTAACGTAGAGAATAACCGAATTTAGAAACGAGAGGTTTTGATTGTTATCTTTTTGATGTGTTGTTAAGGTACAATCTCAATAGAAAAACGGTTTTTTCGGCTGTTGTAAAACTTTTTTTCAGGCTTGATAAATCATGTACTCGGTTGATGACTCTGTTCTTTTTGATCTTTCAGCGGCTGACAGCACTTTGTCGATGTCAGGAATACTCACTCCCACGCCATTGAGAAAAAGTTCTAGAAGAAAATCAAATTTATTTTCGGTAGGTTTGATTTTTGTCTGATTGGAATTTAAAGTCAGTTGACACTAATCGATAATTGCTTTTGCTGTAAGTTCAGTATCAAGTTTCAGCAAGCTCTGCTGGTAAATTTGTAAAAAAACTGAGGTTGACATCGAAGTTCTTGTTTATTTGTATGGGTAAGTTAACACAGGGGTCACCAACACGTTTTCCCCGAGCACCGGGTCACCCCAAGGACCACACGGTTCGCCTCCAGGCCTATTCTAAAAATAGCATAGCTCACTAATGAATAATACAGTATTAAACGCAGACCGAATGAATTCGTTTCAGAAAAACGTATATTGAGCGGTTAACCCTTATTATGACTCGGTTCCAATCAAGTAGCTCTCAGTTTCAAATAGATTGGTGACCCTTTGCATGGTTATTATTGACACACATAGCGTTGGCACCACGTGTGGCGTTTCATGCAGAACAAGAGACAGCTGCTAACAGTACCGTGTGACAAATTATCGTGCACTTCATTACAATTATAAGCGATCATTACTGTATCGAAGCGAGTCGAATTGATGCTTTCCGATGATATTTTTAACTAGCAGCTACCAGCGTGCTCCCCATCACGATCATAATAATAACAACGTATTCACAGTTCGTATCCTGAGCGACTGTGAAATTTGGAAATGCAAGAAATGCTCGCATTTCTATGCTCAAATTTCAATTGAAATGAGTTTGATAGCTTCCTATTTAGAAACACGAAGCGTCCATAAACTACTTTCAATTTCAAAGATAGCTTTCAATTTCAAAGATAGCATTCAAGCCAAGTAGGCTGTACAAGAGGTCTAATTGCCCACACTTAGCATTCAAACTACAGCTTCCCGCCGAAAACGATGGCCGCTGGTTTAGCTTTTGTTTGACAAAAGCCGAGCCTCGACAAGTCGAGAACATT
Organism: Diplosoma virens; assembly: GCA_963680785.1. Classification (NCBI taxonomy): domain Eukaryota; kingdom Metazoa; phylum Chordata; class Ascidiacea; order Aplousobranchia; family Didemnidae; genus Diplosoma; species Diplosoma virens. The sequence continues at coordinate 17,225,476 of OY796897.1, forward strand.
CGCTTCGTCGGCAAACAATTTGTTTGACACGACAATACATCACGCCGCTGGTGTAGTTTATTGCTCACGTGAGCCACAAATCACCCGCCGACAAAGAACTGCTACCACAACACGTAACCAACGAAAATCTTTTTTCAAAGAGTCGGAAATCAAGCGAATCTTCCGAAGATAAAAAGAAAATGAACGGGGACCTCGGCTTCGGCCGCAACATTCCGGTCAAGCAAGGATGGCTCTTTAAAAGAACTTCGAAAACGAAGATTTCAAACAAAGAGTGGAAGAAGAAATACGTTGCTTTGGAAGACAACGGCAATTTAACTTACTATAATTCGATGAATGTTAGTAGAAGCCATGTTTGTTTTCTTAAAAACTACTGTTTTCTTGTAAATTTCTTTGTTAATTTTTAGTTAAACTTGCTTTCACTTTCCTCTCCTTCAAACCTTATCTTAAATTTTCGCAGAAAGCCAAGTTGGCTTTTTATTGTTGGTCGTTTTCAGGACAAAAATCTTGAGGCGACCTTGCCATTAAATTAAGTTAAAGCGAGATTACAAAACTTGATACTTTGCACTTTACTCGACACTTTACTCGAGTTTACTCGACTTGTTCGTATTATTTCGAACTTCTTAAAAGCAGCCGGCGCTAATTCAGTTTTTAGTTGAATTAGTTAATAGTAGATGATGTTGCATTATTGAAAAGAAGATGCCCCCGTATTTTTGTACCTCCCCTGGTCACCGTGTCGTGCTTTCTGCATTAAGTGATTCAGCTTTAAGCGTACTGAGGTAACCAACGATTTTTGTTATGAAAAAAATTTGCTTGTTTTCTTCAGCATTACATGGAGAACGTGCATAAGAAGAGTCTCTCCGTGGTGCGGACCACTGTGAAGATTCCAGGACGCCCCATAAAATCTTCTCCCTCTCCCAAAACTGCCGGTACTGAAATTTCTATGTTTAAAGTGATTGAAGATTTGATTTTTTATTCTATTGTAGAAGATAATTTTGAGTTCCACTTGGTGTCGATGGACGGTGTCACGTGGCATTTTCTCTCCGCATGTGCTGCGGAGCGTGACGAATGGGTGACCGCCATCGAGAGGCAGATAATGCTTAGTCTTCAAAATAACTCGCCCTATAAAAAAGCAGACGTAAGTTTCGATATCTTGTTTGCTTTTTTTCTATCTTCTATGAAGAAGCTTTCTGACAGATTTCCGAAATTTCATTTCACGAAGTGGCAGGAAACAACACATGCGTCGATTGTTCCGCCCCATCCCCGACTTGGGGCTCCCTCAATCTAGGTTGTTTGATGTGTATAGAATGTTCGGGAATCCATCGAAATATGGGGACGCACATTTCCCGTATTCGATCATTGGGTGAGCATTGTTCAGCTATGTGCTAATAAGTTTGTGTCCTGTTTACAAGGGGAGTTTCAAAAAAAAGCCGCAACCTGAGCATGTATGTATTTTCTTGCATCCGAACAAACGACAAAATATCCTTTTCATTGTTCGGATACCAATTGGGATAATTATGCCAGACAGCGTTGTTGTGAAGATTTGTCATTTTTCTATATGAAAATGATGCTCTGTCCGGATCAGATGTTGTTAATGCTGGAGGAAAATTAGCGCAGAGTCGCATAATGCCAGTCATCAGACGCCGTAGGTTTTAGGTTTGTTCAGAGGTTTTGGGTTTTAGGTTACACTCTCGCTGTTCCATGAAGAAGCAAGATCGCGTCCCATAAAAATTAGATTTATGTTTATGCGTTTGTATCAATGTCATTAAAAACTTTTTTGTACATGCTCGTTGAGCCCTAAGCAGTGACTTCACATGGAACTATTACGAACTGTACCCTTGTTTTAAGCTCGAGACAACTAGCTTCGAAAGCTTTTAAATTGCTTTATGGCACTTTAAAGCTTGGTTTTAAGTAGATGTTGTTTGATTACAGTAGAATTTGCCTAAATCGCCACATCGAGGGAAACAGAAAAAATGACAACTTAGGCGAACTGGCGAAAATATGCCCAGATCTACAAACGTGGGACGCCTTTGTTTCTGCAAAGGCTGAACATTTGGGAAATAAAGAACACAAACAGAAAGCACTTTTGAATTGCCGTGCAATAACTTAATACAGTTTTATTTAAACCCCCAGGATGCAGTCTTAAAAAAAATCCGAAATTTATTCTCTGCCGTAATTTTATTTTTTGCGCATTCCGAAGTCAATAGGCATAAAGGCCCGTTTCCACTACGAGCGTGGAAAAGAGCATTCTTTGTTTCTTTTATTGATCTTTCCGCGCTTAAAATTGAAGCGAGCGCTGAGCAAAGCAAAAAAATCAATAAAACAAACAAAGAATAATCTTTTCCACGCTCGTAGTGGAAACGGGCCTTAACTACCTTAATTGATTTCAAATATCCTATTGCTTTTGTAACTGTCATAGTTAGGCTGCTTCATATGGAAGTAAGATGGCTAACTGACCTAAAACTAAACTGATGAAAACAAAGAAAAGCATCCAAAATGATGAAACAATGAGGTTATAAAGGAAGTTTGCGATGTACAGTGACGTTGTGTTACATCAGTAAGGATGGCAGGCAGATTGGCGAAACAACTGTGGTGTAGTGGTAGCAGACTAAAAGTTTGAAATATAATCACGCTGATAAAGTTTTTATAGGCCTGACAACTTGGGCAAATTTTGCTGCTCATGGTGAGCAATAATAATGGCGGCGAATTCAGCGATTTGACGAGTTAGGCACAAACAACTTGTCAAACTTTATAACACAGAAACAATAGGCTCTCAATCAAGACCAAGCAATACGTGGCGACTTGGGCAAATTCTACTGTACATAGATAAATTTGTGTACGCAGCAGTGTCGGTTTTTCGCTAAATTTAGAGTACGTGTTAAGGCTATAGTTAAGGTCCATGATTATGGGTTAAATCTTTATAAATATTACCTCCAGCCGAGTTTACTTGTTGTTTATGACGTAATACCGATCATGCTTGGGTGTTTTATGACAGAATAAATGCTTTGCTGTGTTGTGTAACTGCGACTGTTAGCAGAAATGATTGATCGATAAATTAGCGCATTGCTAGTGACTTGATAGAGAATAGAAGCCTCTTCATTTTTTGTAAATTACAGGCAAGTGCTGATTTGGATCTTATTGTTTAAAACTTAATCACACATGTGGTCATTAGTGCGAAGCTTATCACGTATTGAAGAACTTGCTCATTTTTTCTATTAAATTTCGTCGTAAGACAGTCGCTAGTTGAATTTTAGCTGCTTTGCTTCTATTGTGAAACAAAACGAAGGAGCAATTTTCGTTTTAAAGTCGGCTTAGAACGAAAATTGCTGAAAAATATTATCATTAAATGAAGGCATCAAGGACGTTATTTTGTGCGCGTATTTTAGTTTTTAAAAGCGTTTTTAAATTACAAATCGCTAGCAAATAATACGGTGTTAGTGCCAGTGCTCTAAAACGTGAACTTCGCAAACGAGATTTGCCACTGAGCTGTTTTTAACGACTCACGACCAGTTAAGATGAAACAGTGAAGCTTAGACAAAGCAAGGTTATACTCCGTGAATGTCGGGCCGCTATAAACTAGTGGATTTCAAACTTTTTTGAGCGAACCTTTAATCTTGAGTTTGGTAAGTGTCTCACAATTCGAACCTTAAAGAATGTATTTTAGCACGAAAAAGTCATTGTATTGATGATTTTTGCTAAATTTTTAGTTCTGGACTCTACAGGCTTATAAGCGGCAACAAGCAAAGAAAAGAAAAAAGTCGGAAAAAGCGAAAAATAAATTTTTTCTCTTTAAACCAGATTTACGATCGTGTTCTTCAGAGGTCACGTTTTATGTGTTTTATTGCAATGTCAAAAAAACGCTTTCGGCATGTTAAGCGCCATGGATTCGGTGTTATCATGTTGATTGCAGAATTTAGCTCTGGCTCCATTTCACTGCTAATTGTTTGTGACATGTTGAAACCCGGTTTTTGATTATTTCGATGTGACCCATACTTCAGCAGCCGCTGCTGTAAGGTGACTTTGAAGTTCAAACCGAAAAGGAGTTTCGATTCAAGCTTATTAGTTTTTTTCTGTAACAGAGATAGGAGTGAAACTATCTATTTTAAAATTGAAACCTTGATTTTAGAACATTGTCTTTTATTCAGAGCTGGACGACTGGACGCCCGAATATTCTTGCGTGATCGAAAAAGTGGGCAACTTTATTTGCAACTCGATATGGGAAGGAACAACAATTCCGGCGGATGTCAAACCAAATCCTACGTCCAATCGACTCATTCGAGAAGCGTTTATTCGAGATAAATACGAAAATAAGTCGTTTCTGATGCCGCTTCCTGCCAGATATGCAGCTGATCCCAGTAAGTGCTGCCAAAAATCATGCTTTATTTTATAGAGCGTTACTCAGATTGAGAGTACTTATGACAATAAGTTTCTTTAAAATTTTACGGTAAAATATCTTTTCATTTGAGAAAAATTCTACTTGACTGTTAAATTTTTCTACAATTTTTGCTTGCTTGCTTTTGTATGGGGGTCAAGTTTACTCTTGTTCTGCGTTTTAAAAATTTTTTAATTATTAATAAGACGAATTCAGTTTAAGCCGTTTAACTTTCGCTGTTGGCGCAGCGTCTTCACTTTGCTACGCTATTGCCGACGGAAATTACCAGCTGATCATGCATCTTCTTGCCTACGTAACGCGCGCCGATCTCAACCGACCAATCGGTGAGCCTTACTGTGTCACGTGAATGCGAACAGCAATATGACCGATCGATTAACGTTTAGGTTCGGAACAACAGACTCCGTTACACGTCGCCAGTTCGATTGGTGATCTTGCCTCCGTTCAGTTACTTCTATGGGTGAGTTTTTGAGCTATCGTTGAAAGCTGGTTTTCAGTTTTTAAACTGCGATTGATTCGCTCGTGTGGCCTGGCAAGCGTTTTTCTGTCAGCGATTTCATTTATAATTTTTTGGTATTTCTCTGAAATTTTTGTCCTTGAAATCGATCATTAAGTTAGGTCACGATGCCTTGATCAGTTGCTGCAGTGCGGTTGAAGATGATAAAATAGCTTTGGGTTGTTGCGAGATTGTTTTTATTTTGAAAGAAAATCGCCGAAAGCATTCTTTTTTGCACTCTTCAAGTTTTTGAACTTTATGTCAGCAAACGTTTTTTTTTTTAATATATCAAAATTGAAAGCAGCTATAGGTGAATGAATTCCGGTTTTTTCGCTACTGTTTCTTGCAAACGCTAAACTGAAGACTAAAATTTGTTTTTGGAGCGTAGTGACTGAAACGATTAATATTTAAATAAAAGAAAAAGCTAAAATTTCTAAATTGCTGCGTTTTGAATAATGCTTAACTCATTATCAAGATATTGTAAAACAGGTCTGGCCAACATTTCACTAATATTGGGCCAAAAATTCTTCCGCGGGTTTTTCGCCGCATAGCTCGAAAGTTGCTAGAAAGAAAAAATAGCATTTTCTTTTTTCATTGCAAAGCTGACATCGTGGTCGAGTAGTTAAGAGCGCCGTATTGTTGGCGCAGGCAATCGACACTGTGTCGGTTCAAAACCTACTCTCGTATCATTGAAGAAGACGCTTTACGGCATTCTTCACTTGGCGTTCTTAGGTTGCAGCTCTAAATTTCAGTAACATCATTAAATAAAAAAAAAACGAATAAATGATTTTAACTGAATAGCAATATCAAGGCATCTTCAAAAGCAAGTCGGAATAATCGATGAGTGTTGTCTGCTTCCACCTTCTCATGCGGGCCATCCTATCCTGAAAGATAAACTTAGAGATAAAGTAAATAAATAAAATAAATGATGTTTCCTGACAGATTATACACTGTGGCTTTTCATGGTTTTAAATAAAAAAATTTGTTTAACTGTTTTTGACAAAAAATACGAACGTATTCTGTTAATAAAAAAGACCGTTCCATGTACTGGATTCTGCAAAGTCGTAACTCGACAAACTGCAAAATAGCTTTTTTTGATCACGATGATTTTTAACAAGGAAGCAGAACCCGAACAAACAAATTAAGTTCAATAACGCGATTCAATTACAAACTTCAAAGCAAATAAATAAGGGTCATGTATATACTTTTTGGTCCACGAGAATTAGGTGCCGAAAATTCGGGTAACAAGAATTCAGGACGCACAACCTTCGGCAGCCGAAAATTCGGTGTTTGTTGACATTTAATTTTTCCTTAGGCGATTGAAAAACTTGTTTATCTTTGTTGTTTGTAAGGTTGACCCTTGACCCAACCATAGCACAAGGTTTAAGAATTGTTTGATGATAATGTTATGAATGGCTAATAGTTATCTTGTACCACGCAATTACTATGACGTACACGAAGAGTAAAAAATTAAAGGGCAGATGAACGAATTTAGCAAAACCATTTATAACTAATTTCACTACACCAGTACAAAGAGAAACTTTGGAGTATTTCCCAAAGTTACCTCGTGCATTGTAATTACAATAGACCAAAACATATTTTTGCTTCTAAGCAAGCCATTTAAGTTGGTTGTGCTTATCTTGCAACTTTAAGGCGAGTTTTTTTCACGATTTAAAAAATACTAATTTGTGAGTGAACTATCTTGGGGATGTTTGTTAACCTCAAGTGCGGTTTTTTATCAGTTTGCTTCTGATTTGGACTATGTTTAAAAGACTTTTAAAAAATTGTAGCTAGAAGCTGTAGCAGACTTTGGGTGGATTTAATGAAATTTGCAGCTAAATTTTTAAAGTTTCGTGAGCTATACGGATTTTCACCTTACTCGATTAGGCAAAATACAATCAAAGAATAGGCGCCGATTTCTCGCTATTGTTTGGTAATCAATCAATATTGCAAACCAGCAAAGACGAACAAATTCTATATTCTCCTGACTGAAAATCAAACATCAACGCCCAATTACAGTAGAGTAGCCCGAAAATCGCCATTTCAAATTTTCAATTTAAAACAGCACACAATTCCAGTGCTTTTAATGCCGAAGAAAACAAAACCACCCTTGTATTTCAATCTAGTTTTTTAGGAACTGTACATTCCCAAACCAATAAAATAAAGTTAATGAGCAACTAATTTTATGTTTTGTTGCGGCCCGCTTCAGAAGGTTTCGCGGGCCGCAAGTTGGGCACCCTTTTTGTGAAACTTTTTCTGATATAACAAAGCGCTCCGCGATTGATATATCATTTGATATTTCGTTTTACTCCGCAGATGAAAGCGAATCCTTGTCTGTCAGATTCCCTGGGCCAAACACCGCTGGCCCTTGCGGAACAAAGCGACCACTACAACTGCTACAAGCTCCTAAACTGCGCCAAGCGCGCTCTAACCGACGACGAAGTGACGATACAACAGCGCTGCGGCAGTGACGTCACGAGCCAGTCTGTCAACGGTCGAACTCACGTCAATTACATGTACACCAGCGCAATATGACGTCGCCCCGTTTTTTTGTCTTCGTTTGTCCGTTTTTTCAAGTGACGTCATCATCTCATTGCTTTCGCTTGCGCACTGTTCATTTCGCTTTGAACCATATGACATCATTCTGATGCTTTTCTCCTAAACCTCGGTGCAATATGAAGCGGGCGCGTGCTCTGGCTCTAGCCAACCTCGTTTCAACTGGATGCTCTGTTCCGCACAATCACTCAAACTCGTAGTGCTTGATTAATTCAATTATAATTTTGTTATCAAACAAAATATTCATATTCTTATAAGGTACTTGACTCTCTTTAAAGGCAGCTAGGTGCTTTCAAGGTCATTATTTTGCTTGAAGCTAAATTGGTTCTGATAAAAAAAACATTAGTTTCACTTCCAAAAAAGGTGCTGAACCCAAAGAACGCTCGTTATATTTCTTCAATGTCACAGTATTGTTTCAAACATCAGCTGCCACGTGTCAGTGACGTTTCTATTTTTATGTACGTTTTTTTAATTTATTTCTGTTTGTAGCTAAAGTGTATAGCGTTGCAGTAAATAAAGCGCGTTTTATGTTCGCTGTGATGCTGCAAGTTTAACATTTTTTCAAAAGATTGAAGCGCTTAATTCAATAAGTTAAACTACCATTTTCGATTTGTAGAAGGGCGTTGGCTTTAGTCCTTTAACATCGTACCTGTCGTTTTAATCATCTTTTCAAAACATGTCTTGCTGGTAAACTTTAATATACCGGTATCGATAACTTTGTGCCAAGGCTTGTTTTATCGCGAAATTAGCATTGAATCTTTGATTTTTGTCCGAATACGATTGTTAAAAAGGCCTGGGTAAATGTATAATGGTAGTGGATTATCCGACCCATTCCTAGGGAGGAGGGCGCGGAGCAACTCCGAAGAGTCGCCATAATCGGGTAAACCCCCAGGGACGAGACCAGAGGCTTAGGATAGTGAGGCAGTGGCCGAAGATGACCAGAGTTAGAAAATCAAGAACAGGGCAGTCCATATAGTATGAGATGAAAGATGTCGTCGTCGTCGTCGTCGTCATCGTTTGAAGGGTATCCACTCCAGGCCAGACACAAACAGAACTGGGGCCGAGGGTTTATCCTTTTACTACCCCAGACTGCTGCACTGCCTGGATCAGATGCTGGCAGTGATGTTATTAAGCCAGCATCGAGTTTCGTCATCCAAAACCGTCAGACCGCGTGCTCCATGTGGTGCCCGATGTATGGGGCACATTGTTAGTACATGGTCTGCGGTTTGCTCTGAGGCGCCACACTCGCAATTCGGTGAAGGAGCGAGACCCCATTTGTGCATGGACGAATGGAATCGCCCAACACCAGTCCGCAGGCGGTTGAGCTTAACCCAAGCTGCTCGGGGTAAGCCCATCCCAACAGGCCTGACACTGGTCCCGCGCACAAAAGCACGGAGCCTGGAAGCATTTTCACAGTACTCCGCGTTCCATTTGTGATTCATCCATTCAGAGGCGCAGATGCCAAGTCTGGCAAGATTGTCCAAGATATTCCGCGCACCTGGCACAAACGGGCGTCTGGATCTTAGTCTCACTTGGCCAGTATCTGAGGACCCACTTAAAAGACCATGCAAAATATGATCGGGGTCCAGAGATCCACGGTAAGCCAAGGAGAGTGTCGCTCCCAGTCGGCGAAGCTCAGCTGGCTGGATGCCTGAAAGTACAGGTAGGTGGTCCGTTGGAGTGGGACGCAGGCATCCAGTAACTATGCGCAAGGCGTCATTCAAGACACTGTCAATGAGACGAGTGTGAGCACTGCGACACCAGACTGGCGCACAGTACTCAGCTGTTGAGTAGACTAGAGACAAGGTGGCTATGCGTAGTGTTTTAGCACCAGCACCCCATCCCGAGCCCACGAGTCGCCTCAACAGTGTGACGCGCGATGATAGTTTTTTGCGCAATGCCACTAAATGGTGACGAAACGTGAGCGATCTGTCCAGTTTTACCCCAAGGTATGTAGGGGTTGGACAGAACGGTAAAAGTCTACTATTGTTGTAGACCTTTAGCTCACGTTTGGCCTCTCGGTTGTTTAAGTGAAAGGCTGTCGTCACCGTCTTAGTGTGACTGAGCTTCAACCTCCAAGTCTGGAGATACGCTGACAGTGTGGACATGTCTTGGCTTAATGTCCCCTCCAAGTCCTTCCAGTTTCCAGAAGAGTGCAACAATGCTAAATCATCAGCATAAGCAAACTTTCTGGAAATCATGGAAGGAAGATCGTACGTATAGATGTTAAATAGGAGGGGAGCCAAGACCGATCCCTGAGGAACGCCGTTTTTAAGACGGCGTAGCCTGCTTTGCTTGCTGTCACCGGTGGTAAGGGTGAAACTTCGATTTCGGACAAGCTCCATGATCATTTTGACCATGTGCTTATCCGGAAGTAGTCTCAGCAGCTTGCAGGTAAGGCCACGGTGCCAGACAGTGTCATAAGCAGCTGTCAGATCGATAAATACGGCACCGGCCTTCTTTTTAGCCTCGAAAGAATCCTCGATGTTCTGGGTTAGCAGAACAACTTGATCTACGGTTGACTTCCCGCGTCGGAACCCAGCCTGCTCTTTAGGGAGCAGTGGATCGATTAATGGTTCAACGCGGGCGTAGATAAGCCTCTCGAGGATCTTGTAGGGGACACAGAGCAGAGATATCGGTCGATAACTCTTTGGGTCCCCCACGAGCTTTGCTGGTTTTGGGATCGCGACCACAAGCGCTCTTCTCCAGATCTTGGGAATTTTGAGTCGGCGCAAACAGGAGGAAAGGAAGTCACGTAACCAGGACTTCAAAGCAGCTCCAGCATGGAGTATAAGCTCGGGGCAGATGGAATCAGGACCCGGAGCTTTACCTGGTTTTAAATGTTGAAGGGCAGCAGCAAATTCTCTCTGTGAAAAATTGTCAGAGATATTTACTGCATCTGGTGTTGTGGCCCTCCAAAGGTCAGACACTTCTTGAAAGACAAGTCGAGATGACTTGCGATCAACAGCCTCGTATTTCCCATTTCTAACCAGCTGAGATGCAATAGCATCGGCTGAAACGGGACAATGACGAGGAGAGTGTCGTGACCTACCAGTAAGGTTGTTCAAGATACTCCACGCTTTTCGACTAGAGTGTGAGAAGTCAATGCTCCGAACTGCTTCGGACCATCGATCCCTCCGTTTTCTGTCAAGCTTGGCAAGCAGAGTTGTAGCAGCCAAACTTGAGTCGTCTCCCTGAGGAGACTGCAGAAAGGTTTTATAGAGGGATTCACACTCTGCATCCCAACACGGAATATAGTTATTTCGATACCCGCGTGGGATAGTCTTTTTTGGCTGCTTTCTTAATGGTGTTACAGAAGTCCTGGTAAGCCGCATCCACATCAAGTGAATCAGGCGGCAACAAAGTCTTTGCGAATTTATTCGTCAAAGCAATGTAGTGACTCCAATTGGCCTTGCGGAAGTTCCATCGCTTAACAGGCATGCTTGGCACTGCCATAGCAAACCTTGGTGGTGTAATAAGCGAGGGTCGATGTTGTGACCTGGGAAACTTCTCAAGGACACGTCTATCCGGTAAGCGACTGTTTGGACCTACGCTAGCGAAAGCTAGGTCTGGATTGGTGCCAGTGTTCCAGCGGCCGGAATAAAAACTGGCAGCGTCCTTGGCATTATATAGGAGGGCAAGACAATTAATACTTGCCCATCCAGCCAAGCACTCACCATCCGGACTGTTGTCATCATAACCCCAGTCAGCATGACGACAGTTAAAATCGCCAGCGTAAAGACAGGGGTGAGGAAACACTGGGAGATCCAGGGTTCGCAATCGCGTTGGCGGTGGTTTGTAGACGTTGACTATTTTATAGCCATCAACGTCCACACACAGCCACTCGATCTCCGATGTCGGTGGAGATTGGTCCAAAAGCGTGTATCTCAGTCGCTCGTGAACAAACGTGGCAAGGCCATGCTTCCTGCTTAAAGAAGACCCAGCTAGTTGGTAGTGTGGTAGCACCAACTTCTCTGCATCAGTGCAGTGGGTCTCCTGCAGTAGGATGACGAGTGCCTCAGACTGCACAGCGAGGTGATGAAGAACATTCATCTTGCTTGCAGTGAGGCCTTCGATGTTCAGCTGAAGAATAGTGGGTCTTCGGAACTTGTTGGCAATGTGCCCTGAAAAGGGCAGTTTTATCCTGACATTGCCCCGTCCTGAAAAGGACGTTTGCCGATTAACAGACCCACACTGAACATCGGAATGGGTGGATACCCTTCCGTTTTGGTAGGTTCGGTTTCGGTCTGTCATTTTTAAAATCAATGAGCAGACTTACTCACGGCCCAGGCTGCGTGAAAGCACCTACCATCTGGGCCTGAAAGATGTCCTGTAATTCGGAATCATAATTGCTAATCCTGTGGAGGTATGTAACAAAAGTGCTATGTCCAATGCAGCATAAACGGAGGATAGCACAGCGTTGAGTGTGTAATCGTTGGCTGTAGAGTAGTGTGATAACGCTGACTTGCAAACGGAAGGAGACAAGTTCGATGCTCAGTCTATCCGAGTCTTAGAAAAAGTACTTCACGGCAAATGTCTCAGTCAGGTCGCACCGTTAACCTGGAATGGCGATTCGGTTTAAAACAAAAAAACATCAGATAGGCATTACAGTCATGCAAGGACAGATTTAGTCCTTGTATCTAAAAAACAATTTGTGGCAAAATTTCGCTAATTTTTTTACAAGTTACTACTAATGCAACATTGACTGGGGCAGTGGGTACTGGGTAAGTGGTAACAACTTTTTAAAAAATTTTTCCTTGAAAAATGCGCAATCGCCCTTCTAAAGCTCGAACAGTGAATCAAAAGATAAAAAACTATTACAGTAGAAATATTATTCACGTATCAAAAGGTTTATTAAAAATTTTTTGAATAAAATCAATTTTTGTTCACTAAATACAGCTTTTTCAATAATAATCAGTCTTAATAAGATAGAATCGACTGAAGCGCTACTATTATTTTTAATCTCCAGATTAATTTTAGTTCATAGCCCATATGTTTGACATTCCAATTTACATGTTTTACAATACTAAAAAACCTGGATTTTTTTTCAATGCACATATAAGGCTTGCTTAGGAAGGGAATACAAAAACCGAAATGCAGGACAAAAAACATCGAAAACTGATCAGATTTTGTGTGCGAGTTGTAGTGGACTTCAAGAACCAGGGCATGCTACGATGGAATGGAATGGAATATGGAATTGTTACAGTATGGAATGGAAGATTTTATTAACGGAATGGAAAAAATTTGCACACTTTCATACATTTTCCATACTTGCTCATTTTAATGTTGTTTTGTTACTAAGTGCAATCAATAAAGCTGCCTTTGATCAGATGCATATAATGATAAAAGAATAAAGTAGTAGCCAAAAGTCTATTCAAATGAATAGGGTAGGAAAAAATAATGGAAGTAACAACCAGATATTTCAATGGTGATTAAACAGTTTTTAAGTTTAAGTCTGATTGGCTAGTTTGCTTGCGGTCTGTCTCTCCCAGGAAATGCAGAGATAGATAACTTGCTAAGTTGCCTCGTTGGAGCATTTTCAGTTTAAATAATAATAGTAAGTTGTATTTATAAACTGCTCTATACTTAAAAAGTTTATTTAGTCTCAGAGTGGTTGAACATGAATGAAAAACACCACAACAAATTACAAAAAAAATTGTTAGATCTAATCAAATATTGATGCGAATAATTAACATTTAAGTGCACATACTCAAAACAAAGACTAAAATTACAGTTATTTGCAAAAGTACAGGACCACCCCAGCGCAATGATATTTTGTGGTAAAACTTGAACAAATTCATCATTAAATCGTCCAAATTACATTATTTCATCAAAGAAACACATTCTTGCCTCATAGTCAATTATTGAATGTTTCAAAAATTTCTAATATATATTAGCAAACAATTGTAGTAGATATGGTTACAAATAAAGGGTATGGTTGAAAGGTATTCTTAATCTTTTTAAAAGCAAAGAAAAATGGTCAGAAAACCTTCATTATTGGCTGTTGAGCGTGCTCAAATAGTGACTTTGCATATGGAAAGACTCTCAGTACCAAAAGTTCAGTCCACCGCGCCATAGAAACGTTTAAGAAGCATGAAATTTATGATGACATGAAAAATTTATGAATGGCATCATAAATTTCATGCTTGCTTTTTCGACAATATTCCGAAACCACTTTCGATTTATGACAGTAAAAAGGTAGATCCCGTAAAACTTCACGAAGAGATGAAGGTGGATAAAAAGGTAGCCCCTTAATAGGTAGATAGGTAGACCCCGTAGTAGGTAGATAAAAAAGGTAGACCCAGTAAAACTTCATGAAGAGATGATCATACCATCTGACTAGCTGTCATGCGATCCCTCACTAGTTCTTGTCGTAAAATACGTGTCGATTTGCTAAAAAATGATACAGTATTAGCACGATCTCCCATCGTTTGAGCAAGAAGTTCAGTTTAAAATTCTATAAGCCAGCTGCAAAACCACGTCTCACATCTGCTATGAAAAAGAAGAGATTATCTTTTGCCAATAAACATCTTCATTGGACTGTGGAAAATAGGAAATAGTTTTTTCTCTTACAAATCTACAGTTTAACAGTTTGCAGTGCGGAAGAAGCACACGTTTGAAGACCAAAACATCAAAGATTCAATGCGAAGTACATCGTCAGTACAGTAAAACACCTTCAAGCCAGATGGTTTTCGGCTATGAGCAAACATGGGACTGCTGGGATGCATTTTCTTGCCCCAGGCACCACAATGTATGGCCTGAAGTATGTTCAACTGCTTCAGGAAAAGCTGAATATACACATGGTGGTGCATCACACCTCTCTATTCATGAACGATGAAGCACCATGTCGTTTCGGAAGTGGTTGCGGAATATCTTCGGAAAAGCAAGCTGGAAGTTCTTGACTGGCCTGGAAACAGCTCAGACTTAACCCCATCGAAAACTTGTGGAGTTACATGAAAAACAAAGTGGCAGAAAAACAACTATCTAGTGCTAAAGAACTTGTAACTGCAATAAAATAAGTTCGGGTGAAAGAAATTAGCGCCGTGTACTGTGCGTATCTAGTAAAAAGTATGCCCAGCCGTCTTGCTGCAGTAGTGCGAGATAAAGGTGGACATACAAAATACTAAATGGAACTTATCGTAGTTTAAAAAAACTCGGAAAATTTCAGGATGATCCTATATTTTTTCAAATGACTGACAGATTGATCACTCAAACAAGTTAGGTGGGTAAACTACAGCGGTATAGACCAGGGGTGGGTAAACTACAGCCCGTAACAATTTTCTGTGCGGCTCGTAAAAGCCTCAAATAAATAATTTAAAAAATTATTAATTTCTGTTTGTCTTTAATCGAATTCTAGGTTCTTTTTTAGCAATTACTAATTTTTAGGTACAAAAATGAAAAAAATTGGGACAAATTTAAAGTACAGACTTTTTTGAGATCACTACTTTTTAGAGATGAAAATTAAAAAACTCGAGACAGATTCATTACTTTTTGGGTATAAAAATTAAGAAAATCGGGACAAATTCAAAGTGAAGACTTTTTTTTAGAGATCGCTATAGTGCGGCCTTCAAATAAAATTAACTTCTGAATGCGGCTCTCGAGCTAAAAAGCTTGCCCACGCCCGAGTTCGACTTATAAAAACACTTACTAAAATTTACATGAAGTTTAGGGTTTTCTAAATATAATACCAAGTATGGAAAAGGTATGGAATATGAAATGGAAGAATTCGAAGGATATGAAATGTGGAAAATTTTTATTCCATTCCATAGCATGCCCTGTCAAGAACTAAAACAGTTTCCATATTTGTTCAACTAAGAAGGTGGTTAAATGGACGAACATGTGTAAACAATTTACTAATTACAAGTGTTGCTTAATTACTAGCGGCGCAAACAGAGAAATAGGATATTCGGATGGCCACGGGTTCAAATAAGCTCGGGAAACAACTTTGTTAAAGATTTTACTTTAGTCAGCAATGTGTTCAAAAAAATTCAAAGCGCCAATTTAATTATGACCGAGATAGTTATGGACTTGGTTAGAATTTCGGTTTTGTCATGTTGTTATGCATTTGAAATCAGGATGTTTAACATAGCCGTACCTGTTGGGGGAGCAGGGAGGCAATTACCCCTGCCTAAGTCTCAAAAAATTTGAAAAAATCAGAATTTTTTGGGCAGCGACAAAGAATATTTGGGCAAAATCAGATATTTTAGGGCAGCGACAAGGAATTATTCGGGCAAAACAAATTTTTTGTTCATCGAAAATGAACACTGAAAGCAGAAAAAAGTTTTAAGATTTACGATGAAGAATTTTTGTTAAAGATTACTGTTTTTGGGACAAAAATCGTGAAATTAAAGACAGATTTAAAAACCTTTTTTTTTGGTCTTTACCCAAAATTTGGACACATTTTTTTCTTATCCGTAAAGTACTAGAAAATCAAGATTTGAGCAAAAGTCACCAATTTTGGGAAAAACTGTATTGAACCCTTAATTTGTTTCGTCTAGTACGGCTGTGGTGTTCAACGATGACGTTTAAAGTCTTTGCCGTTGGCTGGCAAAGGGATAAATAAACCAACGACACGTTAATTACTTCTAATCCGAAACTGTCGACAGCAAATAAATCTTGACTATATATGGTTGTGTTTAATGAAGTTTATCATGTTGATCGCCTGATCAAGGCTTAAAGCACTTTATTGAGAGTACCAACAATCAAAACGTGAATAAACTTGCAACAATAAAAGTAAAATATATGGCAAACACTTCTGCAATAAAACAGTGTAAAAAAAACAAGATATACTTTATTTGTAAATGGATAAAAACTAATAATCACATTTAATTTCAATTAAATGTGCAAACGGGCAAGTATAATGAATAAATACTGCATAGCAAACAATCCGAAGGACTTTCACATGTGTTCTGGATGGTTTCTCAGGGCATCGATAAAACTTGACACTGGGTGCTTGTTGTAGAAGATGTTGTATATAGAAGTAAACAAAGGATAACTAAGAAAAAAATTAATGAAGTTTGTTGACAAAACTTAGCTCCCGAATTGATATAAAAATTTAATTTTCAACCAAATCACGTTCAAGGTTTTCGGCTTAATATGAAAGCAAAGCGTAATATTTAATAGAAAGCAAAAAACTACATGTACTGTCACTAAAGCAAAAAAATTTTTAGCCATTAAAAACTTTAAAAGACCATCGAGATAAAAACTGAACTTACTCGTCTTCAGAGATGTTTAAAGTCTTTAACACTTTATTAACTTCGGCGGCAGTTTGAGGACCTTGTAGTTTTTGACCATTTAACATTTCGTTTTCTAATTCTTCAATAGTCTGTGCAAATTGTAAATTACATCAAGATCGATCAACAGCAAAAACAATTTTGCTTACCCAGGGCAGATTACAGAAAGACTTACATTTTGAGTAGTTAAGGAATTCACCATAACTGAATTTATGCGGTTTTGAGAAGCAATCACACTAAAAGCAGTTTAATGCAGTATGCTGTTGTTGTTGTTACTCTTCCTTCAAGGCTACCTTGAAGAGACCATTTCTTAACTCTTTAAAGAAGTCCATCTAGATCCCCACATGGATGACTTCAGCTCGTTTCAAAAGTTTCTTCCACAGACTAGTGGTGTGGTGTTAAGTAGGTACTTGGCAACAGTTAAAAAAATTATTAATGTCATGTGTGTGAATCAAGAATAGTGGGCATTGTAGTGCATAAGTACTGGGTTTACTGTGTATAAGTAACTGGTTGAATAGAGATAAAATAAATAAACAATAACTTCGTAAGAGTGATAATTTGTTGGCTCTGAGCTGTGCCATGTACGCATGGGATGGTGATAATGCTTGTTTTGAAAAATGAATGAGATGGGGTGTGGTGTTAGTAACTTGGTTATTTTTTCGGAACAAAGATATTGTGAAGTGATTGTAGTGTGGATGTGTTTGAGATTTTCTTTACATTCTTCAGGTGTTGTCTGGATCTGAAATGATGATGTTATTGTCATCGTTGTTATGAAAAATTGTGGCTTTCATGTTTCTGGGTGGATCTAAACGTGCATTAAGATCATGTAAGGGGTGTGTACGTGTTTGAATCAGATGTTTAGGTCGAATAGCACAAAGTTTGAGACGGATACCAATCGGAAGGGCGGTGGTTTCACCATGTACGTGTTGAGTGTTTGTGTCTCGTGTGCAGCCAGTGGCAATACACAGAGCTATGTTCTGAATGGTTTGCAGTTTCTTAATTTTAGTGTTGATATCGTCATCGTCGTTGTTTTGAAGGGTAACCACTCCAGGTCAGACACAAACAGGACTGGGGCCGAGGGTTTATCCTTTCACTACCCCAGACTGCTGCACTGCCTGAATCAGATGCTGGCAGTGATGTTATTAAGTCAGCATCGAGTTTCGTCATCCAAAACCGTCAAACCTCGTGCTCCATGTGTTGCCCGATGAATAGGGCAGGCTGTTAGAACATGGTCTGCGGTTTGCTCAGAGGCGCCATACTCGCAATTCGGTGAAGGAGCGAGAATCCATTTGTGCATGGACGAATGGAATCGCCCAACACCAGTCCGCAGGCGGTTGAACTTAACCCAAGCTGCTCGGGGTAAGCCCATCCCAACAGGCCTGGCACCGGTCCCGGGAACAAAAGCACAGAGCCTGGAAGCATTTTCACAGTACTCCGTTTTCCATTTGTGATTTGTCCATTCAGAAGCGCGGATGCCAAGTCTGGCAAGGTTGTCCAAAAGATTCCGCGCAGCTGGCACAAACGGGCGTCTGGATCTTAGTCTCACTTGGCGAGTATCTGAGGACCCACTTAAAAGACCATACAA
Organism: Diplosoma virens; assembly: GCA_963680785.1. Classification (NCBI taxonomy): domain Eukaryota; kingdom Metazoa; phylum Chordata; class Ascidiacea; order Aplousobranchia; family Didemnidae; genus Diplosoma; species Diplosoma virens. The sequence continues at coordinate 17,243,733 of OY796897.1, forward strand.
GATATGATCGGGGTCCAGAGATCCACGATGAGTCAAGGGAGTGTCGCTCCCAGTCGGCGAAGCTCAGCTGGCTGGATGCCTGAGAGTACAGGTAGGTGGTCCGTTGGAGTGGGACGCAGGCATCCAGTGACTATGCGCAAGGCGTAGTTCAAGACACTGTCGATGAGGCGAGTGTGAGCATTGCGACACCAGACAGACAAGTGTTGATATGATAGGGCTACAAATGGTTATTGAATATTCCAAAATGGGATATTTTTCAATGCAGTAAAAGTAATTTGTTCTATTCATCCTAATGACTCGGAAATAACCTGGTGCAACCGAAAGTGATCACCTCGACCTGCTTTCGGAGATGCAATGATATAGCTGCGATTAAATTCATAAAATAAAACGTTGAACTAAACAAGGCCAAAGTCGTTTCTTCGCTATACTATTTATAGAAACAGCAACAAACCTTATTCGATTTCGCAAACGCTTCTGAAACCTTCATGTTTCGACCACCGTAGCACGTGGTGATCAAGTCGGCGACTCCACAGCTTTCTAGGAACGTGGAAGTTTGCGGCGGCTTGTCGGGAAAGAAATCCTGAAGCAAAACTTTTAATGCATTGCATTTTAATTTTCCAGTCAGGTACAAGAAAAAACAAAAAAAAAACGCAATTTTTCTTGAAACTAGGAGCATTCAGCTACCCGTAGATTTATCAGTCAAGATTCTCAAAAGTTAAATTTTTGGTCTCCACTTTATGACGGGATCGATCGCAGTGCCTCTTTATCTAACTTTTAAGACAAACTAAGCATTGCAATTAATAAGAAATACAAGCTGGCAAAATTACCATCGGATGAAAAGACTGATTGCTCTTTAAGTTTTGTTGTGCTGGAGGGATTGACAGGGAAAAATTTTGCGACACGAAAACTAAACTCAATCTCGTTGTTCGTTACAAAATAGAAGCCACCAGGTCGACAATAAGAAACAAGGAAAAAAAGTAAGAGTCCCGACAAGAAGACCCACCTTCGCAAACTTCATCATCTCCATCAAACCGAGACGGACGACCGCGGCCTTTGTGTTGTCTCCCTGGTTGAGCGCGTTTACGAAACCGGCGCCACAAGCGACGATGTTCTAAGTTGAGACAATGTCAATCCGTAAGCTTCCACATGTTTATGAGCTGTTTGCCTTACATTGAAATCAGATTTACTTATTTGAACCGGACAATGAAATGACTTTGAAAGCCTGGGCTATTAATGCGCGAAAACGGTGACTTTTGTAATGACGTAAGGATAAGAATCGGGTTTAAAACAAGAGTTGAGCTTGAAGTCATGCGAACAAAAAGTGGAAATGCAATGACAATTCAAAATACCTTCAGCGCGCCGCATATTTCTACAGTGTTGCTGTCTTCCACGACGGTGATACGGAAGTTCGGAGTATGCATTAAGCGTTTAAACAAATTCCCGTTTTCAAGATTATTGCAACCTACAAAAAAAGGATTTTTTAGCGCTGTCAAAATAAATAATCACGCCTTTTTCATTGAAAATGAATACTAACGCTTTTCAAACCTACAACATCTGCGGCAACGTATTTTTTTATGTATTCTCTATATTTATCCTCCTGACTCGCAGGAAAGCGAGGAGAGCACTAATACGTAGGGTAAGCAATTACCCCGACCTGCTAACGGAGATGCCAAGATATTGCTGTCTGCTTGAGATTTTTTATTTTGGTTTTTTAGTTTTATAAAAATATGACAGAAATTTACAACTACTTTCCAAGACCACCAAGCAGGGAAAAGTGCTGTAAAGTGTCTTTCCCAAGGACAGACAGATTGGCGCGAGTAGGTTTTGAGCCTAGATCATGTCGATCACAATCACGGCGTTTTAACCACTTGACCACGCTGCCGACAAAAGGTCAAAGGTACAGTCCAACAAACCGATCTTCAACAAATCAAACTTTTATACAAGCTTAACGGCTCGTTTCTACTATGAGCGTGAAATGGAGTCTTCTTTGTTTGTTTTATTGATTTTTTTTTACTTCGGTTAGCTCTTTAGCGCGGAAAGATCAGTAAAGAAAGAAATCTTAATTCCACGCTTGTAGTGGAAACGAGCCTTAATACGCAAAATTATGTAACGAGTTAGCGGTCCTTATCCTGGCAGCAGTGTGCTTGGGAAATACAACCGTTTACGCGGCATTGTTTCAGTTTTGGCCAGCCCTTATGCAGTACGAATAAAGACTGCAATTAACCAGGTGATACCTTTAACAAACACGGAAATAGTCTTTCAAGGTCATGTGATCTCGTTTGCTAAAAGCGAAAAATCAACAAACGCACCTATGGTCGTTTCGCAGAACTTCTCATTCGCGACCTCCCCGGCGAGATTTGCTCCCATCAAGACGGAAACGTCGATGTTGAGAGTGTTTCGAATACCATCACTGATCAACTGCAACCCTTTGTCGGCATGTTCCACTCCCTGTATGAAATTATCCATTATCACTTGTCGACGACAAAACCAGCTTCATGTTTTCTCAAATAACAAAGAAAATTGAAAATACTTGATAAATGAAAAAATAATTTCTTGATTGTACCAAAATACCGTGTTCTTTAGAAATCTTTTGGCCATTTTACAGAAAGAAATTCTTTCGGCCAACTCTCGTCAGAAGAAACTGTTGGCAATGACGAGCTGTAAGAAAACGTGGTTTATATAGGATGGGAAAACATCGAAAGTAACGACGTCTCTGATTGATTTAAAAAAGAAAATCTTTTTCGCCAAAAAAAATTTGTCTATTTGAAATTAAACTTTTCGCTTGCGGCGCAAGTGAACGTGCTACCAATCACGCGGTTTCTTTTCTAAACCAATCAGAGACACCGTTACTTTCGATGTTTTCCCACCCTATAAAAACCACCTTTTCTTGCAGTTCGTCATTGCCAACAATTTCTTTTGACGGGAGTTGGCCAAAAGAATTCTACACAAAAAAGTTTTTTAAAAAACCTACCATAAATTGAAAGAGCTAATGGTCCCGTCAATACCTTTGGTCATTTTAAAATACTTTTATTATGAAAAAGCTTTTCTTTTTGAATTTTTAAATGACATAAAGAACGGCTAAACTTTTATAGTTTAATTAATTGAAACTTTAAAATCATTTGGCTTTATTTCATAACTGAAAACCAATCTTGAATTTAGTTTAATTACGGCTATAATCAATTACGCTAAAAATAGATTTCAGGTTCCGATGAAGGCGCATATCGATTACAATCGACACAAAGCGATTAAGCCATTTCATAAAAAATAGAAAGGTTACATAATTCTAATTTTTTCATAATAAATAAACGTGGGATGTTTAGATTTGAATATTTTTGATGCTGATGATAGTTAAAGTAATAATTAAATTTAAAAATCAGGTCAAAATATACTAGATGTTTTAATACTTACTCATCAAATTCATTCATACCTTGATAAGAGAAATTCCAATTGCTTTTGGTTTAACCTTCCCTTTTAAACTATTACAAATTTTTGAAACAAACTGGTGTGGAACAACAAACACCAGCAAATCTGCACCTCGGGCTGCTTGAACAACATCAGGAATAGCAACCTGAAATAAAAACTGCTTTCACTGATTGGACAATGCTAACACTGCTTAGACATTTAAATATTGCTTTTTTAAGAAGATTAAATCTGAAATGAGTGGCCATTTTACAAGAAATAACTAATGTTTTCTAATGAAATAAAAATAAAAAGATTTGCAGAATAGGTGCAGTAAGGCTAAAAAACATTTTTTAGTAAAATAAAATCTATAAATTTATCTGCATAAAGCATTTAATAAATATTTAATTTGCATTAATGATCAAGTGTATAAACAAAAAGTTTTAAAATTTAGTTTTATGAATTACAATTTTGCAAAAAAATTAATGCAAATTAATGAAAGAAAAAATGGCACTATAGGTAATTTTAAGTTAAAAGACAAAGAGATAAAGAATTGTAACTTTTATAGTAATTTCATCATCCTTTTTTTGCCCCAAAGCCTAAGGGACGTGATGTGTTTTTGCTGTTGGCAGGGGTTAGCTATTGCTTGCACCATACTTTCACTTTTACCTCTTCTTAGCATGTTCTTCTTACAATCTCATTCGTCTCATATCTTAACAACCATGGTCGAGTGGTTAAGAGTGCCTGATTGTGATCAACATGATCTCAGTTTAAAACCTACTCGTACTTGCACCATTCTGTTGTCCCCTTAGGAAAGACACTTTATGACACTTTTTTCTGCTTGATGGTCATTTCAGTAACATTTCCATAAAACTCAAAAAACAAAATAAAAAATTTCAAACAGACAGCAATATCTTGGCATCTTTGGTAGCAGATTGGAGTAATTGCTTGCCCTTACGTGTTAGCACTTCCATCACTTTTCTGCAAGTCAGGAAGATAAACATAGAGATAAAATAAAAATAAACTTTCATCCATTGTTTTTAGGTCTTCCTTTCTTTTACCTTTAACCATATTTGTCATAGCCATTGCTAGAGCTTTTTCTTTTCTTGCCTACTGAATGTGCCCAAACCATCACAGTCTTAGACTTCTCAAAAAAATTTTCTCAATGGATCAACAAAAGTTATTTTTAGCATCAATTTGCTTTTTACTCTATCTTTTAGTGCCTTATCACATATTATTTGCACTCTCCTTGAGGTGGACTCCATTCTTTAACTTGTATAATATCTATTTTATTCATATCCAAAATCTCAAATTAGACTTAAATATAAACTTTAAATTATCTGCAGGAGAAAAATTTATCATAAAATAAAAATTTAATGTAAGCTATTTGAAATTTTTTTCAAATATTATAACCATTTATTGATTTTAATCTTTTGCATGTCAGAAAATAATTTTCAAAAAATGCATGTTTGCTTTTCCTTCATTAGGAAATTGTTTTTTTAAAGCATAGTCTATGTGCTAAAGTTTTTATAAACATGTTACTACAAATACTATGAGCAGCAGCTACAAACACTTACAATATTTTCAGGAAGCTGGTGACCTGGTAAATACTTGATGTTTTCATGCTTGGTATTGATAATTTCCGTCAATTTCTTGCCATCAATCATTTCTTCATAAACATACATGTTGACTGTCTTTTGAAAGCTTTTATCCACAGCACATCTTGCTCCAATAATCTTAGCAATGGCTGAACCCCTAATAATAGAACAAGATAAGGATTATTACACTTTTAAAAATGTATAATAATCCTTGTCTTCATACATAACAGAAAACATTCCAATTATTTCTCATCAACATGGATTCAAACATAAACACTCAACACATGCTGCTCTGTACAACTTTTGCCATTAAAAGCATTAAAATTAAATCATTAAATCACAAGAGGCTTCAAGAATCCAAAGCTTCCACATGCACTGTAATTGTAGTTCGGGACATGGGTGAGGTGTTTGATACAGTGAACATACACAAACTCACACTAGCAAACATTCCAAGCATCATCATCAAGTTCATAGCAAACTACATAAAAGGATGATAAGCATGCACACAATATAACAGTACACTCTTAAAACTTAGACAAATCAACATCAGAGCACCACAAGGTAAAGGTCTGTCTCCAACATTATTCAACATTTACACTTCTGACATTTCACTCCATCCAAAAGACAAACAAATCACATCATATGCTGATGACATAACATTCACAGCATCTCACACCAAATACCATGAGACCTAACAACTCATTCAACTATATCTTCACAAAATATATGAATGGGCCAACTCTAATAATCTTCATATAAACAAAGAAAAAACTACCACCACACTTTCTATAACAGACACAGCAGAATATAGCACAAATTTATTATTTAAACTAAACAATCAAACATTACCAGCAACACAACACCCAAAAATTCTTGGAATCACTTTGGCCTAAAACTAACATTTTCACCATCAATAAAGCAAAACAAACACTTAACATTCTGAAAGCACTCACTTTTACCAAGCCCTATCATGTCAAACACCAACATCAAAAAACTGCAAACCATTCAAAACATAGCTTTGCACATTGCTACTGGCTGCACACAAGACACAAACACTTTAAACACTTCCATGACAAAACCAAGGTCTTCCGATGGACACCCATTTCAAACTTTATGCTATTCGACTTAAACATCTGATTCAAACACAAACATTAATGCATAATCAGAGCCACCTAGAAACATGAAAGCTACAATCTTTCATAACAATAAGCACATTAACATCATCATCTCAGAACCAGACATAACACCTGAGAAATGTAAAGAAAACCTTAAACATTTTCACACTATCATCATCTCACAATACCTTATTTCTAGAAAAAACAACAAAGTTACTTACACCACACCCTACGACATTCATTCATCAGAATAAACATTACCACATTAAATGCATATAAAGCTGGAACAGCTTAGAGCCAACAAATCACCACTCTTGCAAAGTTACTTACATACAGTGAGCTGTTATACTTACATGCCACAATGCCCACTATGCTTGACATACACAGACACAAGACACTAATTACCTCTTTAACTCTAATCAAGTGCCAACACAACACAGCACGTCTGTGGAAAAAGCTTTTGAAAGCAGCAAAAATAATCCAAGAGTGAAAATCTAGATTGGTTTCTTTGAGAGGTTAAGGAATGGCTACTCCAAGATATCTTTGAAAGAGGGGTAACAACAACATACATTTAAAAAAAATATATTATTAATTAAATAATTACTTTCAAACATATTCCGAGAAAAAAGTTATTTTGTATTTTTAACTTTAGAATAGTTCAGCAAAAAAAAGTGGATACTAATATTAATAATAGATTTGCATTATTCTACGGCAAAAACTAATTACTGTATTTGTGCATATGGTTTTTGGTTAAAAAGCTATTACAAGAATTGCATTAAATAACTTATGTCTTAGGCGCTATTGGGTCTCTTTAAGAAGTCACCGTTACTGGTTTTTGTCAATGAAACTAACTGGGAACACCCTACAACACTAGGAGGAAATAAAAAAGAAAAAGGATTTCTTTAAGAAGTGATAGTAACCAAAGTGGGAAATCCAGGTTAGTTTCAGTGGCAAAATTCCTCAAGGTCACTTCTAGAAGAGAGTCAAGCTATTTATGTAATTTTACAAATATATGTAAAAACAACAAAATTTTAAAAAATTGGATTTAGTATTATTCAACTTATTTGATATTCACTATGTTAAGGTCAAGCTCACCAATTTCCTGATCCAATAATACAGGCTGACTTTGCCATAGCTTAAATTACAGCATACACAACATACATACAAATATATTACAAAAAATACATAGAAGTTTGTCAAAAAGCACTGTTACCTGATTTACAATATATTTTTTAGCAATATTCATCATTATTTTCATTTTCAAAGCTTACCTTTTAATGAAATTATAACTACTTTTTCTCAATGATTTTTTATAGCTTTCATAAAAAAACGACTAAACCTCTTCAAGTTGTAAAGCAACTGCTTTCTAACGATCGAAGCATATGCGGTAAGTTTATCAAAGGTCACATCGGTCACATTTTTACCAATTAAGTTTAGGAAATAAGCAAATAATAATGCAATCTGCATTCCGCTTGGCAATTCTTCAAAGAAGAAATAGGATCTACTGCTGACACTAGCAGATTGTAGTTTAAAACCTGACTCACCTCAACCACTGAAAAAGTAAGTTTCATTATAAAGGCATTAAATAATAAGAAAGCAGTTCAAGAAAATGACGTTAAAACAAAATTTTTAAAAATTAGCAATTCTATTATCTCGCCATATATCTGTAATATTTTAAATTCTTCCAAAAAAACAAGGAAAATTTTCGACGCATTAAAAAAAGCGGAAATTATCCAAATTAAAAAAAAAGGCAATGTTAATTAATTCACTAACTATAGACCAGGGCGCTAAATTTTTTGCTGCGGGGGAATCATAATTAAAAAAAGCACCTTGTTTTTCAAAAAACACCTTTTACAAAATTTATTACTTTCGATCAGTGTCCAAACTCTCTATTTTTGTACCAAAAACGTAGTTATACTCTAAAAAAAAAGGTCATCACTATAAATCAGTGTCCAAAATCTCTATTTTTGTCCCAAAAACGAGTGACTCGAAAAAAATTCATCACTTTTAATCGAGTACATGATCCCTACTAGTGTTGGAATTCAAAGTTTTAAAAAGAGGTTTTCTTTTGAACTGAACTTACTAACAACAGGTTCCCTCATTATATAGAAATATAAAGATACATAGATGATGTTAACCCTTTACTGTATAGTGTATCATATATGATACAACCAAATTAACAATTATTTTTTCATTAAAAAAAACTTTATTTTTTAAAAATTTTGCTTTTGAATCAAAGAAAATGCAATATTTTCTTATTTAAAACTTTTTATTTTCGAAATAAAGTTCAAAATAATTTTTTAATTTAATTTTATGATTGAAAATATATTTTTTCGGTAACTGTTACTTTTGATAGAAATAAATTCAAATTTTTTAAAAGTTTTCATGTAAATTTCCTGCTGAAAAAATTATATTATAGTGATTACTTGGTAATTAATTATTAGAAATCTTATTTTCAAATTTTTAATGTAAATTGACCAAATTACACGTATAAATGTGGTTGTATCACATATGATACAATGATACAACATGTGGTAAGTCATGTCTTGCAATGTGAAAACAAAATGCTATTTGACCTGGAAACAGGAAACTAAAAAAAATACTAGACCAATTTTAAAGTTATATATCGCAAATTAATTTGATTTAGTAGTATTTGTCAGAATAGATCAGTTTTATAACACTCTGACTTTGGAGCAGGAGGATGCGAGTTCAATACTCAGTCTATTCAAGTGATTTTTGTTCTTCATTTAGAAAAGACACTTTACGGTAAATTTTTCAATGGAGTTTGCGTGGCTTATACAATTTTGAATTCGCTTGAAAAAGGAAAGCAACAACTTGGCCTCCACTTCTTCTTCTCCTTTCGGCCTTTCCCTTCAGTCAGGGGTGGCCACAGCGTATCATCATTCTCCAAATCTTTCTGTCGTCAACATCCTTCTCCTTTGCACCAACTTCCCCCATATCTTCTTTTACTATATCTATTATTCTTTTATTACTAACAGCTTGGCCTCCACGGTCACACGAAAAAAATTAATTGTAAACATATGATAAAAACAGTGTTAGGTAATTTTTTTTATCAAATAAAACTTTATGGAGAAAAAAACCTATTTCATGCAGAATGTCTCAATATGGCTTATCAGAAGAAACTCCAAAGTACTAGCTTTTCTTCTCTGGTATAGATCTAATAAGTTTCCTGTGATAAGATTACGAGCGCATCAAGTAGTTAGCAAGATGATGAAGAACGTTCATCTTCCTTGTAATGTAACGTTAGGTGTTCAACTTGATCATGGTGCACAATTAGAACTTGTTGACAATGTTCACTAATAGTTTTCCTGTTCTGCAAGAGACGTTTTTCTATTAAAAGGCAGTGGCTGAAATAGCAGATGAGTAGATACTCTTCAGTTTTGGCAGAATCGGTTTCTGTCTTCAAAACAGCAAAAACTTTTTTTACTCTTAGCCTGGGCTTCCAGATAGCATCACCTCACGGTTCATCGAAAAATTTTCCAGAAACTGAGAAAATGTGAGACAGTCATAAGCGTAAAAGAAGAAGATCATTCACCAAAATAAAGCAACTTTTGGTAGAAAAACATTGGAAAAATGCTTCTCTTTTGTCAACTGTATAAGCTTGCTTAGACAAAAATTGGCATTTTCTTAAAAGAAAAATGCCATGTCAATGTTGTAATATGCATTTTTATTATCACCTCCTATACTGCTCTTTCTAACTTGCAGAAAATAGTGGGGCGTCCTCTTTAGGCCAACTGTCATGAGATTATCCCAACTTACTTCACAGATCTCAATACATGTGTATTGCTGCCAGATGAAATTTTTTATTTGATTTTTTAGTTTTTATTTAGATATTAGTAGGGTTGAAATTTAACTAAAAAAAGTTACTTAACTAAAAAAATGTATATTTATTAACAAAGGCGACTGTTAAATAAAAAGCGAAGAGGTGCTGCAATCAGAGGCGCCGGAAAATTTTTGGGAGATCGGGGTAAAATTTAAAAAAGGGCACTTTTTTGGTGAAAAAGAAACTCTCAACAAACACAAATTTTAAGGGTGGGTATAATCGAAAAAATTTTTATCGAAAATTCAGTGAAGACCAAAAAATTTATAAATAAAGGTCTCTACTTTAAGGCCGCGGCGTTTCATTTACGTCACCCGAAAATATTTTTTAGATTTAAAAAAAATTTTTGATTTACTCTTAAAGTATTTTGGCTTTTACATTTATCAACATTTATTGATCCATGGCACAAACTTCGAAAAATTGCACAAAAAACACCGAGCAAATATATCAAGAAGCATAATGATAAACATAATAAAGTCGAAAATTGTTTCATTTAACCAACTCGATAAGAAACTTTATTCGATTTCATCATCATTATAACCGTCGACATGTCGTCATATATTAATAAATTTATCTTCCCGACTTGCAGGACTACGGTCAATGGCGAAGACGTTAAACGTAAACCAGTGGTCAAGCGACGTTAAAAAAACAATATTTTCGCAGAAACTATGGACACACCATGGTCTTCTCAAATTTCTCGACTGTTTTTTGCTTTTAGCTTTTAATTCAGATATGCTGGTGAAACTTAGTTTACAATGATAAGCTGTAAAAAAAAGGAATTAAGCTGAAATTGTTTTGCTTGTGGCCAGTGGTGGATATTCCAATTTAGGGGCCCGAAGCAAGAATTTTCAAAAAATTTATGTACCTGAGAAAAAAAAGAGGTCTGATCTTGGCTTGCATATTTTCTCCCAAAATCAAGGAGCTCTCTAAAAAAAAAAAAAAAAGGTCTTCACTTCGATTTCATCTCTGATTTCCCTAATTTTCTCCCAAAATCAGGGTGTTCTCTAAAAAAAAAAAAAGTCTTTACTTCGATTTCATCTCTGATATCCCTATTTTCGTCTTAAAATCAGGGTGTTCTCTAAAAAAAGGTCTTCGTCCAGAATCGTTCTCTGAACAAACATCTGCAGCGGATTCAAAACTGTATGTGCTATTTTCGAGAAGGGCTCCTAAAATCGAGGGGGGTCCCAAAAAAAAGGGGGGCCTGAGGCGACTGCCTCATTCACCTCACCCAATGTCCACCACTGCTTTTGGTAACAGAAAAGTTTTTCGCAACTAAGCAAAAAACTATCTTAGGATAATGTCAGACAGGCTAAGGTTTGGACCAACAAAAAAAATTTTTTTAACATATCACTATATAGCTGTTTTGCTTGCGACAATCTAATATGCCCCATATTGACAGGGAAACATTTTCAGTAGTTACAAGCGTAGACTACAATAAAACGTTTCTTTTATAGACTAGCCCTGCTACAACAATTGCGATCATAAAACAAAGCACACCTCCAACTACACATTGGAATCTGGGCTGGTTTATATATCTGATAGCATTTTTACAGTAGAGTAATATTCATTAATTTCTTGCTCTATCATCGAATTTCAGTAAATCAACTTATTGCGGAATATTTATCTTTTTTTTGAAAAATTATTTTAATAGACCATAAAAAAACTATTAAAAGCATATGGTATAATTTTTACATTGTTAAAAATTGTTTAAAGTAGCAAGACATTTTTTAAAAGTTGTAAACCAAAAAATTTTAAACATATTGTTTAAAGTGAGTTGAAAAGGAAAATTTGAGCAGACTGGAAGGAAAAAAAAGTTACTGAATTGATGTAATCAAAGGGTATCTTCTAAGATGAAAAAATATGTTTATAAAAGATTGGTCGCATCAACAATGCTATAAGACTCCGAGACTGGGCAATTGACCAGCAAGCAAAAGCAAATAGCCTAAGTAGAATTAAATAATGTGTTTATTAATGGGAGTGACAAGGACAGACAAGAAAAGAATATGTTCGGGAAACTAGAAAGTTAAAAAACTAAGGGAAAAGATGAAAGAGGAAAAAACTGAGGTGGTTTGGGCATGAATTCAGAAAAGATCATGACGAAGATAAATCAATCTGACAAAAGAAGTAAAGAAGGACTAAAACATTAGTTTACTATACCATGATAGTTGGATTGATGGGGTACAAGATCCAATTAATCAAGATGAATGAAAAAATAATAATCTGCTCTGGTAACCACTAAAGAGATCAGCCAAAGGAAGAAGTTTTAAGTTGGAAAAGACCCAATTATAGCTTATTTATTAAACTAAAATTTTACCGTCAATCGGGTGAAAAATGTGAAAAAGAAAAAAAGCAGCAAATCATCAATTGAGTTTCAACAAGAAGACAAACAATTTTTCATAATCGGTATGTTCAACATATTAAAATAAGTTTCACTTTAATTGCGATAAGATAGCAATCATTCAAAAAAAAGCTTTAGCGCGTATTTACAAGAAAGTTCAAGCGTTTCCGCGAACAGCCTCTATCCATCTCAATAATATTCTTCTTCCTCATCGTAATCATCGGATTTGTTGCACATTCTGATCTTGCAGAAAAATGGTAGAATAATCAAAGCTAAGACCCAAAACACAACACCAATGTAGAAAACAGCTTCAAAACCAAGCTTTGCAGCATCATTTTCTGGTGCGGTTACCTGTAAAAAAATTGCTTACTTGGCCGGATATTCGTTGATGCAAAAACAGGGTAAAGCGACTTTAGTCAGCTACGTGCTTGTATGGTTCAGAACGCCGTTTTCATGACGTTCACAATCTGCACGGTCGCGACTCATAGCCTCCTCTATTATTCTGTTGTGTCCTTGAAAAAGACATTTTAAGCGCTTTCGTCTACTTAGCGGTCTTAGCAAGCAGCTCTAAATTTCAGTCATATCTTTAAAAACAACCTAAAATAAAAAATTCGACCGCACAGCTACATCTTGTCATCTTCGGAAACAGGTCTAAGGAATCACCTGACGGTTGCCCCAAGTATAGCACTTTTAACGTTTTCCTGTGAGTTAGGAGGATAAATAAAAAAGTTTGCACATGCCATAAGTTTGATTGTTGATCAATTTATCCTGAATTGAAATTTCAAAAACACGATAGTATATCTTGACACCAGAAAAAATGTTTTTCAATTATTTCAATCTATTAATACAAACAGAAATATGATTTTTGTAAAGTTGCTTTCTCAGGCTTTTTTGACTTGAGTTCAACAACTTATGATAACAAAACTAGCTAAAAAGCAATGTGAAAACAATATAATAGATTAAAAATAAATTTAAAAGATATAAAAAAATTACCGGCAAAACTGAATATCGAAATACACCAGCCATAGGAGTAATAATCATCAAAGGAAAAACCAAGATCCAACCAAATATTTTTAAAATGATTGCCCACCAAGCATCATTTTCAAAATTAAGAATATATTTTAGAGTGATGATACCAATCACAAAACAATCGTAGATTTTTAGGATAAAGCTCACCTGTTTAAACATGAGCTATCAAATTTATAAAAAATTATTTTTGTATTAACGTTAAGCTGGAAGTTGTGAAATATGATTTACGAAACTAATTTGGTTGGCAGCGTGTGCGAGTGAAAAAAGGTCTGTTTTGGTGGCTACCGCGATTATTTTGGTGGCCACGAATAGATACAGTCCTAGTGCAACTGTTACCCACGACATGTTGTTGTAATTTTGGAGAGGACGTTTCTTCTGTCTTGTCTAGTTTCTAGTTTTAAATCAGCAGCCGTCGTTCTGGAGAGGCCGGAGGACAAATAATTGATAAAATGATGATTGATTAGACTATCTATTGAGAAGAATAAATCTCTATAGGATGATTTTTGATGATAATTGTCATGATGCAATCGGAATATTTTACTAGATAACCAAATGCAAGAAAAAAGTTACTAGGTAAGTTTTTAAAATATAAAAGATTCCTAGTCAAATTATGAGCTAAAATTAAAAAATTTATAAATTTTAAAGCTTAAGTTTAATTTCCAAAATGTAATTATACAAATACTTTGCTTTCTGGTCTCATTAAGCTTAGCGGCAACTACGATTTTTTTGCTTACAAATGCAACAGTGTTCCAGTTCATTTCCGTTGGAAAGTAAATATTTGGTGTTAAATCCCAAGGATCAATATCGTCACAAAAACTAACCATTTGACACAAAAAGCATCTGTAAAAAAAAGCTCAATTTGTCGCCTTATCTTTTAATAAATGGTTGCGGTTAATCCAATCTTGAAAGTTTAGGAAATCGTGCCATATTGCTGGAAAATCTATAAGGTATAGGCTCACCATATTTTTGAAGGGATAAACCGGGAAGTTTGTTTAAAAAAATTCGTCCCTAGAAAGCAGTGTTATCAAAAAAAAAAGCCTTTACTTAAATTTGGGAATAGGGATGTATGATGAGCCTAATACGATAGGACGTGAACTAAGGCGAACAACCAGAGGTATTTGAAAACTTTTTTATAATCCTCGATCGTGGTTTGAACTCGCAACTTACAGTTCATACAAAACACTTGTAGAAAAATTTTTCTAAAAGTTACGCGATAACGTGTGGCCTTTGCAAAAAATTAGAAAAATGTAATTTTTTTGTAAAAATATGTATTGTAGGAAACTATATTTAACAAAAAGATTTTACCTCACTCCGTTAGATCCCGACTGAAGTGCAAAAACTTTTGCTGTCAATGCCATCGATATGGTGTAAAAGATAAAATTAATTAGTAGGGAAGAAGACCACTTTTCGTTTAAGATGGCATCCACCCTGCTACCCATGCTCGTTAGAAGCAGTATAAACCCGACAACAGTGAACATAAAAAATAAGGCTTGTTGGTACTGGAATAGTACGTTGTTCATGTTGACATACCAGTCATATTCTTTTTTCTGGTAATTTCTTGACTTATTGCTCAATTCTTCATGTTGTTGAACAAAATACAGTTCACTTTGGCAAAACATGTTTGTTCCATTCGTAGTGGCATTTGATTCGGAAGTATAATTTTCAGTCGACAACATTTCTGGTTCAGTTACTGCAAAGGTTTGTTCTGGTTTTTCTTTAACATCAGTAATAAATGTTGCAGTTGATGTTATTTCCGTGTTCAAAGCTGGTAAAGTGGAATGCACTTCGCTCTTCATTGTGGTAGTAATTGTTTGAGAAAGATTATTGTTAACCACAGCTGTTGTGGTTATTTCATCTATAACAAATTCCTTCAACTTAATAAAGAAATTAGAAAAGTTTAAATGTAAAAGCGGTTCAAATTTGATTTATTGGGTGACTTTTTTTGACACAGAGATTGGTGACGGTAAAGGTAAATAACTTAAAAACTGCAGTTTTACAAGGATATAAAAATTTTTTTAAATACAGTATGCAGTATTTGGAAGAATTTAAATCAGGCACAATATTTTGTTGCTTTGAATTAAAGTGTCGAGAAGTTGTAATGAAAAAACTTGCAAAAGTAACAGTTCATATTAAACAAATTTAATCATAAAGTTGTCTAATTTCTTGTTTTTTCGAATAAAAGACAAATCAAATTTATTTTAAATAAAGAAATCACAAACTTACCCAACTCTGTAGGTTCGACTTCTTCAACAATTGTTTGCCTCTTTGTACGTTCTTTTGATAACCGTTGCACCTGCGTCAAGAATTTGCTTTGAATTAGCTGAGTGAATGAATGAAAAAATGATATAGCCTAATGTAGCTTTTTAGTCTCGAGTTATATCATAAGGCCACGAAAAATGCTCCGCTTGGAGAAATTACTTGCAGAAACAAAGCCATGGCTTTACAATAGTCATATTTTAATGTTATGTCTAAATTATTATGTAGTTTGCATATAATTGTCAATCTAAGGATAGAAAGCTTCTTTCGGGACCTCAGAACAACCAAGGATAGATAAAAAGTCAGAAAATTTAATGTCAGGAAGAAAATCAAATTAAGAAATTAGAAAAGTATTTTTGGGGTCACTGGTGCACAACCAGGAAGACCGCGATTTTGACGGAGCAAACTAACTATAAAAAGGACAAAAAAAGATGAGACAAGTATCAGCAAATAAAAAATAACTTGGTTGTATATTGTAGCTTTTTGCGTCTCTGACACGTGGTTTATTTATGTCTTGCTTTCACGTCAAAAAAGTCTACCAACCTTGAATGAGCAATAAAGATATGTAGTACTTATACCTTACTTCACAAACACTTTGTGAGTACATTTAAAAAATTAAAAAATATAATCGTATAAGAAAAATGTGAACTCTTGCCCCTGATGAATAAGCTAATTGGGTCCTTTGTTTCTGACGTTCCTGCTGCTGAATTCAAAAATTTGGAGAATTAATTGTTTATAGGCTTGCTTTAATTTTTTTGATGAAATGTACACTGTTAAAGAACTGCTGCGGAATCAAAAAAAAAAAAAAAAAAAAATCAAAAATGCCGCCTGCGATGATCAAAGGATTCGCAGCAATTTTTTTACAGTGCAGAAAAAATAGCATAAGATATGATTTTAAACAAAAAATAAAATATTTTCACTTTTTCAAATATTTATCCACTCAATTCCTATTTATCAAAATACATATATTGAAAAAAAAACAAACATTTTATAAGCCCATGATCCCCATTTGGGGATCAGGCGCATGTTACCCTATATTCCCCTAACTGCAAAAGTAGGTCTGTCTATGCAGCAGCTATGTGTACTATGTTAGTGGTGCTTTTTTATTTACACCAGCAAAAGGAAAATTACCGAATGATGTAAACTTTTACAAGAAAAAGTCTTGTAAAAGTAGAAAGTAAAAGAAAAAGAAAAATTTGGGCTTTAATGGATTAAAGTAGTCTCAACAGACTGTGCTGTGTTCCCTGATGAGCCTTACAGGCGAAACAGTCTGTTATTACTTTAATAAAATGCTTTTTTAAGAGTATTTGTGCTCTGATAAATAGGAACAATCGCTTTTACTGTTAACGTCATTGAGCCCTCTTCTAAAGAGGACCAGCAGTTTGCAATTATATTTATACCACATATTTAAATTAAAAAATTTAAATTAGGCTACGACAACATGAGAATTTTACCAGTTAGTGCATAATGTGAAAAAAATAATGTTTGTTAAAAAATCTCACCACTCGTAAAACTGTATTCGGGATCTTGTGACTATAAGGGTGGTCAATAACTGTAAGTAAAGGAGCATTTGAAACGTTGAAAAAATTGTCTTGCTGTTTGACTAAGTTTAAGCCAAGATCAGGATCTTCTAACACATTTACGCCGATTATGACGTCACAGGAATAGATGGCAATCGGAAGAACCACACAGATTTTGCACATCAAGATTATATAAAGCGGATAACAGGGATCTTTTCGCATTACTTTCAACTTAGTTTTGTATTGTTCTTTTCTCTGTAAAAGGAAATATTTAAAAGAAAATCAAGTCGTTTTGTTTGTACAAGAAAAACTTGTACGTACCGTTTCAGACTTCGATACCTGAATGTCATCAGCTGTCTTTGTAAAAGCTGGGTTTGTAACACCTGAAATAGTAAAGCAAAATTCAATGCAAATTTTTGAGTGAAACCACGCTTTGAAACCACTAAGCCCATAGTACAGAGCACAGGTCGGCTACAGCGTTTCTTTCCAAACTACTAAGCCCCAAAGGACATAGAGTAGTACAGTTTTATCCGACATGAAGCTAATCTTCAGGAAAAAAAATGAATCACAGGCAGGCAACATTGTTATCAAATCAGTAAACGAATCAACAAATTATTATGGCATGACGCTTGAAAATGTTTACATGTTTGTTTTTCTACTGTAGTTGCAGCTTCTTCTTGTTTGTGGTTGCTATTCTCTGTCATATGCGGAGTCACCTTGTAGGTAAGGCAGCATAGTCCGATTTTGGAATTTATCGTAAGGAGCTTTCTTAAAGGTACGAGACGAAAATCGCCAGATAGACCGAGTATCGAAGTCGCGTTCTCTGCTCGTGAGTCAAAATGTTTGCACTAACAATGTGCATAATGTGCTGCATTACCGAAAGAAATTGCAGCCAAACGTTTGAGCCAATCATAATATTACTAGGTACGTATATAGAAAACTAAAAAAATTCGTACTTCGATTCGTACCAGAGCTTAGAGTCCTAAACACCCTGAATCGCAATTACGCTTATAACTTACCATTAGAAACATCGCAGTCGATTTTTTCATCTTTTTCATCTGATTTGAGTACACTTTTTTGCTCTTCAGAATTGTTTACTTTTTTCTTTTTTTTCTTTCTTTTCAAATCTCCGTTCACGCTCTTTTTTTGGAAAAAAACGCGATAAGAAAAAAGCAATAATACAAAGACACCCAATTACTGCGTCTGAATTTCGTTTTATTCAGCCTTCAAAGGCCCGTTTCCACTACGAGCGTGGAAAAGAGCATTCTTTGTTTGTTTTATTGACTTTTTTTTGCGCTCGCTTAAATTTTAACCGCTCGCTTCAATCGAAGATCAATAAAAGAAAGAAAAAATGCTCTTTTCCACTACGAGCGAGCGAAGCGGTTAAAATTGAAGCGAGCGCAAAAAAAATCAATAAAACAAACAAAGAATGTTCTTTTCCACGCTCGTAGTGGAAACGGGCCTTTACACTTGTTTTGGTTAAAAAACGTTCAACAGGATTTACTTCAAAAACAAAGAAAAAACATTTACTCCGAAAACAAGCAGGTTGCAGCGAATATTCATTAACATAAATCAAACGCTTTGATAAAAAGTAGTGAGAATTTTTTTGTGGTCGTGAGCTTTTAGACCAATGGTTTTCAACCTTTTTTATATGGCGACACACTATTCAGCTACTTAAATTTTCGCAGCACATCCATTATATTGTATAATAATAAAAAGGTCTTCAATGAAAATTTGTCAATGATTTGTCAATTGTCGTCCCAAAATCATGGTGATCTCTAAAAAAGAAAAGGTTTCCGCCTGAACTCACGCTCTTTCTTTCCCTCCAAATCTCACGTACAAAAACCGCAAAATTCGACGTCCCTAAATAGTTTTTTCCAAAATCTTTCGCGACACACCGGTTGGAAACCACTGTTTTAGACAAACAGCACAACCGTGCTCTTCACTTCCACGTCACAATATATTGAGCAGCAAGAAGATGGGGAACTCTAACTGCTTTAAATCCCAAATGCTGGTTTTATCTCCCCCCCGTTTACATTTGGTCCTGACAGTGCTACAGTCTGGAGTAGATAACAAAATACAGTCCTGCTTTACAGATATACTTTTTATACCAAAAAGAAGCTGGTAAAAAGGATTTTAGAAAACGTCGACCTTTTCAAAATATGGATTTCGGGGCAGTTATGCTAATTAAAAGAACACGGTTGCCTTAAAGATATCGAGAATAATTAAATATTTTTAAAATTGAGAAGAAAAAGTCAAAACTTTAATATTTCTTATATGGTTCTGTTCTACAACAGGGCGTGTATTATTTACTACCAGTCAAACTACTGTAACAGGATATTTTAATTTCATGACTTTCAAAACAAAGTAATATATATTTACAGAGAAGAAAAAAGACTCGGACTTTTAGTTATCGCTTCGCGTCATTTGTAGTTAAAATACATCTTTAGCAATAATTGACACCGCCATGTCATCTGTATTGTATGTTGCTATATCAAAAGACTAGTAAGACATTCTCAACCGCATTTCAACGGCGTTATGACGTACGTCTGGCGTGACTTCGATTTCTGTTTCCATTCCTTCATCGCTAAAACGATTTTCCTCTACGCTCTCCGAAGTGGTTTCTGAAAGCATTTTATTTTTAAATTAGTAAATATTATAAAATTTTCAATAATTTTCTTATATTACGACGTTATCAGTGAAACTTTTTACTCAGGCGAACGAAGATACCGGCAGTCTGGAGGAGTGAGAAGGATCAGCGCGGCGATGACGACGTGATGACGTTGGTTCAACTTTTACTCTCGTCATAATGTTATGTGCCTGGGAAAAAGGACTTTTCAAAAATTTTTTTTGCTCGGGGTCTTTAAAAGAAGCCCAAGACTACCATCATACCACTTAATAAATAATCAAGAAACTTAAAAAGGTTTTAAATAGGCAACAATATTTTGGCATTTCCGATTGCAGGTCTCGGTGATTTCTCGACGGTCACTCTAATTTTAATGCCTCCAATTTTTTCCTGAAATTTAGTAGATATATAGCTGATATAACGACATCGTGATGATGTTTAAATTTTGCTGTTGAACATTAATAACTATTTTTTGCTATTATAAATTCTTATTAATTAAATTAACGAAAAGTTTTAGAAAACTATTTTTAAAAAAAGCGCGAAATGATGACTTTATACTTGCTAAATATTGTTCTGTTTATAAAGTGATCTTGATTTCTCTTCACTTTTTAATAGTACAGTTGTTTTAATCAGCAAGATGCAATTAAGTTATTTGCCTTTGAAAAAAATTTTACTTCCACATTTATTTAGCTAGCAGTTTGAAATTGTGTAGCATTCCAATACTGATGATCCTATCTTGTCGTAATTTTAGCAAAATATAAAGCAAGACTACCAGATTTTAAGAGTTGATTTTCTTGACCTTTTGCTTCCTCATCACTGCATGGGACGCTTTCTTTTTTCTCCTCTTCCACTTCCATTTTAATATTTAAAAATTTTTTTAAATATTGGGTGGTGTTTGAACTTTAAAAAAATCTTATTAATACAAACAAAAAACAAAAATGAAATATTTTAATGTACAAAAAAATCTAAAAAATCTATTCTATCTTGACAAGAAAAGAAATTAAAAATTTCCGTTGCTTTACTTTCTAATAATCAGTGATGTAAATGGTGGAAGAAGGGGTTTTAATATCTAAAGCACGTTGATTCATCAAAAAATAATCTCTGCAATAAACAGTTTTATCTATCAAACAAAGTATTTGGTTTAATTATATTCTGCTTCGATATTTTTCTCAACTCATAACAGTAACTAAGAAATTCGTGAAGAATTTATTTTAATAAATTTTTCTGTAATATGAAAGATGATATCGTAATTGGTTTTTCATAAGTAATTAAAGACTGTTTTTTATCTTTATGTTGAACATATTTGTGACTGACGAAATATGCAAAACTGAAATTTTGCGAAACGTGAACAAAAATAAAAACAAAAAACTTTTGTACAAGCTTGTGATTGGCCAATCGCTACAAAGTACTGAACTTGTACTGCAATTTCACACTGTTTGTCTTGCTTTAAACGTATACAATACATTCAGCAATGGACAGAACTACTATCAATATAGATTCTAGATCCTGGAGCTTGTTGTGAAACGTAGTTTGTACTTGTAGAACCAAATTTTTAAAAAATGTTCCTTAGTTGTATCTCGATTTCATGATAATGACTACTTTTTATTGATCAGCAGATGGCTTTTCGGAAATTCACACAAACTTCCAACGCCAAGTTTGTAACGATAAGAATTTTATGGTCATCATTTGAGCATTGTTTTAACACTTCCTTTTACGCTAAAGCTTGTCAAAAATCATTGCAACAAAACTTAAAATAAAAATAATCGTTGCTATTATACCTGATTATTTTCAATTAACTAGATTTTTCGTTAACAATTCTCATTTATATGTTTTTATCACGGTGTAAATAAAACTAAAAAATAAGTTTGCGTTTGACAGAAGTTTTTTTTTGAAATGGAAAAATAAAGCTAGGCAGCTACGTTAATGTCTGTCCTGAGAATTGAGAACAAAATGTTAAAATTAAAAAAAAATATATAGAATATTTTCTAAAGCGCAGTCTTCTAAATAAAGAAAAACTTCGGAACTAGAAACGGTGGTTTAACCAGTAATGGCTTTACAAAAAGGCGGGCCACTTTTTAGTGTTTTGAAACAAACTGGTCTCTAAAAAAAAGGTCATCACTTTAGGGGTGCCACCGTCATGGTGCTACTATGAAGAAATAGAGCAATATCTTGCCTAGGGGAGGAACTTTGCAACGTTTTTTAGGGGATCCAATTGCGGACGCTACATTTGCACCGTACTAAAGCCTGAATTGTAACCCCCTATTTCGTTTTTTCAACCGTTCTACAGTTTTCTGCAATATTAATATAACAAACCACTGTTTTGCAGACTGGTAATGAAGCTGCAGTACATCAAACTTGTGTCAGAAAACAAACTACATCTATTTTATGTCGACTTTGAGGAACTTTCGATTAATTATTTTCCGATATTCATAAAAGTAAAGATTATTAACAATTCTGTCTGATTACAAACCAGTGGAGCTCGTTTACCTAAGGCGCCTTCAGTCATAATGACGTCAGATACGTTATGCTACCTGTGAGTGAAAAAAAACGTTCTCATAAGTAGATAAACCGGTTTGTGTTCGTGTTGCTAGATCGTAGTTGAATGCCATATTGTTTTTCAAGGGTTTTTATCTTTCTTGGCAATTGAACGACTCAACAGCAAAAAGCCATGAATCTAAGGAATATTTTTGTAATTTCTAGCTTGTTTTAATTTCTTTTTGGAACTTTGTATCACAAAAAACCTGGTTTAGATTTTAGACTAATAAAAGTTTTAAAGGATTTAAGCAGGGGCGTCGTGATACAATTGCTACAAAACATTTCGAGCGTTAATAAAAACGTAAAAAATCAAAGACCTACGTTATGTGTAAAATATCGAAGAAGTCGCTTGCGATCAGATTTTCAGCTTTTTTAAAAGCATAATTAAGTTAAGCTTTACATGGTATTTGTTTACTTTATGTTAGTGTAAGTAAAACTTTTACCATACTCGACAAATATGCTAAAGTGTGCTATGAATTCGTAGCGTCCTTTTCCCCCAGACGCGTACTCATCACGGGAACTCACGTGATGTTGCTGCGATGGCAATCCAGCAATCGTGCTGACCGAGGAATCGAAACCAGAACGTTTGCGCCCAAATTAGAAGCAAAAATTACTTCATCGATCAGTAAAGCAAAAATAAAAACGAAGATTTTGAGATTTACGTGTCACAAGCTTTTACGTTTTTTGTTGTTAGTTCATCACTTCATGTTCAGCAAGACTTGAAAAGTTGAAATATTTGCTACTCAATGAGTCTAAATCGAAACAACCTATCGCAGTACAGACAAACCTCGGTTTACGAACACAATTCGTTCTGGAAAGCTGTTCGAAAACAGAATTGTTCGAAAACCGAATCATATTTTCCCATTATAAATAATGTAAAAAAGATTAATTCGTTCCACGCGCCAAAAGAATAACTTATTTACTTGTTTACAATATACCTTGTATATCATAAAATAAAACCATTTCTTCCAAGAGTAAATAAAACAAAACGTAACAAGTAATTTACATTTACATAACTTTATATACCATAAAAATTTACATAACAATGTATATTTAATAATACATGTATTTTTTTTCCTTGACCAATATCACTTCTCCCTTTCATTGGATCCATAACATAGGGCTAATGAAGAGAAAAGAATGTTTTGTACAATAAAATTGTAAATGCACAGAGTAACAATGAATGTTATAAACGTAACAATAAAGCACAAGTAACAATAAAGCAACGTAACAATGAATGAACTGTAACTCGTATGCTGGTGAACAAAAAAATTGTTCGAGAACCGAATTTTTGTTCGAAAACCGGGTCATTTTTAACTCAAAATTTCTGTTTGAAAACCGAATTGTTTAAATTCCGAGACGTTCGTAAACCGTGGTTTGACTGTAGTTGAATTGGACATTTTAAAAATCGATGTTGTGAAAGAAATTTAATCGTTAAATTGTAATTGCTTGTAATTTGGTTCATGACGTTAGTTTATAACGGTTTTTAAATAAACCGAACATACAAAACTATGTGTTGCTAATTGCTAAACGAAGAAAAGCTGCCAGGTCAGTTTTTTTTAGCGTGAAGAAACTTTAAACAATAAATTAAGAAAGTTCAACAGGTGCTTATATTGCAAATTTTGATCAATTGCAATTTTTTACACGAAAATGAAAGAAAAACATGCACTCACGTTGACTGTTTGTTCTTTCATTGACACAATTTTGAAATTTTTTGAATAATAGGAAATTACTTCTTTAAGTTTGAACATCAACTTTTTTATACAGAGGTGGTAATTTTCACCAAAATTATGTAAAAAGCTAAATATATTTGTACCATTTAAAGCGCTTAGATCACGCTTTATTACATAAAAGCACAAATTAGCTATTTTGGAGATAACATTTTAAAGTAATTTTTTTTCCATTTTTTTTATTTTTATCTCTATATTCATCCTCCTAACTCGCAGGAAAGCGCCGGAGGTGCTATACGTAGGGCAAGCAATTACCCCGACCTACTTCTGGAGATGCCAAGATATTGCTGTCCGCTTGCAATTTTAATAGAGATATGACTTTAATTTAGAACTGCTTGCCAAGACCACCAAGCAGGGGAAAGTGCCGTGAAGTGCTTTTTCCAAGAACACAACAGAATGGCGCGAGTACGTTTTGAACCGAGACCATGTGGATCACGATCCCGGCGCTCAAACCACTCGACCACGCTGCCATTATATTAATAATTATGTTGATTATCAGAGTATAGGCTTGATTAACAAGCATAAAGA
Organism: Diplosoma virens; assembly: GCA_963680785.1. Lineage (NCBI taxonomy): Eukaryota > Metazoa > Chordata > Ascidiacea > Aplousobranchia > Didemnidae > Diplosoma > Diplosoma virens. The sequence continues at coordinate 17,268,248 of OY796897.1, forward strand.
TTATGAAACAAATTATTGTCAGATACACAATGCATACTTATAGAAATACATATATTCAATGTATACAATGCATATTCATAAAAAATGAGAGGAAAAGATTTTATGCAAAATCATGAAACGTTTTTTCAATACAAGCCAGTACAAGAGAGAATCTGCAACAGTGGCTTTTGTTTTAGATAAAATGTTAGTCAAGGTTTTCCTAAGGAGTTACGACAACATGAAATTGTTCAATGTTTTAAGCATTTTCTTCCAATGATATGCCACTAAAAAAGTTGAAGATTTACAATGGCTTTTGTTTTGGCTTTAGATAGTTTATCGCGAATCTCTCTCTCTCCACGTTAAAACTTGATTGACAAATACTTCTATTTTGTACTTGTAATCCTATACATAACATAAAAATTGCAAATAGCTACTACAAGAAAATTTATACACAAGCCAAATAAAAGTTACTTACAGAAGTTTAGGAAAGTGGAGAGCCAAAATAACGTAGAAGTTCAACGATCGCGATTCCGAAGTTCAAAGGAATTAGATATACTTCGGCCAAAAGTTTTTACCAGTTAAACGAAAATAGATGTTTTTCTCTCTGGCGTGCTTTATTTATATTTTAAGGGTTCTTTGTTATTTAATGTGTGACTTTTAAAAAAAAGTTGAAAAGAAAAAGTTTATAAGGGCCAAAAGGACAGATAAGTGACAAATTATTGTGCGCTGTATAGAGTTAATCTTCCGTTACGAATTGGTTGCACTCGCAAGTCCAGCTGTTTAGAAATCCAATTATAGATCGCTTCAAAACATGTCAACGGTTTGAACCCGAATCAGCTTTACTGGTAGGCCAAGTATCAAATCGTGCATTTGTGTTCATACAATTTAGTGATCCATGAACACTTCAAAATGTTGGCATGCACTGATTTAGAAAACCCAAACGATGCACTTAAAATCAAAACTGCATGAAAAACACTTTTCTATTCTTGATCTAACTTTTTAATTGTGTATGAAATATGTAATATCAATCGTGGCTTGGCTTCGCGAACAAAGATTTCATAATGGGGGTTGTCCACGTCGACTGCAGGCACGCTCGTGGCTGAAAAGGCCATTGCGAGATAGGCAAGTGCGGCCACAGCGGCTGCAGTCAAAGATCACACCGGATACGGTTGTTGTTGAGGCTTCGCGGTTTTTCCTTCTGCGGCGCTTCTCTCTCAGGTTGTTTTTGCGGAAATCCTCGAAGGAGGAGACAGCCTGGTGGATAATGTGGCGCCAGGTGACGCGGTCAGCAGCCAGAGTAGACCACTGGTGATCGTCAATGTGGCAGGCACCAAGGGACTTCTTCAGGGAGTCCTTGTATTGCTTCTTTGGTGCCCCTCTGTTATGGTGGCCAGTAGAAAGTTCGCCATACAGAGCTATCTTGGGTAGTCGATGATCGTCCATTCTGGAGACGTGCCCTGCCCAACGTAACTGTGACTTCAGCAGTATGGCCTCAATGCTGGTGATCTCCGCCTGTTAAAGAACCTCAACATTTGAGACGCTGTCTCTCCAGTGAATGTTGAGAATAATGCGGAGCCACCGCTGATGGAAACGCTCCAGGAGTCGCAGGTGGTGACGGTACGTTACCCACGACTCAGAGCCGTACAGTAGGGTGGTGAGTACGACGTCTTTGTACACGATGACTTTGGTGCCCTTCTTCAGATGCTTGTTTTTCTATACTCTGTTGGACAGTCTGCCAAAAGCGCTGTTTGACTTGGCCAGTCTGTTGTCCACTTCCCTGTCGATCTTGGCGTCTGATGTGATTGTACACCCCAGCTAGGTGAACTGGTGAACGGTCTTCAACACAGTGTCTATAATAATGATGTGAGAAAGGCAGTACTCTTCCCGGGGTGCAGGCTGGTAGAGGACTTCCGTCTTTTTCAAACTGACCTAGAGTCCGAAGAGCTGGGCAGCTTCTGCGAAGCAGGATGTCAGGCGCTGCAAGGCACCTTTGGTATGGGCAACGAGGGCAGCGTCGTCGGCTAAGAGAAGGTCTCGAAACAGCTGCTCAAGAGTCTTTGTGTGGGCCTGCAGTCTCCTGAGGTTAAACAGACTGCCGTCAAGGCGATAGTAGATGTAGACAGCATTGTCACCATCAAGGCCTTTCATGGGCTACTTGAGCATCATACTGAAGAAGATGCTGAACAGAGTCGGTGCCAGGACACAACTCTGTTTCACGCTTTTGGCAATTGGAAAGGATGATGATGATGATGATGATGATATTTTATTCATGCTTAGTAACATTATTAAGTATATGCACTGTACTATGAAGCATGAAAAGGAAACGCGATACAACGACGAACGTTAAACATGCAGAAAGTATACAGAGAGTTGAGAAAGAGAAAAAATGAGAATCACGGCCGCGTTACCTTTAATTCAAACTAAATATTAATATTTAAAAAGACAAAAAAGACAAAAAATGTGCAGTGCAGGAACGGTTATGTAAATCATTGGGAGGCACAACCGCCCTATATTGCTAACTATAAAATTAGCTCAACTGAGCATGGTGAGAAAAGGGTTCAGAAAGGTCGCTATGTAACTTAACTTAACCATGCTGGTCCTCATGCAGCTGGATGTCCATACTCAGGAACTTTGGGGACAGCCGAGACGCTCCATGATTAGCCAAAGACCCTTCCTGCTCACCGTGTCAAACACCTTGGTTAGATCAACAAACGTTACATACAGTCCTCTGTTCTGCTCTCGACACTTCTCTTGGAGCTGCCTGAGGACGAAGACTATATCTGTGGTTTCCCGGTTTGCTCTGAAGCCACGTCGGGTTTCTGGGAGGTGGTCTTCTGCAATGATAGGTACTAGCCTGTTCACGAGGACTCGAGAAAAAATTTTCCTGCCGTGGAGAGCAGAGTGATCCCGCGGTAGTTAGAACAGTTGGGTTTTTCCCCTTTGTTCTTGTATAAAGTATCAATGACTGCATCGCGAAGGTCTCTTGGTAGTTTGCCCTGCTCCCAACAACAGACAAGAAGTTCGTGGAGCTTGCTGTGCAACGCTGGACCTCCACATTTTCAAACCTCAGGTGAAATTCTGTCAACTCCTGCTGCTTTGCCACTCTTGATCTGCTCTATGGCTTTAATAAGTTCTTGCATAGAGGGCAGTTCGTCTAGTTCCACTTTGACTGGCAACTGGGGGGATGCGGAGGAGCGCTGAGTCCTGGACAACTCGATCAGCACTGAAGAGTTCCTGGAAGTGCTCAGACCAAAGGCCCAGGATAGATGCCTTGTCTTTGAGGAGTGCCCATCCATCCGCACTGCGCAAAGGAATCCGTGCCTGGTGTGTCGGGCCATACACTGCCTTGAGAGCCTCATAAAAGCCTTTGAAATCACCAGCATCTGCGTACTGCTGAGTTCTAACTGCGAGGTTGGTCCACCATTCATTTTGCATCACTCGAAGCTTGAACTGGAGGTTGCTGCAGAAGTGGCGGAAAGCAGCCTTATTCACAGGACAGGATGGGTGGGCCAGGTGGACCTGGTGGCCTGATCTCTTCTCCGCCAGTAATTTCTAAATCTCTTCGTTGTTTTCGTCAAACCAATCTTTATTCCTTTTAATGGTACACCCAAGGACTTCTTCAGATGTCTGCAAGATGATGGTTTTCAGTTTGTCCCAGAGTGTTCGGGAGAGGGATCTTCTGGGCACCTGTTGTTTCCAAGCTTGGCCCGTAAGTCTGCCTGAAAGTCGGTTTTTACTTCAGCTGACTGTAGCTTGCTGAGCTTAAACTTTTTCTTGTGGGGCCCTCCCTTCCTTGGCTTAAGTTTGAAGTACAACATGAGTTTGCAGCGCACTAGGCGATGATCAGTATGACATTCTGCGCTGGGCATCACTCTGGTGTGCAGGATGTCTTTAAGGTCTCCTTGGCGCGCTAGAACATAATCAACTCCTTCAAGCCTGCGCAATGGAGTTTTAAAGTGGAGTACAGTGTGCGCGGTCCTGGCCCCACACTTTACACCAGGAGTTCATCTGCCATGGCCTAACAGGCTGGGAAGGTGACAGCGAGGTCCTCGAGTTGTAGGTTTTACATCAGACTGTCCTTGTCTTAGATGAATGACCTGTCAAGGTTATCGAGTTTCATCTACCCTGGGTTTGCTAAAGGCCACTGTTGGCTCTCCTGAGCCAGCGCCCTTGAAGATGAATCTTGCTTTATTCCATCAGGGTGTCCAGCCACCCTCCACACCATTCTCCGAAAGAAGATGGTGGGGGAGACGGTTAGTAGCCGTCAACCCGACCCTGAAACAGCTAGTACTGGCTTACAGGTTACCAGTAGCAGAGTACTTACAACATCCTGACCCATAAACCCCTTAAATAGAAGGACTACTAACTTGCGCTCTCGGGTCGCGAAACTTGGGTCCCACTATTTTACTACGCAATACGTTCACTGTATGTAAATAATGATTTGTATTTATGTAAACAATGATTATATTGTAGGTAAATATTTTTTGCATTTACAGTATGTGACGAATCTGTTAAGTTTATGCTGTCTTATGACGTCACAATAAAATAATTGTTATCAGCATGTGCTACTGATGTTGTATGTAGTTTATCAATAGAATTTGCCTAGTGCCTACCTAGTGCCTACCTAGTGCCAGTTAAGTAGCTTAATTAAGAAAGCAGTCTCAGTTTAACAGAAAGTTAGCTAGTACTATAGAATAGCTTTTGTAATGTTAACACTGTTTTATATTTTATTTTATGTTTGATTCTCTTTGAATAAGGATGTAAGGTGTTAATAGTTAACCGGTTAATATTAATTGAGTAAATAGTGTTGTAAGTATTTGATTGTGCATTTGCGAAAGACCAAAGAACCTAGACGACAGGACATTTATTCGCTTTTAATGCCGTATGTTAGTCATAAAATGGGCCTATTTAAGGAGTTTATATCTTAGTCGAAAAAGAAATCAAACTAATTGTCAAAACTGTCTTAGACCTTAACTGATATAATTTATTTCTTTTTGTTTCAGGGATTTCCAGTAACAATACACAATGCCTAAGAAGTGTAATGTCTACGGGTGTCGGGGAAATTACAGGGGTGAACCATGCACCAAAGTAGTATTATTTCCAACTGATGAAGTGGAGCGAAACCGTTGGATTGAAGCTATGCCAAATGAGCGTTCCGGTTTACTACAACTGAAGCAGATCTATGCTTGTGTTCGTCATTTCGACTGTAAATGGATTATTACAGTTAAAGGGGAAAAACTTCTTTCATAAAATGTGCTAGACAACAGCGATAAAGAAAGACAACTTGGCTGCTTGAGAAAAGAAAAACTATCTGCTAAAAACTAAACATGTTATGTTATTTATATTGTAGTACAATATGTTTTTTTAATTCTCTGTTTCTAGAATAACTATATTGTTTGCCTTAGACATGTTCCTTTTGTTCTCCAGGCTTACTGTTTATATATGACTTTAATTCATGACAGGATAACTTAAGGTGTGTTTTCCATTGTTTTCATACAAAAAAGATATGATAATCTGTATAATTTTGTGTTTTTATGCTTTTTTACCCTTAAATTACCTAGATTTGACCTTTAAAAGGCCTGCAGAAGATGTCATAGAAGGTTAAAAGTATGAAAAATAAACTCCTCGCCCTAAAAAAAACCCTTAAGACACCAGAATCAAGGTTCTATCACGTAATTGACAGAAATTATGGGTGGGATCCAAGTTCCAGATACCGAGCATAGAAGACACCAGATCTATTTAAGGGGTCTATGTCCTGACTTGATTAATGTAATATTAATAGCTTATTTCAAAATATCTAGCACTTAAGTAGAAATTAAAAAAAGCAAGACTTCAGTTATAATTTTGCATTTGCATTTGTTATCAATTGCATTTTTATCAGTAACAGGCTTACTGTCAACAGCTTATGTACACCACACTTTAGAAAGGATAAGCAAATATTTATTAGCTAAGATTGTTTTTTGTTTTTACATTTTTTTAATAAAATGCTTATTTTACAATAGAAAAAATAAATGTCTAGATTTTTGTTGTGAATAGGCCTTTTTGTTTTCTAAGACAAACAGTAATTGAGACTTCAACTTCATCAAACAATTGATAAAGAAATGCAAGATCTCATGGATAAGAAAAAAAATAAATTGAGAGAAATCCTGCATAGTGTAGTTGAAGTCATAAAGTTTCTATGTAAGCAAAATCTTCCTTTACGTTGCCATCGTGAAGACTCCAACTCAAAATACCAGGGGAATTTTCTTAAAACTTTAAAATTGCTTGCAAAATATAATGCAGTCATTAAGGAACATTTTTCAGTTATCCATCTTTCTAGCAAGGGCATGACAACGTACCTTTCACCAACAATCCAAAATGAGTTAATTGAGCTTCTTGGAAAAAAGATAAAACATCTCATTCTGGAAAAGATAAAGGCAGCAAAAATATTTTTCCATTTTACTTGATAGTACTCTCGACGTCTCTCATATTGATCAAATGGCTCTTATTGTTAGATACGTAAAAGTTGACAGCAGTGAGGTACAAATAAAAGAGTCGTTCCTAAATTTCTTTCCACTGCACAGAAAAACGCAGATGATATTATTTAGTCTATTCTCCATGAGCTTCAGCAAAATGGTTTAATGATGTGCAGAGGTCAAGCATACGACAATGCTTTCACCATGGCTGGAATCCGTTCTGGAGCTACAATGCAGAAAAAAACAAGTTAATTCTAAAGCAATATTTATTCCATTTGCTAATCATTTGTTTAACCTCGCAGGCGTTCACGCAGTGGCAACGTCTGAACATTCTGCAACATTTTTTGTTGTTGTGGAAAGGGTCTAATCCTTTTTTTTTGCTTCTACTCAAAGATGGAAAATGTTACTTAAGCATGTACCAATTGTGGTAAAAAGAGTGATTGACACTCAATGGAGTGCGCATTACGAAGCTCTGAAAGCCCTTCAGCATTATTTCCTTGATGTAGTGAGTGCATTAAACGAACTATGTGATCAAAATGAAAATATCGATACACGAGGACAAGCTCGTGGCGTATTGGATGCAATTCAGCGATTTTCCTTTGTTTCTTTTTTGCAATTTCGGATGGAAGTTTTAAAAGAATCTTATGATACACAAAAATATTTACAGCGAAGAGGTAGGTCACTGGAAAACTGTTCCCACAAGATGAATGTTTTTATTGCTTTTTTAGTCAATGATTGCGATGCGCTGGTTAAGCAAAGTATTGAAACTGCTATCAAGATTTGCGAAAAGCAAGAAATTCCAATTGAAGAACGACGTGTCCGAAAGAAGAAAAAGATGCCTGGCGAACATGCAGAAGACGTAGGTCTCTTGGCTGTTGAAGAAGTCAAGAGATGCATGCTAGAAGCTATAGACCGATTTCGGAGTGAAGCAGAAAAGTGGTTTAGTGAAATTTGTATGTTAAATGAAGTATTCGGCTTCTTAAATCCCTACGCGTTGTTGCGAAGCGAAAATATCGAAGAAGAAGAAGAACATATATGCTGATGACGTTAATTTTTCTGAATTAACTTATGAAATAGCCAGGTTCAATAAGCTAGTACAATCCAGTGGCACTGCATTTCAAAGCGATGCCCCAGCGCTGGATGTGTTGCAGTGGTTGACCAAATATCGTTTATGTGAATCAACACCTTATTTATTTTTGTGTCTTAAGCTTTACCTCACTGTTGCTGTTTCTATTGCAAGCTGTGAAAGAAGTTTTTCAAAGCTTAAATTGATAAAATCTTACTTGAGATCGACTATCGGTGAAAGCAGGCTGTCTGCTTTAGCAATCCTGTCCATTGAAAGTGATTTCGTCGAGATGCTATCTTTTGAAGATATAATTTCGGAGTTTGTTTCAGTAAAAGCTCGACGTATTCAATTTTGAACTTTTGATAAGAATTAAACTATCACTATTATTTTTATATTGTGTAGAACTTCATTAATATGTTCTTCGTTTTGAGGGTGTTAGAGGGTGGCAGTTCATGCAAAAATCCAAGGGCGGCAGGTTGCGTTGTTACGCCACTGCCAACAACTTTTACTTTCATCTTAACATAATCATCTTGAAGTGCCACGCTCAGTGATGGTTCTAATAGGGTGCGAACCGAGCGGCCGCACCGGGCCCCCTAAAATACATCAAAACGTGGCGTACCTACGCAAGATATTGCTCTATTTCTTCCTAGTAGCACCAGGATGGTGGCATGTATAAAATAAAGACCTTTTTTTATAGATCACTTTGTTTTGATGCACTAAAAAGTGGCTTCCCCGATAAAAATGGCCTTTTTTTAGAGATTGCTTTGCCTAGGATGGCCCCCTTACTTTTCTTGCACCGCGCTCCCCTTTTTTTAAGGCCATCACTGACCACACTTAAGTATATTTGAATCGCAGGATACTTTGGAAATTGGATAGCGTTGACAAAACTTTTTTAGTCTAAAGCAGGGACGTCCAACCTTTTTTGATTCGAGGGCCATTTTGGCTCATCAAAAATATTGGCGGGCCAAACAAATAAAACTCCCCAATTTTCGTCCCAAAATCGTAGTGATCTCTAAAAAAAAAGATCTTCAATTCGAATTATTCCCCGATTTTCTGAATTTTATTCCTTGTTTTCTAAAAAAAAGATCTTCACTAAAAATCAATCTCGGATTTCATGATTTTCTTTGAATACTAGCGATCCCGGAAAAAAACAAGATAAAAGGAGGTCTGCACATGGAATCTGTCTTCGATTTCTGCCAAAATGGGCGGGACAGAGCTCTTCGAAAAATATTGCGCGGGCCACTGAAAACTCTTACGTGGGCCACGGGTTAGACCAAGACCACCTAGAGAGAGAAGGCCTGTTCATCGATGTCGGATTAACGCGTGACGTCATCACGAGTAGTGTTCGCTAAGTGCTGACGTTTGAATTTTGCATTGGCTCGATCAAAACTGCCTTTTGCATGAGTTTGGCTTGCTTTCTCAAAGCTTAGTGAAGATATTCAATTATTTCAACATTTTAATTCTGGTAAGTTACTTACCAACGATTTTTATTTAACAAAAATCTCAATTTAGAAACAAAGCTCCAAACACCATGAGCGTAATTAAGAGTGGCCAATGGAGCGATCAGCTTTGAGCTGCCCATATTATGATGATGGCACTTTTTTTGGAAAATATCGTATCAAACTAAACGGGCTTTTCTTGATAGGTGAGGCGGGATATTTAATTGACGCTCCATTGGGCACTTTTAGCTATGTCACATCGATTACTGAAGCAAAGCATAACTTACTACAGTATATCCAACACCAATATTTAAAATATACAATTTAATACAAATAAACTAAATTATAAAGCACGTTCTTTAACATTAGCTAGTATTTAAAGTCGCAAGTTTTCTCTTTCTTGATTTTTTGTTTTTGTTCAACTGGTCATTTTTTTATGAGCAGAAGTTGTTTAGCATGCACTTGGCAGATACCCATACAATCATTTTTGCAACTATCAAAAATAGACTAAAAAATAGACTATAAAATAGAGAAGCAAATATTGCAAATTGTGGTGAATAAGCTTGTTTGTTGATATCAAAGCCAATTGCTCACAAATAAACGATATCGTATTACAATAATTTTCAAGCTCATTTTTAAGTGGCTCCAGCAATGAAATAACCAGTTTCAATACAGCTTGAAATTTTCCATTTACTGCAGAATTTGGCTAGACTTGCAAGTATACTTGCTGTACAGCATCAAATATGCTGTCAATAGTATGCAGAGAACTAACAGTTAGAGGCAATGTGTGTTCTCCAACTTTTATTAACTTCACTGGATTTTATGCATACATTTAACAAAGTTCCTTATCCACAACTATTGACACATCCATAACTGGTGCAACATCTTTTTCATACTTAAGAAAGAATAAAGTTAAAAAATCTTCTTCACTTACTACATGCCATTTACTGGAAGATAAAATTTTACTTTTAAGTTGGCTCAATGAGTCAAAGCCATCATTTTTAAGCATGTCATTGTAGTCCTTAATGCTTTGAGCAGTAGCAGCAGCCAGTTCATTTGTTCTCACAGCTTGTTTTTTTCTTCACAAGTTGTTGAAGCAGACTACATCTGCTTGAAATTGTTGGAGTGGATAAGTACATAGGGCAATTTGAAAAAAGTAATGGTATGGCACCTGGAACAAGTTGTGACACTTTTAAAGTGTAGGATAATGTTTTTGAATTTTTTTCATTAAATGTAGATACCACTTTTTGTATATCACTTGGCTTAAAGTGGAGCTTGCAAACCTGTATTCAAAATAAAGTTAATTAAAAGATTATTAAACTAGACAAAAAATTTTTATCATTAAACAAAACTCATCTTAACACTTTATCACAGCATTGTGCATTTTTAACTTCATAGCTAAAGTCATAATCAACAGACTATTTAAACTAAAAGTTGGAACAAAAATAATTAGATTACAAACTGCTAGTGATGAACCAAAGACACACAATGAAATAACAAATAATTAATGGCTTTGGCATTTTTGGTAATTATATACAAAGTAAATGTATACTATTACTTGCAGACATAATTTAGTTAAATAAAAAGTATATGCATAAAGCAAAGTAACTTAAACAATCACAAAATTTTTTAGTCTTCAATCTAACTTAATTCAAAACATTTCCTTCTCAAATCGAATTTTTTCACACAGATGCAATAACTTTTAAACTTTATAATTAATACTATTTTTCTGTTAAGTTAAAATGGTTTAATCTCCTTAAGAATTGATATAGTGTGAATACCATTTAGTGTGAATATACAGTTACTGTCCAATAAAACATACTGTAATGTAATACAGTGCAAATATGCCAATAAAGTAACATGGTATAAATAAACAAACTATTTAAATATCACTTTTTAATAGCTAAAATGGCAATCAGTAAAAAACTTATTTTTTTAGTTTTTAAAAATAATCAACCACTATTCTATATTTTAAACATCAAAATGTTTTTTTTAGTGTTGTTAATTAAATATAAAACTTCTCTTCTGGTTTAAAACTATATGAAAATAAAATAAAAATAATATGTTCATGTAACAACATTGCCAATTTCTTGGCAAAGTCAACAGATTAAAAAGAATTTGACAAAGCAATTAAGCAACATTTTGCTTTATAACTGTAGTCATTATTTCAAATACAAGTTTTTTTTAACAAACTTGAATGCTAACTTCAATTAGAAATTTATGGGGTAAGAGTAAAACTGTAAAACGATGTAAACTGATAGAGCCTAATAATCATGTACCATACAAACAAAATGTCCAGTTATAAACTAACGAGACAATAGTAGTAACATTTTTATCCCAATGTATTTAAGTATTAAGCATTCGTACCTTGCTGGTAGTACTGGGAACAAATTATTTTTTAATTGCATGCAGCCATTTCTGGTTTAATTCATCATTTTTCGGAAACTGAATACTTGCACTTTAGGACCATTTCTATAATTCCCTTTGCAGTTAGGAACACAACACATATAGGCATAGATATATATATATATATATATTTTTAATATTTGTTACTAACAATTAGCACTGAAAAATAGAATAAGACTAGATTGCATTGACACAACAACAAAGATGTTAAAAAACAATTTTAACTTCATACTTGTTAACGTGTGGTTTCTGGTGCAAAGATATAGAATAAAAGTTCTTTTAAATTTAGGGAGTTATGAAAAAAAACCTTTTTCTATATATATAAAGAATTATCTATATAGTTTCTCAATATTAGTTGTTTCAGTCCTAAAGATGCATACTATTGTCTGAGCAACTTCGTTAAATTACAATAACTAATAACATTTTAAATTAAAAATTACAAGTTACATCCTAACTTCTTTAAATTTTTCTTTTGTATATTTGCTACAGTACTTAATAAATGCCACTTGTAAGATGCTACCATACTTTGTAACTTACACCACTAGCCAAGCAATCTTACACCAAAGTGCGCATGTACCAACAAAGACAGCTGCACAAAAGCGACGATTCGCTTTATTTTAGAAGAGCGAGTTAGCACTACGTTGAGTGACGTCACAAAACCGTGAACAGGCCTTGTCTCTCTAGGTGGCCTTGGTTAGACGCCCCTGACCTAAAGCTTTTTATTTAAGGGATCTCCAAATTACGTATCTCGATACAGTCTACAATAACCTTCAGGGTTGTATTAGAATCGTAATTTTATTTGAAGCAGCTTGTGACGGATCAGAAAACTAATATTTCTAGTTGCATCTGACTCGCTGGCAATTGTTCGGTGATCCTTGCTTTAAAATGACGTAAATTTACATTTTACTTATTTAACTTCGGCATTACGTCTTTGGCTTAGAAATTGAACTATTAGCGAAATGTAAGCTAGCAGTATTTTTTATCAGCTAATTTTCCCAAAAATAAACCACCTATTGGCCTTCGATTTAAAGTGAAGAACTTTTTTATTTACTTTAAATATTGAAGAGATTCTTGGAGGAACCTTTGCCGGAGGTGCATGAACAAGACCGTTGCAATGACACAAAAATCGGCATTTGAGTTTAATCTTGTTTAGAGCAAAGTGGAGACCAAAAAAAATTATATATATCAGAATCATTTAACCTTTTTGATCTAGCATAGACCAAAACTATTTATGAGAAATGTATATAAAGCCCCGCTGCCGAATTTTACAGATGAGGATCTTTTTTTTGCTCTAAAGTTTTAATATATTTTTTTCTAATGCGCTAAGTTTGTTGAGCCTTGAGAGTCTCTTTTACCAAAATTCGCGGGATATTGCTACAGGAACAACTATTCTCTTCTTTGCCAGAAAACCACGCATAACATATTGATAGTTTTTTAGGACGAAAAAAGAAAGCGCAAGTGATAAACGGTATTGTAATAAAATTACTTTCTGTATTTTATTGATTTGCAGCGTCATAAACAAAGTATAGAAGAGAACCGCAGCAGTTAAAAACGTTTGAATTTAATATGGTTGAATTTTTACTCATAATTTTGGATTTTACAGTATTATGCTTCAAATGACATATTGTGTTTTAATAAATTAAATGAGGAATATGACAATGAGGCCATTTTAGATGTGCAAAAATTGTTCAGATGTAAAAAAATTATTTTTCTCTGGAATTTTTTATCTGTTGTTCAGGGGCGCCGGAAGCGGGAGGGGGATCAGGAGGCAGGAAATGCCCTTTGAAATTCACAAGAAAAGAGAATTTGATAACATCTGTTTCCAAAATTATATAATCTAGATCAAAATTAAATCCAACAAAGTTTGTAAAATATCGATTTATACAAGGGGTCACTAAATTTTCGAAACAAACCATGCAGCAAATAACAATAATCTAGCAACAGAGAAAAATTAAAAAAATGATACTTTTTTCCTTGAAAAGACAGCCTCAACAAACGTAAAGCTTCAGGGGTATTCCTACAACTTTCTTTAACAAAATTTATGGAAATAGTTTCTGTCCTATGACCGTTTGCGTAGTATAATTGTGATCGTCACTAACACAACTCATAGAAGCTATTTGCCCAGCAGTTGTTAAACCATGCTTATGCTCGGATATTTCTAGTTGAATTAGCCACGAACTCAATTGCAGACAGTTTCTGGCTGCCTCAACTACTTTTCTTGTTTTTTTTCTCCATTTTGATAAATTTTTCTCATACTATATAAATAGTAGTCAACTAGAGCAGGGGTTCTCAAAGGGGGTCCTATGGTCTTTACCCGGGGACTACAAGAAAAATCCTCATTTTGGACTCCAATTTACTTTTGAAATAAACTTGATAAAATCAGAGACAGTTTTGAAGTGATGACCTTTCTCTTGAATTTTTGAAGAAAATTGAAAAAATCAGAAACGGTTTCAAAGTAAAAACCTATTTCTTATTTTTGGTCTTTATTTGAATTTTGTGACGAAAATGACAAAATCAGAGAGATGGTTTTAAAGCGATGACCTTTTCTTGGTCTTCACTTGAATTTTGGTGCAACATTCTAAGCAGGGGGCGCCGCGTGTATAAAAATCTCTGTAAAGGGGCCATGGACCTGAAAACTCTAAAAAATTCGGGAACCACTGAACTAGAGTTTCATAATAAAACTTTTCATAAAATTTGTACAACAGTTAGTAGAGTTTATAAATTCTAAAAGCATGTAACCTCAAAAATTAATCGGCATCTTCATTATACTCGCAAGCGAAGTGAGAATCAAACCACATCTTCAGCATCAGAATAGATTTGTAGTCAGGCACGCTGACGTCTCAGTAGAATAGCCTCATAACGTTAAGCCTCATGCATATATTAGCCCACGGCCGGCCTTCAACGATTCAAATACACAAAATATCCTGCAAAAACTTGAGGCTAGTGCTATCAGTATCAGTATCAGTATCTTTTATTTCAGTTCCGCCATAAAAAACATAGTGAAATAGGAAATTTGTAACTAGTAGAAAGCAGAACAGAAAAAGGAAGAGGCAACAAAACGATATACGTTATGGCATGCAATCAAGATAAGAAGAGATTTTTAAGAACAAGTAAGCATGGTTGCAGCACCTTTAAACTTTTTTGCTTTTTCTCCTACTGTGCTACCTATATCTCAGTCCTGACTATTACTGTAGTTTTGCTACTTCCTGACATGTGCTTTTGCGGGCTTGTAGTTTCAGCTACGCTGCTGCCAAATTTAAATTAATAGCATGCATGTTGAAACAATTGAAAAATTTGAAATCTTGTGATTGTAACCGTTTCGTAACAAAATAATAATACGTAGTTGTAAATGATTTTATAAGAATTCTGTATGTTTGATTCTGTATCAACATATAAGTTTTTTTAGAACAAAAGGAGCCCCGCCAGGAACAAACACTAAGTGGCTAGAAAGGGGCCCTAAGTAGCAGCGGTGGATATTCAAATTTAGGGACCCGAGGCAAGGATTTCCAAAAATTGATGTTCTCTAGAAAAGAAAAAGGGCTTTGATTTCGTGTTTCACTTTTTTCTCCAAAAATCATGGTGATCCCTAAAAAAAAAGGTCTTCACTTCGATTTCATCTCCGATTTCACTATTTTCCTCCCAAAATCTTGGTGATCTCTAAAAAAGAAAAGGTCTTAACCTCGAATCGATCTTGTATTTCCCACTTTTCGTACCAACTTCACGATGATCTCTAAAAACCATCTGTAGCAAACTGAAACTATATGTGCTATTTTCGAGGGGGATCCCCCAAAAAAAGGGGGCCCGAGGCAACTGCCTCATTTGCCTCACCCAATATCCACCACTGCTAAATAGGTCACTACAAAAAAACTCATGCAATAAACAAAAATGATGCACGAAAAGAATACACGTGTAGATTTTAAACGAAATAATAAGAAGCTTACTTTAACTTTTAACGTAAATATTTTACAATAAAATGTAGCAATGCGGGGTTCTCTTGTTCTGGGGTCCCGGTGCAGAGCACCGGCTGCACCGGTGATAGTTACGGCCCTGTAGAGTTTAAGGCAGAGCCAAAGTTAAAAGGTTTTTCCAAATTTTCAACAAACGGCGAACTTGGGAAAATTTTTCGTTTTTTGCTCCGTTAAAATTATCAATTGCATATCACATAATTTCATCAAATCGATTATGGCGCATGGCAGTTCGTTCCTGACATCGAAATCTGCTGACAAATATCTTTTTTTTCTGTTAATGGAATAATAGCCGAACAACCAAAAAAGTGCAAGAAAACCTTCATTTCATCTGCTGTCACTATGAATTAATGGTTTCCAACCTTCGCCTCATAGTTTATTATTTGTGTAATAAAAAGATTTTTTTGAATTGTTTTCGGCAAAGTCATCCAAAAACAATAAAAAAATGTAATAGTGATTCAGAGGAGCGTTACACATCCCACAAAAAAAACATGTTTGGCAGTGACACTGATTGCAACGACGTCTTTCATTCAACGTTCCCTCTAAGCTGCGCGGCCGCGCAGCGGATAACCCCCGCACAGTACTTTCGTTCTGCCGCGCACTGCATAAGTAATTGACAGGACAAGCTAAATACGTGCTTTTAATCAGAAGCAAGCTCCACATTTGAGATTTGAAAATATTTTTCTACGAAATCAAGGTGCAATCAGTTAATTGTGCAGTAATACCTTGAACTTCACTGTGCCAGTAATCAATTGAACATGTTTGTCACGCTACTAGTTTCAATAATTATCACATAGAGTCATTGCGCCTTTCTAAATTAGTTGTTTAAATCGAAAAATTCGCCATTTTCTTAATTGGGCATCGCCATGAGCCGGTTTAGAAAGCGCTGTTGTCTAGAGCCGAGCGATTGTTGTTGTTTTATCGCATTAACAATGATGCGGTTGTGTAAATTGCATCTGTGACTAACTGTCAGTATCCCTCCATTGTCACTGTTGCCCTGGACCACTGCTTTGATTGTAGATTACCGCTCGTGAAGTGACTCTGTTCCCATTGTTGAGAAAAAATGGGTATAGAGTGATCCTTCGCACGTGGTCGCTGGAAAGATTTATATATATATATGGCAGCAACGAGAAGAGATTATTCAGATTTTAGATGTTAGTGGGCTCGGTTTCTCTGACGAACGTATTGTGTGCATGATTTAGTTGTGTCAATTGTATTTGTCCAGGACTGCAAATAGGCATTAAGCTTTAGCGTAAAACTTTATTAAATTCATAAGACTCTCATACGGTTCTATAAATTCGGGTATAGGCAATTTGTGAAGTGTAGTTAAATTAATTGTGAATCGTAGCATCGTGTGCATAATTTTGGCGTTTGTTTCAATTTTCGTTTAGTCATTGATGTCTTCGTTTCTCTAATATAATTAATTTATAATATAAAACCCGCCTGACTACCTAGATCGCTAGGGCCCGCCAGTTCAAAACTCGTAAAAGCTCCAATCAACAGGCTAGTTGGTTATCTGCGAAATTCACGTAGGGTTTTCCTCTAGTATCTTAATGTTATTCTGGTTAGCAAAAAAATACTAGATAGCTATCTATATATTTGTTTTGTGAAGAACAAATTAACGAGTGCAGTGATTCCCTCTGTACGTATATTTTGCAATGTATACAAAATCCACAATATTTACTAGCTTTGTATACACTGACCGATGTTTTAAACGAATTACCAAATTTATCAAAATTGCTACAGGGAAATGTTTTATCACCAATCGAAGCTCACCAGTTGTGCGTTTCTAAAGTTCGCAAATTAGAAGTGCAGTACCTTGGTGACAACACTTTTTAAAATGATAAGTCAAACAAATTTTAACTGAAAATGAAGACATTGACACAAGACAAATTACCCGTTTTATTAGATCAGTGTGTGATCATTTATACGTATAGTAGATTTCCGCCTGATGAACTAAAATGTTGGTCTGCTTTTGTTCCTACTGCTTTGAAAAATTGCACATTTGATTTTGGTGTTGCAGAAGTTAAGAATCTTTGCATGCAATATAAAGATCTAATTAACTTAACAAATGACAATTTGATTATAAAGCAGTACGAGTACAATGATTTCAAATTCCTGATGAGTGAAAAATTAATATCAGGCACTATTACATCACAGCCAGAAATATGACTATAAATGATGAACAGTAACTTACTTTCAATGTTGGTTGACATTTGTTATACTTTTCAAGCTTCCAGTGCAGAATGCGAACGAGGCTTTAGCCTTATGAATAACATTAAAGTGAAGTCGCGCAATAGGCTAGGCAATACTCACTTGGATCATCTTATGCGAATAAAATTGTATTTAAATGCGGGTAGAACTGTTGACTTACACAAGGCGTATACTGTGTGGAAAGAGCAAAAAGTCAGACTGAAAAGATTTAAAGTTATTATCATTTCAGTGTATAAATAAATTCTGTGTTTGTTTAAAATTTTGTGTTCTATTCTATTTTTCGAATTTTCTAAGGCGCATACCTTTTTTTGGAGCTCACACGGCCTTCTATTCCGCGCACACTAAGCAAGCTCTTAGAGGAAACGTTGCTTTCATTGCAGAAAATAGTTTTTAGAAAGTAGTTTTATGTACATGTAGAATGAAATTTTTTCTAAATTTTTCAACTTGTTAACTTTTTTGTTCGCAGGAGAAAATAAAAAAGAAGTGGTTCTACTATTCATTGATATTTTTTTTAGATAAGCTTCGTTTTGTTTTGGCAACTGTAGTCGTTGACACAACATCATTTTGCTCTTGGTTTCAATCTCTCTCTTGGAGCGTTTGAAAACATTACTCATTTTCTATCAAATTTTTTCGTTCGTGCACACTTCATCACTAATTGCAACGAACTTTAGCGGTGCTATGACCACGTCCAATGATATTCAGAATTGTCAACGCTTCTCATAAGTCAGAGACTTTCTAGCGCGACATTTTTAAGTATAGGCTAACGTTGTGAGTTTGGAAAAACTTATTTGTAATGGTAACTTTTACTTAGTCTTTTTACGATTTTTAGTTTTTGCAAACAATCTTGTAAACTACAAATTTCTAATATAACGTACTGATAAACTTTTGTGGCAAAAGTGTTGATTTTCAGACAAAGATTACTGCAATTTTTCGTGATTATGAAATTACAGTAGTTTATTTAATCTTAACATGATCTTCTAAATAGCAATATTGTAAAAAAGTAGTTCTAAATTTCGATCATTAGGCTATCTCTATAAAACTAAAAATGCGAATAAAAAATTTCAACCGGACAGCAATATCTTGACATCTTCGGAAGCAGGTCGGGGTAATTGCTTGCCCTATGCATAGCCATAATCGCTTTCTTGCGGGTCAGAAGGATAAATATAGAGATAAAATAATGATGAAAATTTTACTTGCTGTTTTGAAATCTGTACAAAAAACTGTTTCTTTAAATTTTTTTATTCTTTATGTTTATACAACGTTTTTAGTAAAAGTTTGGTCTAATCAGTGATGGCTTTAATAGGGTGCGAACAATGCGGCCGCACCGACCCCCTTAAAATACATCAAAAAGTGGCCTCCCTACCCAAGAAATCGTTCTATTTCTTCATGGTAGCACAAGGACCTCGATGGCATGACAAAAATAAAAGAAAAAAAATAGTTTGAATCAGTAGCATGCTCGGCTTCTGCTTAGATTGTGCTTGTTAAAGTAAAAACGTTTTTTTTTTAGAGATCACTTTGTTTTGAGACACTAAAAAGTGGCTTTGCATGCTTTGGATGACTCAATAGTAGCCCCCCTAAATTGAAATTCTTTTTTTTTAGAGATCATTTTGTTTTGAGACACTAAAAAGTAGCTTTTCATGTTTTGGATTACTCAAGTAGTGACCTTGCTTAAATTGAATACCTTTGTTTCAGAGATCACTTTGTTTTCATACACTAAAAATTACTTCGGCTACCTTTTTTAGTACACTAAATAGTGGCCCCCCTTCAGTGACGGCCTTACAAAAAGGGCAGCCTGGTGCAAGAAAAGTAAGGGGTGGCCACTACTTAGTGTACAAAAAAAGATATCTGAAGCCATTTTTAGTTTATGAAAACATAGCAATCTCTAAAAAAAGGTCTACAATTTAGGGGGGGGCCGTTATTGAGTGATCCAAAGCATAAAGAGACAAACTGCATGATCACAAAAAAAGTCTTCAATTAAGAAGGGGACCACTATTGGGTGATCCAAAGTATGGAGAAGCACTTTTTACTGTCTCAAGATATTGTGATCTCTGAAAAAAAAGTTTTACTTTCACAAGCACAAGTGACGGGGCAGAAGCCTGCTGATCTTCAAAATTTTTTCTTTTCTTTTTGACATGCCATCGATGCTCTGATGCTACTATAAAGAAATAGACCAATTTTTTCTGTAGGTGGCCCACTTTTTAGTGTATTTTAGGAGGTCTGGTGCGGCCGTCCCGTTCGCACCCTATTAAAGCCATCACTGCCCCCTTACTTTTCTTGTACCGGATCCGCTTTTCGTAAACCATCACTGGGTTTAATACACTAAAATTTATGTTTGTTCGGAGTGCTTTTTCAACCAAAAGAGTGCTCTTGTTTTAAAGTTTGCCCCTCCCGCTAAAAAATTTTCCGGTGTCCATGCAGTTGTTTTTTATAAAAAAGATACTGCAAGTACCTTTTTGCAGTTGTTTTTAAGATTAAAAGCATAATCATTACCAATTCTAAAGTTGGGGAATACCCATGGAAAAATAATAATAATAATAATAATAATAATAATAATAATAATAATAATAATAATAATACACAGTTTACGTTTTGCTTTCCTGCTCTAGGCTACGTGCACGTCTTGTGTGTTAGCACAAGATCTATGGGCGTAGCCAAGGAGGGGCCAAAGGGATCATGGTCCCGCCCAAATTTCTAAGTTTTTTAGCTAGTAGCGATTGCCGCATTTTTACGCTTGTGTATATTTTTGTTCGTTTATTCATTTTTTTTCTATTTGAATAAGAAAACGAGAGAGTCTTGCGTTGTAAAAAGCATAGAAAAGTTCGGATCTCCCGTACTATCGGCCGTCATCTTCATTTTTAAAACTTTTTCTTCTCTCGTTTAAAAACCTTCTCTCGTTTTCGCTACTCTCACTCACTTTTCTCTTTTCTTTCTCCTTTTAAGTAAATAGCGAGCTATACATTTAAACCAATTCGGGTAAGCTAAGCTTTGCGAAATAAAATACTTAAAACATCTATTTTATATATTTACCACTATATTTTCAATTAGTGAACACTAACAACTTCATTTTATACCAAACTATTTACTTTAAATGCTGTTTTAGTTTTGATTTGTACGACGGCTTACAATAAATGAGATGATAATCGGTCATACGACCAAGCTAAGCTTTGTTGATAAAAATACGAAAACGAGAGAAGGTTTTTAAACGAGAGAAGAAAAAGTTTTAAAAATGAAGATGACGGCCGATAGTACGGGAGATCCAAAAGTTCTTGTACTGTTGGCTTTAAAAATAAAGAAGATCTGTAAAAGTTTGTGAAATTTACATGCAGCTAGATATACAGGGTGTCCAGAAAGTTTCGCCCGATTTTATATTAATAACAATTGTAAGTTTAAATAAATTTTATTGTATGATAAATGAGAACTACAAGCACAATAAGAACTATTAATAAACAAAGACAAAAGAATAATCAAAAGGAAAGAAATAAGGTTACAACAATGTTCAAATAGGTCATTCAGTCGAACAGATTTTTGGGGACTGTTGATTAGACTAGCACATAATCGCTCTCCTTTTTCATTGGATGTTGCTGTGATTGGGCGTCCAGATCTAGGTGCATCATTCACAGAACCAGTTATTTCGAATTTGTTGACTAGTGATTTGATGTTTCTGCCTTGAACTGCATGAATAGTGAATTCTTCACTAAGGCGACGACTTGCTTCAGTTGCATTTGAGCCACATTGATAATAATGTCGAATCGCAGCAATTCTTTGATTTTGATTAAGTCTAAAAGCCATATTCCTGGACAAAAAATTAAAAATAACCTTAACGCACACTTAACCTGTAAACAGATAAATAAGTAATATTCCCAGGTTTCTTTGTTTATTAATAGTTCTTATTGTGCTTGTAGTTCTCATTTATCATACAATAAAATTTATTTAAACTTACAATTGTTATTAATATAAAATCAGGCGAAACTTTCTGGACACCCTGTGTATAATATATATAAAAACTCTAACCGCTACAACCTAACTCTTAATAATTTTGTAGCATTTACAAGCAGCATGCTGTTACATCAGTGGATCACAGACTTACCATATGTTGATAGTTTATCACCCTTGTTCAATTGCTTGTTTACCATTCATTGTTACGGCACAAGGGAGCTAGTTTTACTAGATTATTTGGTTATTTGTTTCCCTTATTGAAACCAGTTTCGTGTCTATTTCAGTTCAGTTAGATTTAGCTCGGTTGAAGTTTCAAGCTCTGGTAAATAGAACTGCCAGGTTCTGAATTTGGAACGTGTAGCCAGTATGAATATTTATTACTTTTGAATACAGCAGTCTATTTAGATGGTAATTTTTTTATTTTTTTATTTATTTAAATCAGACTCACAGTAGGGTCATTCCATTATAATACAACAAATTTTTAATAAATTTAACACCACCATCTCACAGATTTTCTTTGTTTTTATTTATATGATACATTTTCAGTAGTCATTTCAATAACAGTTTGAATTTTTTTTCTATCTTATATAGTTTATGAGTAATCGCTGTTTGAAGTTTTGCATTTTCTCCACTTTTGGCAGTAGAGAGCACAAAATGATTTTTTAAAATTGCTTTAAAATCATTGTTTTTTATTCAAAATGATTAAAAAAAGTGTCTATTTGTATGTTTTCAAAGGTGAGGAATTCAAATATGCAATCAAAATATCAAAAAATCAATTCCTTTGTATGATAAATGCCATATATTCTTAAAATTACAGTCCGAACTTTAAATGACCCTAATATCCTCATGATTGATTAGATTTTTTTTTTAATACTTCTAGTTTGTAAAGCAATTCAACAGCATTCAGTATTTGCAAAATCAATTATAGAACTTTTTTCTAAGTGATTTTATCAACAAAAATATGTATTCACAAATACCAATTTTGTAATAATTTGGGCTGTTTTTTGACTCAATTGCTAATAAATTTTGACTTTATTTTGGTCTTTTATAGAAACCATAACAAAACAAATTTTTGTTAAACTATTGCAGAATGGCAACACATCTAAGTTTAGAAAAGTATAGTTGTAATTTGTTATTAAAGTAAAATAAAAACCTTAGTTTATCTAGTAATTTTGTATTGTATGATTACAAACATTACTATTAAGTGTTCTTTTGCATAACAATTAGTGCTTTTAAAAAAAGAAATAACAAGATTTAGTAAGTATATAATAGATTGACCATATAGTAATTTATGATTATCACATACACAAACACATAGACAGACTTATTTGAAATTGAATTTAATGGTAGATCTAGTTTACCATAACATAGCAATGGCATAATAATGTTAAGTTTGTTTGTGTTTGCGGCTGAGAAAGCTCAGGCAATGACTAAACAATAGCAAAAAATTAAACATCTAAAAACAATTTTCTTGTCAATAGCATTCTGGCATTCAAGAATAGCAAAAACAACATCAAAAATGAAATGAAGAAATTAAACAGAACAATTTATGGGTAGTTCATATGTAATTCACCATGCCACTCCTAACCATATACAAATTTTTTTACAACAATAACTATAATAGTAATCTTGCAAGTCAGAAAATATAAACCAATTTTACATTGTCTTAGTAATAATCAAATGTCAATGACAGCAACAGCTGGTTTACTAACAAAAATCAATGAAAAAATACATGACCACAATTAAGTTAAAATAATCGCTAATTTTTTGTTATGCAAATTATCACATGCTTTTACACTTGTTAGGAAGATGTTAGCTGAACAATTGCCTTAAAATCACTATCTGCTATTTTATATGCTCGTCCTGATTGAGAAGTTGGTGTTAAGGAGGTAATAATGTGTAGGATATTGGAAAAAGGCACCCAACATGTGTCATCTTTGGAAGGCCAGAGGAACATCTTATTTGGGCCATGTGGATGCATAAACTTAATTTTTCCTTCCATGGCAATAGTATCAATCATTTGAACAAGTCCTATCCACCAAACTCCATCATATTTTACAGCAACATAATCATGGAGTTTTGGAACAATGAATTGAGATTTTGTTTTAAAAAAATTGTGTACACCACTAGCAATGTCATCTTCTGATGTTCTTTTGAATTCGATTATTCCAAGACCCCTTGGTATAAATGAATGGTAGCTTCGAGTTCCAGGGATAGTACATCCACTAGAATACCTTTCTTGCAACTGAATTCTGATTGAAGATAATTGTTCTTTTTCAATAAAAAAAAATTTAATTGTAGGCATAGATGTTAAACAGAATTGAAAAGCATGCCAAGCTGTAATGATGGGATCCTCTTTAATTCGAGCTAAACTTTCAAGTGTTAGCTTTCTTTTTATACTTCCTCCTAGACCATCACAAGGAGATTTGCCATGGCTGGTAGCAAAAAAATTCCATTGAGCAGTAAGTCCAAAATCTTGATTATGATAGGTCAAATTCAAAAAATTTTTATAATTTTTGTATTGCGCTGAGCATCCATCTGAAAAATATTGTATAGTATTGATAAAAGGAAAGTACATTTGAATGAACTCACAAAGAATTTTTTGTAGTTGGTAAACAAATCCATTATCATGCTGCAAATCATTTGAAAAAAAGGCAAAAGATTTAAGCTGCAGATTTTTTTGTTCATTTACATAATACATTATGATAGGATGAATTGTACACTGCTGGTTTGTCCAATGCCATCCTTGAACAGCATCTTGAATTACCATTGTATAATTTTCAGCAAAATCAGCTATAACAATTGCAGTTGATGGTGACAATGCAAGGTTTTCTTTTAAATGTTGCAGGTAGCGTGACTGGCATTTTGAAATGTAGGAATGTGATGTTAAATGATCTATTTTATCAGCAAGAAAGTCAAAAAAATCGGCAATATCCAAAACCATATTAATTATGGTTGTCCTATCTGTAGAAACCCATTGTTGAAATGTAATTTCATCATCGGTATTATCTGAAAAGCTCTGATAAAGAAAATCAAGTAGTTTTATTTTTCCTGGACAATTCGGACATCTATGAATCATACACATTTTATTAGTTAGATTGCACACAACTTTGCTCATCAATACTTTATAATCAAGACATAGTGCATTACAAGCTAAAATAGCATTTTGATGGATAGCACAAATACATACAGCATGTCCACCAGCAGAACCAAGAAGTTTGCAATACTTAGGGCGCAAAGCACAAAACTTGGAAAACCCAATCTTTGACTCTATAAATTTTTCTTTGTATGCAGCATACAATTCTTTTAAATTACATAATAAAAGTCTTTTCTGCTTGTGGACTTTATAGGCAACACTCACATAATCTTTAGCACCAGGCATTAACCTTGAAAACTCATCATTTTCATAAAATGATATGACTTGATTAATGGTTGTTTCATCAATACCTGATCGCTTGTTTCTGCTTGGTGTTGCTAGTATTCCTTTCTCTTTTTTTAAATATAATGCTTTTCTGACTTGATGATCTGTTGCTCCGAAAAACTTTTTGGTGTATTCAATTGTCCAAGAATTTGGCTTTAATGTTAAAATTTGAACTTTTTCTGCAAATGATTGTGATTTAATAAATTTATTTTTTAGTTCTAACATAAGATCTTGCAAATCAGTGTTCTCATTTGCTTCCTTGCTTCCAAAGAGAGAGTCAGTAGTGACTTCTATACCTTTTGACACAAATGCAGTTGCCAAATTTTTTGCCACTTTTTCCATTTTCTTATTTGCATGATTTAATTTTTGTTGTTTTGATTTTCCAGAAGATTTAAATGGTGAAACACCACATGCAGTAAGAGAATTATCTAAACAAGATATTGTGTCATCTTCATAACTTGACAGTGATGCTGAAGAGTTTTCATTTTCTGATAAACTAGAAAAATGTTGTGGAGAGCTAAGAGACATTGACATTGTGGTTACTTTTTTCCAACACTCTCTGCACAACTTTTGACCTGGAATTAGCTGTAATTTTCCTTTGAATAAATTAGCAAGCTTTAATGTTATTGCATACTGACCTTGCCGATATTGTTTTCTTTTTTTGGTTTTAATGTGAATATTAAATGGATTTGAACAATTTTTTTGTTTACTTTCATAGCAAGAAAGATATTTACAGTAATGGTAAAAGCAAACTTTGTTGTCAGGTGAACTCATATCATCAAGATTGTCCATGTCCAAACCACATCTCCAAAGCAAAAGCTGTTGCTCCACATAAGATAACTCAGTTAGCCTTTTAAATCCTTTTTCTTTTTTGTACCAAGTTTTGTGGCAATCATTGCAGTTGGTAGTTTTTCCAATAAAACACAATTCTAACAATCACTCATTATGTCTACTCTCTTATATAAAATAAACTGTAACTGATGCTTAACCTGCAGATCAAATTTTTAAAAAACTAGCAAGTAATAAAGAAATTATCTTTTAAAATCAATGTACAAGTAGCAGTTTAATTACTGTCATGATTAAACTATTAAAATAACTAACTCATTTGCTTTATAAAATCACAATCAACTATTTCAAGCTAGGATGATTAGCACATTATTGTGTTATAATATCTTTTGTGAGCTCACAATAATAATTATGAAAATTTTTAAATACTAAAAATTACTAATAGGTAAGCATACAGTTATGTTGATAAAATCACTTAGAAAAAAGTTCTATAATTGATTTTGCAAATACTGAATGCTGTTGAATTGCTTTACAAACTAGAAGTATTAAAAAAAAAATCTAATCAATCATGAGGATATTAGGGTCATTTAAAGTTCGGACTGTAATTTTAAGAATATATGGCATTTATCATACAAAGGAATTGATTTTTTGATATTTTGATTGCATATTTGAATTCCTCACCCTTGAAAACATACAAATAGACACTTTTTTTAATCATTTTGAATAAAAAACAATGATTTTAAAGCAATTTAAAAAAATCATTTTGTGCTCTCTACTGCCAAAAGTGGAGAAAATGCAAAACTTCAAACAGCGATTACTCATAAACTATATAAGATAGAAAAAAAATTCAAACTGTTATTGAAATGACTACTGAAAATGTATCATATAAATAAAAACAAAGAAAATCTGTGAGATGGTGGTGTTCACCATTTGTTGTATTATAATGGAATGACCCAATACATAACAGAAAAAAGACAAAAACTTCTTCTTTCGGCTTCTCCCTACTTGGGGTCGCCACAGTGCGACAGTAATCTCCATTTCACTCAATTTACTTCGTCTCCTTCCCTAGTTCCAACCCTTTCCATGTCTTCTCTCACCAAATCCATCCACCTTCTCCTTGGCCTTCCATTTTTCTTTCTGCCTGGCACCACCATCTCCTTCATCCTTTTCCCAGGTAATCTTCTTTTCTCCTTTTTATGTGTCCATAGTCTTGCATTCTGAAGTTTGTCTCCCAGCTTTGCAATTTTTGCAGTTCTTCCCAGAAAAAATTATAGAAAAAAACTGTAGAATAAGAGACACATACAAAAAAGCAACACTTAAAAAAAAAGTTACCAAGTATCGGTATAATTAAAGTTTACGTACGTAAATTATTTAAGCTGAAAAACGGTATGACCGTGAGCGATTTTTGTTAGTCAAACTAACCTGGATTCCCCTGTGGCTACTATCATTTCTTGAGAGATTCTTTTTCTCTTGGTTTCTTCGTTATTGCCTCCTAGTGCTGTAGGGGAGGAGGTTCCGGGTTAGTTTCACCGACAAACAACAGTTACGGTCTCTTCTTAAAGAGACCCTCAAATTTAACGGCGACCCAGCAATTAAAAAACACTAGTTTAATGTTTATTATTTTCAAGAAATGATAGTAGCCACAGGGGAATCCAGGTTAGTTTGACTAACAAAAATCGCTCACGGTCATACCATTTTTCAGCTTAAATAATTTACGTACATAAACTTTAATTATACCCAAGTATCTATTGCTAATAAACTAATATCTTGTAGTATTTATAATATGATAAATTAATAAAACATTCCGAGGTCATTAAAGAAAAAATTAATTTATTATTAGAATCGTAACAGTGATAAATGAATAAACAGGACATTTTTCTTAGAATTGCATCAAATGTTGTAATGTTATTCAACACCTGATGTTCACAGGCAATTACATACCTAGACAATCCATATAAAAATTGAAAAGAATTATTGTAGGCTACACCTATTCTTAGACTAGAGGACAAAAAGTTATTCCATAATTGACATGCATATATAGATGTGCAATATGTGCAAAATAATACATTTTATATTTTCGTCAAACACTTGTAAAAGCATGTTTT
The DNA here is from genome assembly GCA_963680785.1 of Diplosoma virens. NCBI lineage: Eukaryota > Metazoa > Chordata > Ascidiacea > Aplousobranchia > Didemnidae > Diplosoma > Diplosoma virens. The sequence continues at coordinate 17,296,020 of OY796897.1, forward strand.
TGACCTATTTGCAGTTCCATATAAATAACGAACCTGTCTATTTATATCTTCATCGCAGTATAATATATAATTGCAGTCTACTTGGTCCTTTAAGAAGTCACCTGTAAACGATTTTTGTTTGTGAAACTAACCTGGATCTTCCTACAGTTAATACTGCTTCTTAAGAAATTCTTTTTCTCTTCGTTTCTTCTTTATTCCATCCTAGTGCTGAAAGGGAGATCCCAGGCTAATTTCACCGAAAAAATTTGCTTATGGTGACTTCTTGCAGAGACCCGTCTAGTAAGACGGCAAAGCCTAAAAATATTGGATACTTTTTTTTCTGAGATGTCAAGATTTGCAGCTTTCAACAACACCAATTAGACCAGGGGTGGGTAATTTATGGCCTGTGGGCCAGATCCTGCCAAAGCTACAAGTATAGCTTGTGTGAATATAGATTTCTGTTGAAAATATTGATGAAAATAAACAAATCGTTGGCTAAAATAAATACTGCAGTTTTCTACATATTATTGGCACCTGAGTATAATCACCATGATTTTGAAAAAAAGCGAAAATGAAGACGAAATTGAAGTGAAGAACTTTTTTTTTTTTTTTTTTTTAGAGATCACCATGATTTTGGGAGAATTATAGCAAAATTGGAGATGAAATTGAAGTGAAAACCTTTTTTTTAGAGATCACTATATTTTTGGGAGAAAAAAGTGAAAAACGAAATCAAAGCCCCCTTTTTTTTAGAAAACACCAATTTTTGGAAATTCTTGCCTCAGGCCCCTGAGTTTGAATATCCACCACTGATAATGAAGATCAATATTTTTAGAGATTATTATAATGCAGCCCACAAATAAATTCAACTTCTGAATGTGGCCCTTGAACTAAAATATTTGCCCACCCCTGAATTAGACCTATGCCTACTGAAGAAACATCAATTACACCTACTGCTATTACCAACACTTTTATTCACGTGCATCAAAAATTGTATGAAATGGGGAAAGACAAACGATCTTGGGTTTGCCCTTGAGCCATTCACAGCTTACTGATGCTAAAAAATATAGACTTTTAACCTCCAATAGTCCAAAAAATGTGGCACTTCTTGATATCGTTAGACAAGATTGTCGCAAATTTCTAAAAGCATGGCTTGAGGATGATAGGTTCTCCAGTTGGTTATTGTATACTCAACTCTCTGGTGTAGGTGGTTTATGTAAGATATGCATTGTAATGCTAGCATGCCTGAAGCATGAAAATATCAGAAATGCTGGTTTTATCAAAAAAACCATGCCTTGACTTCAAGACCGAGATTAGAAAGCTGTTGACCACTGAGATGCTGGTTACCACAAAGAAGCAACTTATGCTGTAAAAAACTTTGTTAAAAGCTTGGAAACTGGCCAAAATGTGTGTGAAAACTTGGAGGCAGCATGTGCTTCACAAAGGAAAAGAAACTTTTTTAATTTTTTATTTTTTATTTCTATGTTTATTCTCCTAACTTGCAGGAAAGCACCGGAGGCACTATATGTAAGGCAAGCAATTACCCTGACCTGCTTCCGGAGATGCCAAGATATTGCTGTCCGCTTGAAATTTAATAGAGATATGACTTTAATTTAGAACTGCTTGCCAAGACCACCAAGCAGGGAAAAGTGCCGTAAAGTAGTGTCATTCCCAAGAACAGAACAGAATGATGTGAGCAGGTTTCAAACCGAGACCATGTTGATCACGATCACAAATAGAAACTTAATTACTTCTATTGTTCAGACTGTGATGTTCTGTGCCTTAAGTAACTTTCCTTTGCAGGAACATTCCAAAGAAAAAAGAAATTTTATGAAGCTTTTTGAATTTTGCATCGATTTTCAATCACCCAAATATTGAATTAAATTAAATTTTCTTGCTGACAAAATTTTTGACTTGCTACTTTTTAGGTGACTTTTAAAATGTAGGGGGCTAATGAAGATCTAGGGTGCTGAAAACCTTTTTTTAATCTTAACTTGGGGCAAAATTAAGATTCTGAACACTGATTGGAAGTGGTGGCTTTTGTCTTCACCTTTGGGCAACTTTTGTGCAACTTTGCTACAATTTTTATTCACTTGGGCTACAAACCATCAAAGGTTTCTGGCAACCCTGGACCCAAATGCTGTCTTACTTTTAACCTTTATACAAAACAACTTAAAAATATCCATCTTTTAGCATACTGGTATTTTAATCAAACAAAATTAAAGATTTAACAACAAAAATAAGAATAAACATTGCATTGATTAGGACTGCAAGCAAACCTTTCCAAATTGCACCCATACACAATGCATAAAGAATTCTTTAAGCTACTACTTTTAAGAATTAAACCTATGCCAACAATGTTTTGTGTACAGATGACTCCCTGACATTTCTCTACAAAGACCATGGCAAAAAATAACAGCAATTGTGATAAATATTGAAATTTAAAATATTAATCACCAATAATCTTCACCTTGATAAAAGATGTTTTATGACCTCATTTTTTGATAAAGTCTCATTTGATAAAATATGACCTCATTTTTTGATTCTCATTTTGATAAAAGATTTTTTAAAATCATAAAATAATCAAACTTGACATTTAGAATAAAATTTTTTGATCAAATGATGAATTTATGCATGTAATCAAGGTCACCCCAAACCTGGGGTGACTTTCATCTGATATTAAATGGTGCTTTACTCCTAATATGAAAGGTCAAATTAAATTTTTACTTATTTTTATCTCTATATTTATCCTCCTGACTCACAGGAAAGCGACAGAGGCACTAATACATAGGGTAGGCAATTACCCCAACCTGCTTCCGGAGATGCCAAGATATTGCTGTCTGCTTGTAATTTAATAGATATGACTGTAATTTAGAACTGCTTGTCAGGACCACCAAGCAGGGGAATGTGCCATAAAGTGTCTTTCCCAAGGACACAACAGAATGGTGTGAGTAGGTTTTGAACCAAGACCATGTTGGTCACGAGCCTGGCGCTTTAACCACTCGACCATGCTGCCAACAATAACCCATGATATTAAAAGAAGTTGGGACCAAAAGTGTTTCAGTCAATTTGTTTTGAAAAGTTTATTCTTCAAGGTATTGTAGGTGTAAATCTATAGAGCTCTTAAATTATCAAAGTTACTTGATTAACACTATCTTTTCTTCAAAATATATTTTGAAATTTCTTTTTGTTTCAATACAGCACTTAACACTTGTCCTATAAATTGTTGTGACTTGTTTATGAATGGATATGGATGGATTTCTGTCTGTTCAATCTTTTGTAATTATTACTGGTGCCAGTCGAGGTTATGGGGCTCAGTTGGCAAAATCAATTGTTACTCGCCTAAAATCAAAGTCTACTTTGATACTTGCTTCAAGACCTAGCAAGGCATTTTCAGAAGCCATAAGTGAAGTTTCTTTACTCAATACTAATGATACTATCAAAATTAAAGCTATGTCATGTGATCTCAGTAAAGCTGATGATATTGATACGTTTTTTGAAGAATTAGCCAAGTTGTTTACACCTACTGAAATCAAATCTGCCATACTTATAAACAATGCAGGAACTCTTGGAAATGTATCACTGACAATTGATAAATATGATCACAAAATGATAAGTGAGTATTTTGAGCTAAATGTTTCAAATGCCATATATTTTACTAAAAAGTTTCTTGATACAATATCCAGTGTTAATATTAGAAAGTGTGTTGTTAATATTACATCACTTAGTGCAATTAAACCTTTTCCATCCTGTGGTTTATACAGTGGATCAAAAGCTGCTCGTGATATGATGTTTAAGGTATTAGCTGCTGAGCGAAATGATTTAATGGTTTTATCATGGGCTCCTGGACCAATGCCAACTGATATGCTGAAAGACCTTGCAAATTGTGCTGACAAAAATTTAGCATCTGCTATGACATTAACATTAAAAGAAAAGACTTATGTAGAATGCAAAGATTCAGCAGAAAAACTTTTTTTACTTTTAGAGACATGCAATTTTACTTCTGGTGACCATATTGACTATTATGATATCTAGCAAAGTTATTTGTAATTTGTGCTTGGTATATATATTTATATATTCTATTTGAATAAGTAATGACCTCACAATTCTATAAGATGAAACAGACTGTCATGGTATCAACCTTTTTGTTGTTGTGTTTTAATTTAAATAAACTGCTCTAACCTGCTTATCAAACACTGTGCCAGCATTGTGAGACAATTCAACAATGAAACAAAAAATATATGATAAATTACAAGGAAGATGTTTAGCTTTTTATAATGTGCTAAATGGCTTATAATTCAAATTTGAGAGCAATTCAAAATATTTTACAGTTAAAAACTAATTTTGTTTGTCCCAACCAACTGTTTGCCAGTTAAGGCTCCTGAGGGAGCACAACATGTTATTTAAGTAAAGTATTTCTTTTAATTCCATTTTTTTGATTAAATTTCCTTGACTAAATAGCCTGTTGTGAATATAACATATTTTTTAAAAATAATTGTCTCATTCTTCTCAACAGCATGGTCAAGTGGTTAGAGTGTCGTAATTCTTATTGATATGATCTTGGTTCAAAACCTGTTAAGACCATTCAGTTTTATCTTTGGGAAAGATATTTAATGGCATTTTCCCCTGCTTGGTGGTCTTGGCAGGCAGTTCTATAAAACTAAAAAACCAAATTAAAAAATTTCAAGTGGACAGCAATATTTTGGCATGTTTGGAAGCAATTGCTTGCCTTGTGTGTTAGCACCTCTGACGTTTTCCTGCAAGTCAGGAGGATGAATATAGAGGTAAATGAAAAAAGATAAAGAAAATGTGAATTTGTATAATTAATTACAAATTTTTTGTTGTTAGAATTGGTGTTTTGATGTTTTTTATTGATGTGCTTAGATGATGAAAGTGTTCTAATTTCTTAATTTTTTTTAACTAGGTTTTTATTTCCATTATTTTTTGTTACTTATCATGATATTGCCTTAACTTATTTGTTGTATTTGGTCGATACACCAATTACTTTTTAAAATTATTTTTGGTTTTATTTTCAAATTTTAAGATTGATATCTGCCAGCATTTTTTTCTTTTTACAACTTTACAACATAAGGCTGTGCTGCACAGAGATAAATATTGTAAATTTATATTTGTTATGCTTTAATATGTAGATTGATTGAATAGAAGATTTGGTTTTAAAACATGTATTAGCAATAAATTTTTATTTTGTAACCAAAGGTATAGCAAAATTATTATCTTTCATTTGGTTCATTGAGCAAAAGTGTTAATTGAACATAATAATATAAACTTATAATGAATCAAAATTAAAGTTGACCAAAGTTTTAACATTTAGTCAGTTTTTCTGATGCACCAATAATGATTTTTATTTCTTAAATATTTTATTTTAAAATCAATACTACTGGCTAGATGAACAAAACCATATAGCCAAACATTTTTATTGCAATTCAAAAAATGTTAAAATTGTGTACTGTACATATATTTTTGGATTTAACACTGTATGAAAGTTTTTTTATTTTTTAATTTATATAACTATGTGGGCCATTTTTTGAAAAACAGTGGTTATTGTTGGTGAATGTGTATGGTTATGTCTTGTCTTAAAAGTAATTTGAAAAAAAGTGCATAATTTCAATTTTTTCAAATTTTAATAGGTTTTACACAGTGTAGAGACTAGATCAGTGGTTCTCAAACTTTTTAGGATCAGGGCCACATCTGTAACCTCATTTTTGTTAGGGGCTGCATGAAGACAACACAGTGTAAAAAGACATTTAATATATTTTTATTTTTATCTCTATATTTATCCTCCTGACTCGCAGGAAAGCGACGGAGGCGCTATACATAGGGCAAGCAATTACCCCGACCTGCTTCCGGAGATGCCAAGATATTGCTGTCCGCTAGTAATTTAGTAGAGATATGACTGCAATTTAAAACTGCTTGTCAAGACCACCAAGCAGGGGAAAGTGCCGTAAAGTGTCTTTCCTAAGAACACAACAGAATGGCAACAACAAAGCTCAAGAATATAGCAACAATATAGCAACAACAAAGCTCAAGAACACAGAGAAAATATACAAAGTAATTTAATGTGAAGCTTGACATTGACTTTGACTAAATAGATTGACAAAACAAGGTGTCATTCTGGAGAATGCTGTACGCAGAAGCTGCTTCAGATGATTGTCAGTCAATCGGCTGCAATATTGGTTTTTAATTGTGGCCATTTTGCTGAAAAGTGCTTCACAAGCGTAACTTGATCCAAATATGGAAGCATTTTTCAGTGCGTTATCAAATTGGGATACTTTCCCTCTGAAACTCGACTCCAAAAGTAAAGAAGACCTTCACTTTGAAATATTCCTTTTACCTCGACATCTTCCTGCAAGTTTAGCAGCTCCAATTGAAAACTATTAGGAGTGGTAGTGGCATCAATTGCCGTAGGTGTTTCAAGGATTTTCGTCCGGGGCAAGAAAGAATTTATTTCGCTAATGCGACGTTCAAATTCATCAATTAAGTTACTGACAAGTTTGCTGACTGGGTGGTTTGAAAGTGTAAGAAATTGCATTGTATCACCACTCGCAAGCTACGTCTTCCAAAGGCAAAGCTTTTTAATGAAAGCACAGGTTATACTATATAGATCGTGACAAAGCTTATTGTTTCCTTGTAGGGTACGATTTAGAAATGAAAGATGTGTGGTGATATCCACCATGAAAGCCAAATCAGCAACTCATTATTTGTTGTACAGCTAAGGAATGCCTTTCTTGCTTTCAGCAAACGTTTTAATTTCGGGAAGAAGATCACAGATAGTATTTTTTGGAGACATTTCGAACGACTCAACCATCGTACCGCAGTAAACATGACCACATCACCATAGTTGGCATCAAAAGAAACGTCTTGAACTTGCAATGGTTAAGGGCATTTATTTGAATCCATTTTGCTGTAGTTGTTACTACATCTGTCACGTTAGACATGTTTGAAGACTTGGCAACGAGATTTTCTTGGTGTAAAATGCAATGATGCCATGTTACAGGAGCAAGATTATCTTTACGCCATTTGTTAATAAGTCCTTGAAGACCCTGATTTGCCCCAAGCTTGGAAGGAAACCCATCTGTTGCAACTGAAACCGTCTTTGATGGGCCCAAATTAGCTTCTGCAATAGCAGCTTGAAATTCACGAAATAAATCTGTTCCTTTTGTTGTTCTTTGAATGGAACGCAAAGTCAGATATTCCTCGTAAATCTTAAAGTCCGTCATGACTCCCCTGATAAACACAGCTAAATGCTCTGTATCGGTGAAATCTTTTGAAGTGTCAAGTGCGAGAGAGTAGTAAACAAAATTTTTTAAGTTTTGGAGAAGCTGGTCATATTGGTTTTTTGATATGCATTCCATGAGTCGAGTTAGGGTGTCATTGCTAAGCTGTAATTTTTTTGTTTTAAGTTGAATGTTAGTAGAACAACATTCTTCAGCAAATGTAATAATAGCCTGCTTCATAATTTCTCCATCCGATTATGTCTTCATATTGTGGGCCAGTAGGTGACTAACCTTGAATGAGGTCATAGTTTTTTCGTCAGAAACTTTGCCACTCTTAAACATATTAGTTTTGCTTGTTACATGCTAACTTCAGTAATTCCAACTTCCTTTTTCTTGCTTCTCCCTTGTAGCAATCATCATATTGTGCAGAATAGCTTTTGTAGTGCCTCTCAACGTTGTAAAATTTCAGCGTAATTAACACGACGGGACAGAGAAGACAATGTGCTTTGTTACCAATTTCAATGAGAAAATATTTTTCTTCCCAATCACTTCGAAAAGCTCTATTTTCTTGTTGAAAAGTGCGAGCTTTCTTTAAAGGTTGCTCTGCCATTGCATTATATTACGCTAATTAAAACCTACGTAGATAAATATGGATAAATAGAATGGCTAGTTATTAAGTTAGTAATTATTAGTTGGTGTGATATAAATGCCACTGCTTAGGCTTTGTTACATGAACTGGCAATCGTCGTCGTCGTCGTCGTCATTGTTTGAAGGGCATCCACTCCAGGCCAGACACAAACAGAACTGGGGCCGAGGGTTTATCCTTTTACTACCCCAGACTGCTGCACTGCCTGGATCAGATGCTGGCAGTGGTGTTATTAAGCCAGCATCGAGTTTCGTCATCCAAAACCGTCAGACCGCGTGCTCCATGTGGTGCCCGATGTATGGGGCACATTGTTAGTACATGGTCTGCGGTTTGCTCTGAGGCGCCACACTCGCAATTCGGTGAAGGAGCGAGACCCCATTTGTGCATGGACGAATGGAATCGCCCAACACCAGTCCGCAGGCGGTTGAGCTTAACCCAAGCTGCTCGGGGTAAGCCCATCCCAACAGGCCTGACACTGGTCCCGGGCACAAAAGCACGGAGCCTGGAAGCACTTTCACAGTACTCCGCGTTCCATTTGTGATTTGTCCATTCAGAGGCGCGGATGCCAAGTCTGGCAAGATTGTCCAAAAAATTCCGCGCACCTGGCACAAACGGGCGTCTGGATCTTAGTCTCACTTGGCCAGTATCTGAGGACCCATTTAACAGACCATGCAAAATATGATCGGGGTCCAGAGATCCACGGTAAGCCAAGGAGAGTGTCGCTCCCATTCGGCGAAGCTCAGCTGGCTGGATGCCTGAAAGTACAGGTAGGTGGTCCGTTGGAGTGGGACGCAGGCATCCAGTAACTATGCGCAAGGCATCATTCAAGACACTGTCAATGAGGCGAGTGTGAGCACTGCGACACCAGACTGGCGCACAGTACTCAGCTGTTGAGTAGACTAGAGACAAGGTGGCTTTGCGTAGTGTTTTAGCACCAGCACCCCATCCCGAGCCCACGAGTCGCCTCAATAGTGTGACGCGCGATGATAGTTTTTTGCGCAATGCCACTAAATGGTGACGAAACATGAGCGATCTGTCCAGTTTTACCCCAAGGTATGTAGGGGTTGGACAGAACGGTAAAAGTCTACTATTGTTGTAGACCTTTAGCTCACGTTTGGCCTCTCGGTTGTTTAAGTGAAAGGCTGCCGTCACCGTCTTAGTGTGACTGAGCTTCAACCTCCAAGTCTGGAGATACGCTGAAAGTGTGGACATGTCTTGGCTTAATGTCCCCTCCAAGTCCTTCCAGTTTCCAGAAGAGTGCAACAATGCTAAATCATCAGCATAAGCAAACTTTCTGGAAATCATGGAAGGAAGATCGTACGTATACGTAGATGTTAAATAGGAGGGAAGCCAAGACCGATCTCTGAGGAACGCCGTTTTTAAGACGGCGTAGCCTGCTTAGCTTGCTGTCACCGGTGGTAAGGGTGAAACTTCGATTTCGGACAAGCTCCATGATCATTTTGACCATGTGCTTATCCGGAAGTAGTCTCAGCAGCTTGCAGGTAAGGCCACGGTGCCAGACAGTGTCATAAGCAGCTGTCAGATCGATAAATACGGCACCGGCCTTCTTTTTAGCCTCGAAAGAATCCTCGATGTTCTGGGTTAGCAGAACAACTTGATCTACGGTTGACTTCCCGCGTCGGAACCCAGCCTGCTCTTTAGGGAGCAGTGGATCGATTAATGGTTCAACGCGGGCGTAGATAAGCCTCTCGAGGATCTTGTAGGGGACACAGAGCAGAGATATCGGTCGATAACTCTTTGGGTCCCCCACGGGCTTTGCTGGTTTTGGGATCGCAACCACAAGCGCTCTTCTCCAGATCTTGGGAATTTTGAGTCGGCGCAAACAGGAAGAAAGGAAGTCACGTAACCAGGACTTCAAAGCAGCTCCAGCATGGAGTATAAGCTCAAGCAGATGGAATCAGGACCCGGAGCTTTACCTGGTTTTAAGTGCTGAAGGGCAGCTAGGTGATGAAGAACGTTCATCTTGCTTGCAGTGAGGCCTTCGATGTTCAGCTGAAGAATAGTGGGTCTTCGGAACTTGTTGGCAATGTGCCCTGAAAAGGGCAGTTTTATCCTGACATTGCCCCGTCCTGAAAAGGACGTTTGCCGATTAACAGACCCACACTGAACATCGGAATGGGTGGATACCCTTCCGTTTTGGTAGGTTCGGTTTCGGTCTGTCATTTTAAAATCAATGAGCAGACTTACTCACGGCCCAGGCTGCGTGAAAGCACCTACCATCTGGGCCATTCTAAAAGCCAATCACATTGCCAACTGGCAATGTGATTGGCTTTTAGAAATTGGTACGACGAATTACGATTTGTCTTATAATTTTAATTTACGTCTCTGTCACGGGATCGCGCGATGGTCACAAGATCGCACGAGGCACACACGACCTAAAATCGTGGGACCTCATGTAACTCTTTGCTATAAAGGCCAGAATTGAAACCGGTACCCTACTTTGGTCGTGGCTAGGAGCGACGAAGTAATGCGTGTTAAGCAGGCTAGAAAATTTAATATAGGTAAATAAAATAAATTAACGTACGCTGTATAATGTGGTAATTGTAAATTGTAATAACTTTTAGTTATGTATATTTTAGACAATGGAATAATTGAATTTAACTCCTCAAAATCTGGTAATGGCTCTAATGTAATAAAATTAAATCCACTATTTAATTAAAATTTTGAGATTGCTTGAAGATTAGGTGTTGAAATTCTTCCGAAGTCTTTGAGTAGAATCACTTGAAACTTCATAAGCGCTTGAAGGAACGAGATTACAGGCTTATAGTAAAAGCAAATTATGCCAAATCAGTTTTAAAAAATATTTACTAAGAAGCCTAATAATCTTTTATCTCACTAAATTCCATTATCGTACAACCTTATATTTGTCGCAGAAAAACTTTTTCAAACATATCTTAACCCCAGCAGCAAGATCCCAGGAGTAGTGATGTGCTTAATTGTTACTTCTGAAAAACTTATAAACTGCTCTTTTGAATATTTTATCGGTTACATTTAACTGTTACTTTATATTCATTAAGCCAACCATAGCCGTACCAGCCCAAAAAAATTTGGGGGGGCAATGAAGTTTTGCCCAAATTTTGTGACGTTTGCCCAAATCATGATTTTATAGTACATTTCGGATATGACAAAAATTGTCTGAGATTCTCAGACGAAAAACCAATTTTGTCCTAAAATCATGGTGATCTCTAAAAAAAAAAAAAAAAGGTCTTCACCTAAATTTGCTCATTAATTTTTGCTGTTAATAATCGTCATTTCCCTAAATTTCCTGACTTTGCCCAAATTTTTTATATCGCTGCCCGAAAAATTATGAATTTCCCAAATATTTTCATCTCACTGCCCGAAAAATTTTAATTTTGCCCAAATCTTAGAAACTTGCGGGGCAATTGCCCCCTGCCCCCCCGGCAGGTACGGCTATGAAGCCAACTAAGAACTAACCCAGCGTTTCTCAAACCACGGATCGCGACCCAAATGTGGGTCGTTAAGACTATGCGGATGGGTCGCGACCCAAATGTGAGTCGCCAAGACTACGCGGATGAGTTGCGAAAGCTTGTAAATTACCGCACGTCAAAGAGAAAGATTTGCGCACACAAGATTTCAAAAGTGAAGACCCTTTTTTAAGAAATCATTACAATTTCAAGACGAAAATCAAGAAATCAGAGTCAGATTCGTGATGAAGACTTTTTTTCAGCCGAAAATCAAGAAATCAAAATAAGTTTGCTCACGAGCAAATTTCTGCCCACACATATACAACTGAAAATTAGACGACCATTGTTGGCTTACAAAACAATTTCGTTTTGTTTCAATATGCGCTCACTCAAATTTATTTGGGTCGCAGGCATATTCGTAGATCGTTGTTTTTAGCGATTTTGGGTCGCAGAAAAAAAGGTTTGAGAAACGCTGAACTAACCAAGAGCGATTGTGACGTTACTTTATCTGCTCAGTTTCTTAGTATCTGTTACTTATTTTTATTAAGCCAACTAAGAAATAGCGATTGGGATGTTTTACCATATCAAAGGCAGAAGTAGATAAGAAAAAAGCTGCTTTTTTGAAAAAGAAAAAATTTCGCAAAGATTGAGCTCTAAAAAAACAGTGGGAATAATAACAATTATCTGTTCATGGACTTCTAAATAGTAGTAGGCTACCTGGACTGGAAACCGGATTAGCGCACACACCAACAGTTGGCCCAAGCGAATGTTTGCGATGTCGTTTTGTAACTCTTTACGGAGCGTCATTGCATTAGCATATAGTAGAAAAGTTTACTTTATATACATTTTTTGTGTAAAAATTACAATGGCAGCCGTCATGATGGCAATTCTCGAAAAGGCAAAACTTGTTAAGAATATTAATATTTTCAGTACTCTTAGTTATTGTGCAGCTTTGTAAGTCAAAATCGTCAACCGCTTTTTTAGTCAATAAAATACCGTAAGATCAAACAAATAATCTAGTGTTAAAGAAACTCTGTATTAATTTATAAAAAATGCATTTAATCGCATAAACATAAAAAATAAGTTCAATTAAATTAAAACAAAAAGCAACAGTAATCAATGTTTCTTACACACAAGCAATAAGCAAAATCATTTTAAAATTTAAAAGCTAAAAAATTAAAACTCAACTAAATTTTGTTTTTCCCAACAACTTTACAAATTTTTGCAGACACTTTATTCGCTGCAATGCCGCTAATTTCTCGTATCAAATTTTTGCACAGGCAATCACAAAAAACCATGTGTAATTCCTTCAAGGATTTTGTATTCTTTTGCACACATAGGAGTCAGAGACCAAGTTGATATGACTGCACCTTCGTAAAATGCAAAAGTCACAAGTTCTTTAGAAATCGCTCGTTGGTTTTCTTGGCAACTTAAAAACTTATGCCGCAATCTCCTCTCAGAAAGTTCTGCAAAAATTTTCCAGCAGAGACACCCAAAATCAACGATCTCGGATTTGGGTTTCCATAACCCTCCGCGATCTATCTCTTTGATGAATTGGTTGGCACTGTCAGGAATCTCATCCGTTGCTTCACTAGTACCAGCGATGGTGGCATCTTTGCATTCTGCGCATTTATTTCTGGAGACCAAAGATTTGCAGCAGTAGCCAATAACATAAAATATCACTACCACATCATTGTCTGTTGGCAAAATATTAAATTGCAGGTCTCCATAGAGTGATTCCGCATTTGCAATAACTTCATTTTCAACATTTTTTGTTGATTTGGCAACTTGATTAATATGACTCATGGAAATGCGAGAATATTTTACCAACGACAATGTTCGTAATTTTCTATCGCTCTCCAACAATTGCCTCATCGAAATGTAGTAATTGGCTCCACTAAGTCGGCGAATCCGGCCGAATCGTCCCTCTATAGTATCGGATTGAATTTTGCCAAATAGTACATATTTAAAACCGCAATAATTAATTAAATATTTCGCCAAACCTGTGACTCCTCGACAACTTTGGCGCAAAGCCAAAAACGTTTCTTTGGTCAATCCGGGCATCTGAAAATAAAATGATATATGATTCAAAATATTACAAAGTGCACTCATACGTATCTGTATTGTGTCGTTATCGCATATATGGGCCAAAATTGCATCATAGTAATATATAAGCATAAATTAAAAAGAAATTTTCCGAGAAATTTTAATGGTTATTAATTGCTTGCGTTTTGAACTTACCATTGAGTTTTCCCAAAAAGTAAGATACTTTTCTAACTCCAAAAAATAATCCAATTTCCAGTCGTCTGGAGATTTTACTGGATCGTGAAAAATATCCTGTTTGTGCTTCCCAATAGTTGGCGACGATACGTTTATGATATTCCAAAACTTAGCAAAAAATTCTAAGGCAGTTGCGGTTTCTACGAATCCATATTGTTTCAATGCTGTGCGTGTTGATTCATGCAAAAGTGACATAGCAAGTTTCACATTTACTTTTTCTATTGTTTTAGGATTTAAAACAGTCTCCGTTAATTTGTGAGCAATTCTTAACGGCTTGTGACGTTCAAGATCGTAAACATTTTTTACATAGGAAAACTTTGCTGTAAGGTTTTGTGACAAGATTGGTGATAGCATAGGCATTTTAAAAAGTTTTTTCGTCAGAAAATTGTTGTAAATATTTTTAACAATGTGGGTTGAGTCAAATAATAGAAAAATTCTTCCTCCACTGAAACTATTTTTGATTGAGCTTTGCCAACATTCTCCACAAAGAAATTCTTTGTAAAATTTTCTATTTGCAGCAGCATTATTAACGCATACAGGGTGTCCCAAAAAAAATGTAACACTTTTGTTTTGGTCTGTGCTTATTATTCTTTACTCTAACATTTTCATCTTTTCAGGTGTGACTAGCTAAGTATAGGAGATTTGTTTGACACCAATATTTTAATATTTTGGCCAAGATGGTGTACACATATGAGCAAAGGACAAAAATTGTGGAGTGGTACATTGAAACTAAGTCCTATGTGAAGACTCAAAGACGGTTTGCAGCTCATTTTGAAACAAGAGCGAAACCAAGTCGCCGTATGATTCAATACCAAGTGGAAAAATTTAGAGAACATGGGACTGTACAGAATCTGAATAAAACAAGATCAGGCAGACAAAGAACTGGCAGGTCGGCAAGCAATGTCAACGCAGTCAGAAACTCTGTGGTTCAAAGTCCCAAAAAGTCAATTCGCAGACGTTCTCAGGAGCTTACAGTAACAAGAAACTCTATCCATAGAATCTTGCGAATGGATCTGAATCTGTATCCTTATCAGGTACAGATAACACACAAATTGACAGATTTTGACATGGAAAGAAGAATGGAAATGGGTGAATGGTTTAATGAGATGATGGAAGGAGATCAAGAATGGATAAAGGATGTGTGGTTCAGTGACGAGGCACATTTCCACCTTAATGGCATTGTCAGTAAACACAACTATCGCTTCTGGGGAATAAAAATGCCTGCTGATTTCATTACCCAAAAACCTCTTCACAGTTCGAAGGTCACTGCATGGTGTGCTTTAACCTACAGAGGAATTATTGGACCATTTTGGTTCGAAGATGAGGATGAGAATGCAGTAACCATCAATCAAGAGAATTACAGAAGAGTTGTTCAGACGTTCTGTACCAACCTTTGTCGGAAAAGAAACATTACCTTCAGTACACAGTGGTTTCAACAAGATGGGGCTACTCCACACACTGCCAAGGAAACTCTTGAATTTCTTCGGCAAAAATTTGAAAACCGTTTAATTTCATTCAAGACGGCACACCTTTGGGCTCCTCACTCACCTGATCTTAACCCTTTGGACTTTTTTTTGTGGGGCTATGCCAAAGAAAATGTTTACAAAAATAATCCCCAAACTGTTCAGGAACTAAAGGCTGAGATCACTCAGTTCATAAGGAGAATTCCAAACGACATGTGCCAACGGGTCGTTGAAAACTTTGCTGTCAGGCTAAATGCCTGCATGAATCGAAATGGAGGACACATCGAACATTTCATTCACTGCAGAGATCAGTGCTGAAGGCAAAAATAACTAAATTGAACTTCAAAGTAGGAATTATGACTTCATTTTTTCAGGAAAAAATTTCCCTAATGTACTCTATCTATTGGCAAAAGCACTATTAATTTCAATCTAAAATAAAAAATTAATTGCAATGTAAAAGTGTTACATTTTTTTTGGGACGCCCTGTATATCAACGAAAATTTATAGGTTAGCAATTTTTAAAATTTACAATTATCAATGTTATGAACCTTGATTTAAAAATTGTGTTTTTAAACAAAATTAAATTTAAACGCTTTTGCCACAATTATAATTTACTTAGTTGCAATATTTTTCTTAGATTTAAGCAATAATGGAAGGTAACCAACTTTTTGGTAGTTGCTTATCTTTGCAACAACAACAGCATCTACACTAAACATCAATCCTATATTCTTTTGTTTGCAACTAGGAATGTTATTGTACTTATCACAACTGATGCGATTCTATATATATATAGAGAGATTCTATACTGTATTAACATTGTAAATTAAATTTATGAATTAGTGGCTACTGATGCATCACCGCCAAAGGTCAGTTGCTATTTCACAATTAGCACTTTCTCACTTAAATTTCTTATTTCTTGTTTTGACAATCCTGTTCAAAACTTTTCAGTGCAGCTGATTAAATTTTAAGTATTTATCTAAAATTATTCATACTTATAAAATTATATATGTCTAAACCTAACTTTTAATTTCGGCTAAGATACTTTCGTTTTTTTAAGTTTCTGAAATTTTATTAAAATTCTAAAATTAAAAACTATAAGTTTCTGCAATTGAAACTTCCTACCAGCTGTCCAAAAGGCTTCTGCAAAGTGTTTTGTCACATCTCGAGAATCTTTAATCGCCTTTGCGCCGCGCGATTCGTTGGGCCAACTAATGGAACGAAAATCTTTTTTTTTTTATTTAGTTTCCAGTCCAGGTACTACTAATTAGAAGTCCATGATCTGTTACTGTTACGTAATGCAAATCGCTTCTTTGTGAATTTTTGTGACCTATTTGAAAATTAGATTAATTTTTTTTGTGACCTATTAGAAATGCAATGAGTCGCAGCTGCCAACAGCGAGGAAATGTGATAAAATTGACGCCTTTAACAGATCAATTAATTTATAGATGTTAAATTAACTGCACCTTCTACAATAACCTAAATACATCATCCTTATTTAATTAATCCCTATGTGACCTCGTTTTGGCAGTGGTCTGTATAATAGCATGAAATCGAATTTTACTGTTAATTTTGTCGTCGGCCACGTGGCCCAATTTGGATTTATTATAAATAGAGTGAGAGATTGCTCTTATGACACAGTAACTAGAATTTGGCTCAGAGAACGGTGACCGTGTTTGCTGAATGGTCAGGTGACCATTGTATTATTAATTTTTGCTGTATAGTGTTGACTGCGTGTGTGCAAACCGCAGATAAAAAATAAATTCAATCCTTCCTCTCGTGCAACTATAATTTTCATTATCGGGCGTCATAGAGTTCCACATATTTAAATAAGGGTAGTTGTAACTTGGAGGGATTTCGCTGACCTTATTTAGACAAGTTCAGCATTTCAAGGTCGGTTCTAGCTATTGAATTCCGTTTTTATCGTTGGACACGCCGGCGCCTTTCGGCGGGGAGCGGATTGAGTCTTTCCTTCATTAACAAGAATTTATTCTCTTCATCACCAAAATTTGAATTTATAATTTGGTCTTTGAACCAAAATTGAATTTATAAGTAGTGTTTCTACCAGTTACATTTTAACGAACTGTTATTTTTCGTACACCTTTACCCAGGAGCAGCTATAGTACAGGTTTTCAAATCGCTACGTGGCTATTTTTGCTGCTTTGTTATAGGAAAACAATATTTAATTATTACCTTACATCAGTGTTTCTCAAGCCTTTTTTTCGACGACCCAAAATCGCTAAAAACAACGGTTTGCAAAGATAACTGCGACCCAAATAAATCTGACTGAGCGTAGTGAGAACGTAGTGATCCTTAAAAAAAAGGTCTTCAACTTGAATCTGTATCTCATTTCTTAATTTTCATCTCCAAAATCTAGTGTTCTCTATAAAAAAAAAAGGTGTTCACCTTGAATCTGATTCCGGTTTTTTTCATTTTTCTCTTAAATTCGTACTAACACCTTAAGAAGGTTCTTCACTTCTCAAATCTTGTGCGCGCAGATCTTTTTCTTTTACGCGCGGTAGTTTACAAGCCTTCGCGACCAATCCGCATAGCCTTGGCGACCCACTTTTGGGTCGCGACCCATGGTTTGAAAAACACTGCCTTACATTGAGATGATATGACGAGTTCTGATAGCTTTGTGGTAAACGGCATTTAACAATATTGTAAATTTTTTAGCTTGTAAAACTCTTGTAAAAATGTTGGCTTCTAATCGATCTTAGTTTCAGTAATATGGAATGGCAAATCTCATTCAAGTGAAATTAAGGATATGACAAATATGGTTCAAATGAAATGACTTATTTTTTAAAGAATTAGCCTAATGAAATCATGGTAGGCCCTGAGGGCCGCGCTTGAGAATCACTGGACTAGATTGTTAATTATAAAATAAAAGCCCTGGGTCAATTGCCTCTTTTAAATATTTTTTAGTAATCAGATAAAAGTTTTAATTTAAGCTATGAAGTTTGTTACGGTTGATAATGTTAAAATAAATTTGATTTTTTTGTTCTTAGCATTGATAGAATCAAGGCATGTGACTTGATTCAAAATGGCCCGTTAAGGAATCGGCACTTTTTTAGGTTCATCCACACTCTCGTTTCTAATTTTCTCTCGTATCTAACCGCGACGCGACGTTTCTCTTTATTTTTATTTAGTTTATTTTATGATTCTATTTGAATAAAATACCCCTGATGATCCCTTTTATGGGTGAAACAGCCTGTAGGGTTTTTAGCTTTGTTTTTATTTCCGTGTTTTTGCTATTGTTAGTTTATTTTATGTGTATAATTAACTTCCTGACTCGCTGGAAAGCGACGGAAGCGCTAATACATAGGATAAGCAATTACACCGACCAACTTTCAAAGATGCTAAGATATTGTTATCCGGTTGAAATTTAATAGAGTTATGACTGAAATTTAGAACCGCTTGCCAAGACCACCAAGTAGAGGAAAGTGCCGTAAAGTGTCTTTCCCAAGGACACAACAGAATGGTGCGAGTTTATGATCGCGTCTCGCATTTTATTTTCTTTCTCGGGTCTATTGTGTTGTGCTTGATAGCGAGTATGACAGTGGGTTGTCTACTAACCCAAGCCTTTAAGTATGCGATAGATCGCGAGTCGCGTCGCGATTAGATGCAAGAGAGTGGTAGTTGTGACGACTGCGCGGTTCAAACCACCTTTTTTGTTTCTTTTGTTTTGTAATAATCATTTTTTCCCTGTCATTATTCGGCTGTTTTTGTAATTGTATTTTTTAACAGCATTTTTTCGTAGTTTCAATCCTGTGTTGCACCCGAAGGGTTATGCTTTGTTGTTTAGTTTGTGAATTTTAAGAAACAAGAGACAGCATTAAGTAAAAGCGACAATGTTGTGTTTTTATATCTTCGAATTTCCCTAAAGAACTAAAGAACCTTGTTGACTGATTTATTTGGCTAGACAGAAAAAAGGCAAGAATGAACACGCAAAAAGGTAGTAGCAAAAAAAAAAAAAATAATAAACAGAAATTCGGCAATCGCTACGTAGTAATCAGAAAAGCAAGGTGTGGATGTAAGCAAAAAAGCGCCGAAAATGTATTATAGTTTGGTAAGAATAGCCCCCTAAGAGTTTGTTTAACAGCTGGATGAGTGTTTGCAGTTTTTGTGCTTTGTTAAATTTTAATGAATTCTTCAACAAGTTAAATTGTTTTATATCAATACAAACAAGAAACTTTAAATGCTTATAAATAACATAGTAGTTTAGGGTGGAACAGGTCGCTCGACCTCAAAGCATATAAAGAATATAGAAACAGAAGAACTACGGATATTTTCGTGTTTTGTACAGCAACCATCTGATGTTATAAACAGCTTTATTCCGTGGCGGCTCGTCCATAACAGCTGCAGAGCTGCAGCACCCCCAAATTTCTGCGAAGCGGCTATAGATATTATTAGCAAGGCTTTAAAGAAGTTTTTTCTTAAATCCAGATTTTTTCTTCACATAAAATTTAAGTTAAGTCCAGATTTTAAACAATTTTTGTAATAAATTTTGAACAGGCAACTTCTAGAGCTGTGGAAATCGGTCGAGTTTAATTCGAAAAAAAAAAAGAAACGATTGGAATCATAGGCGTACGCAAGGGGGGGGTTTCAGGGGTCAAAACCCCCCCCCTTGAAGAATGGTGTTCAGTCATATATACAGTACATGGTAATAAATAGGCTTTAATAATAGGATTTTGGTTTTTATTGTTTACCGCAATTTTTAAACTTAATTACTGCTTGCGCATCAATTTTTGCTATCGTTTAAATTGCTTTAAAGTTAGCTAATGTACTGTACATTGCCACTGTGAAGAAGACTTTCAAACTTGTAAAATATTGAAAGTTAAGCATGGGAATGGAAATAAACTGCATGGGAACAATAGCTTCAGTTCACAATTTTTTAATGCTCCAAAACTTCAAAACATTTTGCGCAAGTCCATCAACACGATTTCGTCAACAACAAAAGCTTAAAAACTTGTTCACATTTGTGCTATCAGATGGGTCGATCGACACGAGAGTGTTAGTACTTTTTCAAATTTACAATTTACCGTTGTAGAAGCTTTGGCAGAAATTTCAACATGGCCAGACAGAGAAACCTCATCACGAGCTCTGCAGTTGCTATCGACAATTACGCAAAGTGAATTTTGCATTGCTCTCTTAGTTTTAAAAAACGTTTTTGGATACAGTGTTGTTTTGTGTAAAGTTAAGCAAAAAAAGTCGATAAACCTTCTTGAGGCCCTCAAAATTGCACAGGATATTGCAAATGAGTTGAAGTGTCTTAAGAAAAAACCGAATATTAATTTCCCCAGCTCTATATTTTTGCGTAAGAAACGGCCAAAACCGAAGATTTTATTTTGAAAATACCATGCCCTCTTGAAGACAGACCAATCGATGCAATATTGCTGCTGTAACAGATGAAGAACATTTTAGACTAGGGATTTTTATTCAATTTCTTGATAACTTTATTGTCACTCTCAAAGCAAGATTTACAGCCCACAAATCAATTATTGGTGAATTTCAGTGTTTAATTTCTGCTGATCAAACTAGTGCACCAACTCCTCAACAAATTAAAAGTATTCAAGTTTACGGAAAATTTTACGAAAATGATTTAACGAAATCCTAGGGAGAATTAGTGCCTGAACTGATATTATGTTACAGGAAACTTTTTCGGTTGAACGCAGCAGAAAGACCAACGGATGCGTTGAGCAGCATCAAAGAATGCACTTCCGATGCTGTTCCGAACATATTTACATTGGTGACTATTTTGTTAACTCTTCCAGTGATAACATGCACTAGTGAACAATTGTAAAGCTTTCCACATTACCCAAACTAAAAACGTGCTTACGAAGCACAAGTGGTACCACTCGAATGAATGGATCTGCATTACTAAACATTTATAGGAGCCACACGCATGCCTTGCCCTGATGATGTAATTAACGGATTAAGTGAAAAAAACAGGCGTTTGAATATAAGCCTTTAAAAAATTTTTAAATATTTGTTAAGTAAGGTTATTTTTTTGTTCGTTTGATTTTCCACCTAGTGTTCTCATCATTTACACGAGTTGCTTTTAATTTGAAAAGTTTCTTGTCATGATTGAATTACTCGCACATACCTTTTAAATAGTTAGTTTTACGGTTTGGTAAAAAGAAATTCATGCTACTGCAAGATGTTCTTAAAACCAAAACACTTTATTTTTGAATGTAGGCCTAATTTTGGAAGTTTTTGCCCATTACCAGGACTACTGAGAGCAATCACATTTTCGGCTCCAAAACCCCCCCCTTTACAAATTTCTGCGTACGCCACTGATTGGAATGAGAGTTAGTTTTAGAGAGAAAGTAGTTGTTTCAAAAGAAACTAAGTTCTTCTTGAGCATCTTGACAAGTTTTTAAAAATTCAAAAAATTTTGTGTCCCGCAAGAACAATTTGCGCGGCGTTTTTTCTCTTTATCTCTTAGAGCAGCATTTCTCAAACCATCGGTCGCCGAGACTGTGCGGGGGGTCGTGAAAGCTTATAAATTACCGCACATGAAAGAAAAAGATCTGCGAACCCTAAATTTCAAAAGCGAAGACCCTTTTTTAACAAAAATCCAGAAATCAGAGTCCGACTCAAGGTGAAGACTTTCTTTTTTTAGAGACCACTACGTTTTTGAAACGAAAAACGAGTTTTCATAGTCAGATTCAACGTGAAGATCTTTTTAGAGACCACTACGTTTTTGAGCCGAAAATCAAGAAATCAAAATAAGTTTGCTCACGAACAAATTCCTGCCCACACACATACAGCTAAAAATTAGAGGATCATTGTTGGCTTACATAACAATTTCGTTTTGTTTTAATATGCGCACACTGAAATTTACTTGGGTTGCAGTCATATTCGTAGATCGTTGTTTTTAGCGATTTTGGGTCGCAGAAAAAAAGGTTTGAGAAACGCTGTCTTATAGGAACTAGTTTTTTTCTTTTCTACTCTTACTCCAATCGGCTTTTCTTCGAATTAGACTTGACCGTTTTAATCAGGGCGTCGAACTGAACCCGGAAAAACAAAATTTGCTGAACTCGAAAAAATTAAATTTGCCGAATCTGAACCTGAACCCCAACTTTATTTTAAACGGATCCGATTCGACGCTTTGATTTTAATTTTGTATAAACTTAGATGAATCACAATTTTTTATTTGAAATTGCCACAATTTGTTTGGTCACTGAATGGCACTGACTTACTTTGTGGCAAAGCAGAGACTTCATAAACAACTTTCTATAGACGGTAAATTAAAGCAAAAAAAAATTAGGTACGTGACCTAAAAAAAGCAAAGTTTCAAATAAATAATAGGGAAAGGTGGTCATGCGGGGCAAAACGGATATCTGCTATATTTCTAGCAATTTCAAAATTTTGATTAATTTTTTTATCTTCATTTATTTTTCTATTTTTAGTTTAGAACTATGAAATTACAATTGGCAACCTTGTAATCGTCCCGGATGTTTTGGTGAAAACGTGTTTGGCAGAGATTTGTTGTAAAATTTGATAAAAAGTAAAGTCAATCTGTCGATCAAGTAATGTCTAAATTTAAAAGTTTTTAAATGTTAAGTGAAGTGTGACTAAGTACAATTAAAACGAGGTTAATAATTTTTTAAAAATATTTTTAATAGCCGCGCTGGATATTAATCGCTAAAAGTAGTATGTTTGGGGTAAAACGGTCATAGGGTATGATAAATTGTTTGTCTAATTTGGACTTTAATTAGTTTTTTTATGCATTGTTGTTGTAGTGTTATAAACTATAAAGGCTGCATAATATTGTTGTTTTTAACCTATATAATTAAGGATTAAGTTATGTGTTTTAAAAAGCTTATTAGGGAGCAAGCAGATAATAAGTTTTAGAAATTGTTTTTTTTTTGCACAGCATATTATTTTCAAATTTTTGGTTTATTATATTATTTACCTTTCTATTATACAATTTGGGAAATTTAATCGATCATGGTTTGTAACTAAGTTCGGAAATCTACTTGATCATCTTGGAGTGAAGAAAATCTTTTAAATGCGCTAGAGTAAATAACAAAAAAACAATGTCTGTAAAACAAGCATCTAAAAATTAGAGCATTCCCAAAAGCACTTTAACTTGTCATTTGAAAAGGAAGGTTGGTTCTCCTGGAAACGCTAACTTTGGTTGCTTTCGAAGTGCTTTTTCGAAAGACGCAGAGGAGGAGCTTGTTAACTTCATAAAAGACATGCAACTTCGGTTTTTTGGCTTGACTCATGATGCAATGTGCTCTCTAGTTTACGATTATCGGTATGCAACTGCAAACAAATTAAATGTTCCATTTAATAAAGAAAAAAAAGCAGGGCCTTATTGGCTTGAGTCTTTTTTAAAAAGGCATGCTGATCTCTGTATAAGGCAGCCAGAATCTACAAGTTTGGCACGAGCAACAGGATTTACGAGTACAATAAAGTACAAGTAATAGATTTTTTCAATTGTTAAAAAAATTATTTCTGACTTCAATATTGACCCAGATAAAATATTTAATATGGACGAAACAGGAATAAGCACGGTTCAAAAAAGCTTAAGCGAGTAGGAAAAATTTCAAATGCAGA
Organism: Diplosoma virens; assembly: GCA_963680785.1. Lineage (NCBI taxonomy): Eukaryota > Metazoa > Chordata > Ascidiacea > Aplousobranchia > Didemnidae > Diplosoma > Diplosoma virens. The sequence goes on from OY796897.1 coordinate 17,319,634, forward strand.
AAAAGGAAAAACAGTCACTGCTATAGCCTAATTGTGTGAACTCTGTTGGCTGTTACGTTCCACCAATTTTTATTTTTACTCGAAAAAGGCTTGCAACAGCACTAATGAACGATGCTCCTCAAGTTGCAAAAGGTTTTACTTCAGATTCTGGATGGACAGATAGAAAAATATTTTACAAGTGTTTGGTTCACTTTCGAGACTATGTCAGAGCATCTTCAAAAAAGAAATGTATTATAATTTTAGACAATCATAGCCAGGGGCGGATTAGCAAATTCAACCGGCTCGGAAACTTTGAAATAAAACCGGCCCATTTTTGACAACTAATTCCAAATCTTACTAAAACGTTACACGGTTCATCTTACAAACTATATTATATTTAGCCCATTACAAAAAAGAATATTTACAATTAACAAAGAAACATTATCAAACACTATTTATAGAGCAACAGTCTTCGCATTTCTGCATTCTTTCTTGCTAGTTCGTCGATGATCGTATGGTTCAAAATGCGTAACAAAACGTCTCGTTCGACGCACATCAAAAGAAGGGAATCCAAGCAATCTTCGCCTAGCTGATTTTTTAAACGGTTCTTGACATAGCTCAGCTTGCTAAAGGTTCTTTCACAACCAACTTGTGTAACGGAAAGAGTAAGGAATACTTTGTATGCTTGATATAAAAGAGGATAACTTCTGCAGTACATTCTATATCTCCAAATCGCAGTATAACAGCTCAGAAAACAATTTTGGCATCAACATTTTCAAATGTTGGGGCTTTCGTCCGTTCTCACATCTTCGTCTTCTGTTTTTTAAAAACAAATTAAAATTTAAGTTGTATGAAAGAAAATTTATTAGTATCAGCACAGTTGACCTGCGAAAAGTGCTGGATGATAATATCAGAACAAAATTTTCATCAAGTAATAACATTTGTATGGAAAATAAGCATCAAGTAATTATAGGCTCGGGTTGTAGCATACAGTGAGATAAAAGGTCAAAACATTAACTTGAAAATAGTTTATCGATAATCAATTCAAAAAAATGATCACCTGCTTCATCCAATTCAGTGCAGTGCTCAGGTAAGATCTTTTTCAAATTTGGCCATTTTGATGCGAAATTCAAACCTTATGCCGAAGATCTTGATGAACAAGAGAATCTAAACTTTTATTTGGAAAAAGGTTGCATATCATATCTACAACTGAAATAGAAATCCCATGAAAAACTGTTTCAGAAAAGCGTTTTGGATCGAATTAGCTTAAGTCAGCATATAACTATTTATGCGTAGCAAATCTTCTATGCAAACTTTGAACCATTTGATCTAGAATTCTGTTATGTACATCGACCTCAAACTTTTTCGTTGAGTCTAAAAGACATTCATCCAAGGGTTTATTTTTACTTTTTCGAACGCGTTTAGCAGGAAAGCTGCTCAATCAAGACATCACATCCCGTTCTTCCAAAACTTCATTGGCATGTTGAACAAAGTTTTGTTTACAACCATTGCGAAATCGCGATGAATCTATTGAAAATCCTTTTTCTTAGCTTCCACCATATTAAAGGCATTAATGAAATCCAGTCCAGAGGTCTGCATCTCCATGATTCGTAGATAAGTAATGACTGTCAAAACGTGTTGGTATCGAATCATATTATTTAAGATAACACTGGCATCAAACCGCGCTTTAACACTTAACTTTTCAGAAGTAGAAACACAATACAGAACTTCAATTACATCGCAGAACATGCCGCTGGAACCATCTTCAAATGTGCCGAAAATTTTTTGAAGTCATTCGTGCTTAGACCACCATCTAGTTGCTCCAATCAAGTTTAACCTACTCTGATTATCATGATCAAGTCTTTGGCTCATCTGCTCTTTCCACATGTCCATTCGCAAATATGATTCCCGAAAGAACACTCCAACTTTTTGGACCAATTCAAATAGAGATATGGATGCATGATTAGTCGTAGTAACATCACAGAGAACCAAGTTGAGAACGTGGGTATAGCACCATATGTGAATGTGACCAGGATATTTTTTTTCAAGAAAAACTGTAAATCCATTATACTGTCCCGACATGTTTGATGCTTCATCTGTACTGTCGGAGATGCATTTGGAAACGTCTATGTTTTGCTTCTGCAAAACTTTTTTTTAACAAACTGCACAGGTCTGCTCCAGTTGCCGAATGACTGTCAACAACGGCAAGAAGTCGTTCTTCGACGTTTTCCCTAATAAAGCATAGAATAACTGAACATTCGTCGGTTGAAGTTATATCTTGGGTTGAATCGATTTAAACTGAGTAAATGCCTGCTTCTCTAACTGAGTTTAAAATTTCTTCTTTCATTAGCTTAGATATAATAGCAATGATAGAGTTAACAGTAGTTTTGGAGATAAATGTATATTTCTGTTTGGACGGTTATGCTTGTGCTTGTCGGGTTTGTTTTGCAAACGTTTTTTAATAACATTTTCCAAATGACACTTTAGAATGTTATCGTACTTTGCAAGAAGTACAATCTCTCAAAACGTTTCGTGATCAACTTTTTTATCACAAAAAGTAGACACCGCTTCCGAACTCCTTGTTCCCCTATAGCTCGTTCCCCGTTTTCCAATCATTTTCACAATGGAGACGACTCTGTCGAGAATTTACCTTCTTTGCATGACCTGTTTGTTGTGTAATGATGTTTGACTGACAGTAAGTTGGTCTACCACTGTCTTATTACTGCTGAATCGCATGTGAGCTTCAACACATGCCTTGAGTTTTTGAAAACTTTCGTGTTCATCAATTCGTTCGTAAATGTGTTTCCACAAATTGAAACCTGTTAGAAATTTTCTGGGGTTCTGATTGCTATTAGTAGTAGTACCATATGCAATGCAAAGATTGCAAAATAGAGCTTTTTTTCTTCAAAATACGAGAGCCACAATCGTTGCAGACGACCTCCAGAGTCATCACGTCGGAAGTACACATTTGTAGCGTTGAATTTGGTTGTTTCTGGTTGATGTGGGTGAAACTCAAAATATTCGGTTAGTTTATCTTGTTTTGGTTTTACAAACCACGAGTGGTACGCTGTCACAGAAGGAATTATAGACTGATATCGTTGAACTTCTGAAACTTGCGTTAGGGGAGCAGAACATACTTCAGGATTATCTTGGCTGAGACTGTCGGGTTCTAATTTATCAGTATATACAGTCTGGACTTCGCTTTCTGCTACTGGCGGAATAGATATGTCAGCGCAATTTTGATTTACTAAATCTGATGCTGGTACATCATGATAACTTACAGACTGATGCTGATCTTGATGTTCTAATAGCAAAGCGGGATTAACTGTCGTTTGGCTTTGTGTTGAAGTGCTTGCTCTTGCAAATGCTTCCTGAATGTTCATACATTTAGCAGCAATTTCTTTCAATTTTTTTTCTTTTTTTCACGCTCCTTCTCAGTTCCATCTTTCCGCTTTTTCCTTTCTTTTTCCAATACGAAAAATTTAGAGAGGCCTGGAGAATGGATGGTAAACAACTATGTGGCATACGCAATATCAGTTCTCCTGCGACGTCTTTATTACGTTGTAGTACTGCAAATTAAAGAAAGAAGTTACCACTGACGCTTTGTTTATTATTTTACGTCAAGTCACGACAATCACAAATCACAATAACAAAATTATAGATACCCGTAGGCTATACAAAAACACTATTACTGAAAAATAATTACGAAATCATTATGTATGGAACTGGTTCATATTCTTGATCATTTGTTAGCTTCTTAAAGTTAGTTTTGAGGCAGCCCAGTGAATCGCTGGACCGGCCCACAGTCGAGTGGCCCACCGGGAAACTCCCGAATTTCCGCTGGGCTAATCCGCCCCTGATCATAGCAATCATATGTATTTGCCAGATATTAATTATAGGTATCGAGTTTCTCACCATCCCGCCTCATACTTCACATGGACTATAGCCACATGATTACACTTTTTTTGGACGCCAAAAACTGTCTATTCTCAAGAGGCAGACAAATGGATGGTAAATCATCCAGGAAGACGAATAACAGAATTTGAGATTACTAAACTTTTTCGAGCTGCTTATAAACGGGATGCTACAATGTAAAATTCTGTTAGTGGATTTCAATCAACTGAAATTGTTCCATTAACCCAAACATCTTTGGCAACAGCAATTTTGCTCCAGAGTCTGTCACAGAGATAGAAGTGTAAATTAAGGAAATTCAAGAAAAAGATAAACTTACCGATGTGACAACTAATAACAATGTGGAGCTTGCTGATTCATTGCTTGTTTGCTTTAAATATCTTCGAATGTGGCTACGATAAGCACTTCAAATGAAGATTGAAATTGTACTGTGAATGATTGCAATGAACTGGCTTCTCCTGATGCGTCTAAACAAAATGATGAAGATCAAAGAATTTTTCATCCTTTTTCTGACGTATCCCCTCTTCCTACTGCGAAGTTAACCAACAGAAAACGTAAAGCGAAACAGGCGGCCCACATAATTGGTTCTCCATTTAAAAAATCTATTTCTGCTAAAGTGGGGGAGCTAAATTAAAAAAGACTAAAATACGTCAAAAAACCTCAAGCCATGAATAAAGCAAAATACATTTGTTTGCTTTGCACACAACCTTATAAAGAGCCACCAACTGAAGAATGAATTTAATGTGCCAAATGTTGCAGTGGTGTCACGATAGATGTTCGGATTATTCTGGCCAAGGATTTTTTGTGTGTGATTTTTGTCGTGTTTAATTTTTTCGGTATTACATTGTCTGTATAAAAATATATTAATTTATATTTAATTTTTTTTAGTTGCCACAAAGCAGAAGTACTTATACATTGTTACATTGTATTATACTAGAAAATTAAAACATCAATAAGAAACTATTTTGAAGTTACTTGGGGCAAAACGGAGACCTATGATCGTTACGCCCCGACCTCTGGCGAAGCAGAGAAAGGCGATCATCGAGCTTCGATGGAAGTTGTTTCTTTATGGGGGAGGGTGGTTTGAATGTTGGTGGACGTAGAGTGGTAGGTCGTTAGGCTTGCAATTGTCAACATTTCCCCGATTTCAAGTTGAAGGTGACATCGAGGAAATTGGTTTGGACGAGGTTGGTTTCGGCTGTGATGTTTAAGCCGTGCTGGTGGAATAGCTTGACAATCTTTTTCTTTATAAGCTGCCGAGGTAGGACCCGAAGCGGTTTCTAAGATGGTCAAATTTAGAGACGACGGTCAAACCGTTTGACTATACAGACTATATGTATAATATAAAGACCTATAAAGACCGAATTTCTTGACTCACGCAAGCTGCAATAATTGGTGCAGGATAAATTTTAAAGAGCCGACTCCGTCATAGGAACCCATAGTAACGTTAAAAAGTGAGCCATTGCTTTTGATCCAATCACAGTCCCTGCTGAAAAGAAGAGATTTCTTGCAATGATAGATAATTCTACTGTCGTCCTTACTGATTTTTACACACCGCTTGGTGAAAATAATGGCGTCGTCAAGCAGTTTCTCCGAAACGGAGAGGTAGAAATCAACAACATCAAATGTTAGGAATTTGCACCTTTCCTTGTAAGTAAAGCCCTTTGACCACAAAATTACTGCAGGAGTGCTTTGCCATTGGAGTAGACCGGTAGACTGTCGTATTCTGTTGTTGATTTTTGCAGAATTTGCTTAGTTACTCAACCAAGGTTGGATTTGGCAGGGTTTTCTACATTCGATATTGTTTAGAAAATTTTGTTTGTAATCCTTTAATGTAATGAAGGTTTTTTGTTCAGCTGCTTGCTCTATTCTATCGTCCAATTTAGGTTGTTATACCAGATGTTTAGCGTCCACGTTTATTTTTCTTGCTATGTTTTTACTGGTTTTATGATATTTAGTGGTGATACTATCCTGCAGCAATTTTTCGTAATCTTTGACTTCGACCTTGTAGAGATTGTGATTTTATCAGCAGGGGCATACAGGACTATAGACGTATCAATAGCATTTGCGCTCTTTGCCAGCTGGGCTTGGAAGGGATTTGAAACTCGTCTGAAATTCACCGAGTGGGCCATTTGATACAAATAAAACTCAAATCCTGCTTTTTTGTACTTTCTCGTCTTATATCTCTCACTATCGTTCGCACTGTTTTTCACTCACTTTACTTTTTCACCTTTTACAATTTTTCTCGTTGCCTATTTTTATTGCTTCGTACATTTTTTTTTCTTTTATATCTTTTACAACAGGACTTACTCGCCTTTTTTCACCTTTAAATGAATGCAAACTTCCTATATTTGCGTTTATTATATTTTGAGTTATTTTTTCTTGCATGACGTCACAGGAATTGTATTATTTGCGTGATTAATTTAAGATTAAATATATAGGCCTAATTATTTTCTTATCACTAATGACTAGATTTTTAATTTTCTTGTAAACACCTGATGATTTGATAAGATGAAACTGACTGTTGTTGGTTTTAACTAATAAAGTGTAGTGTTTAAATAAACATAAATATATATATGTATATATACAGTACATATAGAAGTTTTTCAAAATTTTTGGTCGGTGTTCATCAGATAAGTGCTCAATGACGTCAAGTCAGAGCGGTTAAATTAATTAATTTTCAGACCACAAAATTTAATTTTAATTTAATTTGCCTGAACAGAATGTTTCGCCTGCTTGGGCTCGTCAGGGGGTGGTTAGAAATCTGAAAAAAATAAAAAAAAATGAATATAAATACAGTTTAAACAAAGCGCTTGAATGCCGGCGAAAAAAACCTCAAACAACAACAAGAAAACAACGGTTGTAATATTAATTTATGAATGAATTTTATTGCCAAAGAAAAAATTTTTTACATAGCTTGCTCTATTGTTTGAAAATAGTGGGTAAAATAAAAAAGTTTCCATTAAAAACTGCCTTAAAATTTGGATTAAAGAGATCGCACTGGGAAATATGGTAAAAAGATGCTTAAAAAATGCGTTTAAAAATAACAATTACACTGTCCAACAAATTTTGAGTCGTAAAAAAATTCAAGAATAAGAATAGGTGCCCTTTGTAAATATGGAGGCGCTGATTCCCAATATCTATTTTTACCGATCAGGTCAGCATTTTGTTAAAAACGCAATTTAATTTTTTGCATTTTTTAGCCACCAACCAATATAATTTTCGTTTACAATTTAGCAGTGCAGCTGATTTTGCAGTTACTAATAATGTTACATAAACATATTTAAAAGCAACAAGAATTAAAAAGCAAACAGAAAAGAGGTGTCTCAAATCAACTGATAGGAGGCTTACTTTTATAAGCTTATTCATTTAATAATGTCTGCGTCGTTTGTGCTGTGTTTCCGAATCAACGCGTTTTATTGACCAGCAATAATCTGCAAACATGCTTAGTGTGCTTACAGATCATTTTCTATTATAGCGGTTTTCGATGATAGACATGTCCAGGTGAAATTGTTCTCCATGTTCATCAAAAACATCTCCCAGGTTTTTGTGAAAGAAATCTAAATGAAAATCCAAGAAATGAACTTTGAGAGACATCTTGCATCCAAGAGTTTTGTAATGTTCAGCATTTCAGCTATAACTTCTCTAAAATTTTCTAAACAATGACAACCCAGGAAGGTTTTGCAAACTTTTTTGAAGCTTATCCAGGCATCAAACTCATTTCCATGCAAAATCTCATCAAATTGGTTGTTAAAAATGAGCTTTCGTATTTGCGGTTCGACAAATATGCCTTCCTTGATTTTGGGTTCGGACAGATTTGGAAAGTTTTTTTGCAAGAACTGAAACACTGGTGACTTTTTGTTAAATGATTTCACAAACTATTAAAAAAGGCCTAGTTTTATGTGTAGTGGTGGAAGTATAATTTTCTCTTGTGGAACCAGTGCCATGTTTGCAATATTATGCTGACTGGGCTTTGATACCAGTCTCGGAAGCCAGTGCTTTTTGATGTAATGTTCACTTCTTGCTCTTGAGTTCAGTAAGCACAGAAAGCAGCAAAATTTGGTGTAACCCAACTGAATTCCAATAAGGATTGCTACAACTTTCAAGTCTGCACATATACAGTAGGTCACTTATGTTCAGAGTAACGGATTTTTTCCAACATAAATTGAAGGTTGTGGTATGTTTCCTTCATCGTTGTTGAGTAAGCAATTGGAAGAGACGGCAAGATATGTCCGATGTGCAATAGTACAGCTTTGATGCTTTTCTTGGATGAGTCAATAAAAAGTTTCCAGTCATTAGGAACATAGTTTCCATCTAACAAAGAAATCAATTCAGAAATATTATTGCAGTGGCAAAGCTCTCCATCTTTTGAAAATAAATTGAAGAGTGGTTCCGATCGTTGACGATACAAGGTCACTTTTGTACCGGGAGCCAGCAACTTCCACTGCTTCAACCGAGATCCAAGCAGTTCATTCTTGCTTTTAGTTAGATTTAGGCCACGGACAGGGTCATTCAACTCCTGCTGGGTTATCAGGTGTGGACAGGTAATGCTTGGTTCATCTTGAAACTCACTGTCACAAGAACGTTCTGAAGATTTTGCCAGTGGTTCAGGAAGTGTAACTGGTGGTTTAGGTAGTGGTAACTCATCAGAATGTGCTACTGGACAAATTGCAGATAGCAAACTTGGGTATAGTATCTTTTTTCTGGTTTTTTGATGAAATCCCTGGGTGTTTGTGATGCAAAAATAGCAATCCGTTGCATGATCTTTTTGCTCTTGCCACACCATTGCTACAAAAATGACAATGTGCTTTTCACCTGCAAACCACTTATTGAGCCTATTAGAACAGTTCAGGCAGCAAAAATGAGGAGCCCAATTTTTATCCTGATTATCTACTGCACATCCAAAGTATGCAAGGTATAGTTCCTTGATGCATTCAGTTATTTTTCCTCTATATTTGTTTGCTCTCACAGATGTAGCAAAATAAGTCAGGATCGTTTTTACATCTACGTCTAAAGAAAGCCATGATAAACTTTAAAAACTAGGTAGTGTATATTTTGTAATTTAAAACTAAGCATAAAGCAAAGCATATAATAAATGTGAGCAAAAGCACAATCTGCTATGTCAGTGGAAGCCACAAACACACCAAAGTGACTATGCACACTATAAAATAAATGCAATATCCTTGAAAAACCAAAAATTAGACAAAACAATTTTTAAAAGCATCCAAGTCTGATGCAAAAAACTACGGTCAGATTCGTGTTCAGCGACCCCTAATTGCCCCAAAATACATCAAATTGTTCTTGAAATTTTTTGGGTGTTGGACAGTGTTATCAACGTACAAATTAAAATTAAAACAATGAAGTTTTTTTACAGGGTCTAATTTGAGATTATTGTTAGTTCAGTAAGTACGTAATATAGAGGTAGGTTGTTTTATTTGCTGATCAAGAAAATGGGTGAAAGCGAGATGTAAAAATAAGTTAAACCGAAGTGCGTAAAGTAGTAAATTTATTTATTGCCAGCGTGGTTGAAACTTTGTTATTTAGATTTACTTCGACGTCGACATTTTGAGACCAACTCTGAGCGTTTTTTAAGTAATTTTTGGGGGTCAATCCGAAATATTTGCAGTTTTTCCGATAAGTATAAGTTGCATATTTTTTGAAACCACACTGATATGGAGTTGCGTGGTGTACGATTTTTCATCTTATTTGTGGCGATTGCCCTGATTGTTTTAATTTCCAAACGGTTTTTGATAGTTCAGTGAAATTAATTTTTCTATTCTCTTTAAAGGATTGGTTATGGTTATTATACCAAAGTTTAAATGTTGTTTCATAACTTTTATAATGAAACTTGTTCATTTCACCTGTTTTTAAGGAGGCTTTTATAGAGCAACGGTGCACAACCTGTGGCCGGACGGGCGCATCCGGCCTTTGGAATAATCTATGCAGCCGTGCACATTGGTCGGACATTTAATTTATGGCAAGTTTTACCTGAATACATTTCCTCCTTTTTTACAGCAAAACATTATATTTAGCCATGCTTCCTTAATCACTTTTTGTAGCCTATAAAATGCCGACGTTTACTTAACTGTAAAATTTTTCTACTACCTAATTCAGATAATACAGCTTAAGATGACTAATTTTACAAGTTTTTCTGCGAGTATGCAAAGACCAAAATAGTCGTTTAAAGAATCTTTTACAAATTGTTCCTGAATAGTTTTTTTAAATATTGCAATGTGTCTACCACTAGGCCTACTTTTTTTCGGTTTGTGTAAATGGCATCAATAAAACTTTTTACTGTGTAATAAGTAATTTCATAGAACTTTCCTTAACTCAATGGCAGCCGCAAGTTAAAACTGACTCTGTAATGGCAGTAACAAAAAAATTGTGCACCCTTTAGAGCAGGGGTGGCCAAACCTACAACATGTTGGAGCCGCATATTATAAATCCAAACTTTTAAAAAGCCGCAATACAAAACTCCAAAAAGATTAAGTTATTTACTCATTTACTGATAAAAAAAGGTCTTTACTTGAGGAGGATTTCACTTGAAATCCTCCTCAAGTGATTGAAAGGTTTCACTTGAAATCCTCCTCAGGTTTCCACTTTTCGTCCCAAACTTATAGTGTTCTCTAAAAGTCTTCACCTCAAATCAATCTTGTATTTCCCTATTCTCGTCCCAAAATCATGATGTTCTCTACAAAAAAAAAGGTTGTCGCATGTAATGATTCTCTATTTTTTATATAATTTTTCAATTTTTCTTTTAGTTTTAAGAAATTTAAGTTTTGAAAAAGGATTTGTATGTGCTAAATAAGGACTACTAGTAATAAGTCTTATTATGCGTTTGTGCATTCTTACCGCCGGATTCAGGGAAGTAATCAAAGCCAGTTCCCAGGTTAAAACACAATATTGGAGGTAAGAGTAAATTAAGCTGTAATAGTTACTGTTTTTAGTGTTGTAGTGTCAATGTAGTTCCTCGGTCTGAGCAGTGCCCAGGAACCACTAAAGAGCTTAGAGCAAAAATGTTGTATATGAAACTTCTAAAAAAGCTTATCATTAAAGATTACACCAGATATTTTATTTCATATACTTGATCTTACTTGTCTTTCCTATTCTATTATCAAAATGCCCTGCAAAATGCATAGCTAATCTTTGTTTTATTATTATTTACGACGATTTGTTTAATTTCAACCATTTATCAATTTTTAACAATTCGAAGTTAACATTTTTATTCAACAGTCTTGGACAAGAGTTGGTCAGTGCGAGAACTGTGTCATCTGCAAACAATTTCGTACTAAAATTGGATATTAGAGGCAAGTCGTGGCCCAAGAGTAGAGCCTTGTGGCACACCACAGGTACACGATTAAATTTTGATTTAGTATTGTTCACAACTGTAAACTGTAATCTGCTACTTAAGTAGCTTTCAAGGAGCTGCAGTGGCAATCCACGGATGCCATTTTTTTCAATTTTTCAACCAAAATTTAGTGATTTACTGTATCAATGCCTTTTTTTAGGTTAAGAAACACAGCACAATATATTTTTTTTGGTCAATATTTTTAGAAAAATTATCAAACAATTGCCTTACTCCGATGTAAAAGAGTTTTGTTAAAGCCGAATTGAACAGGCATAGGCGTACCAGCCGAAAAAATTGGAAGGGCAATAGAGTTTTTCCCAAATTTTCCCAAAATGCACACACATCCACAGAGTGATTTTCAGGGGTCCACGAGCTTTTCATGCACAAGGTGAAAGCAGTAAGTTATAGCGAGAGAAAAGAAACCGACAGATGGTTTAGCTTGCAAAAAATATTAGTCTGCGCAGCGCTAGAAACCAAGCTTTACTCTACAATTTAACACGAAATTCTAGATCACATGAATGAACATGTTTATTTATTTCAAAATGGTATTGAAGTAATAAAATTCAATGCGACGTTTTAACATTGTTTGTTTTGTGTAGCTTGTCTATTCATGGAAAAATTTCTGAGAGAGATTTTATTTTATTCTCTAATTCAAGACAATTTCTTTGTTTTGATAAAATAAGGTGATTCTTTGTTTGATTAGTTTTGATAAAAAGCCTTGTTGAGAAGCCGGACTGGGTATTATACGTAGTTGAGTATTGTTTGAGAGTACTGAAGTAGCTATTTTTTTCTCTTTTTTTAAATTTTTATATTTATCTTCTTAACTCACAGGAAAGCATCGTAGACACTACACTAAGGGCAACTGTAAAACGATTAATTCGATCTGCTTTTGGAAAGCCAAGGTATTGATGATGGTGCATGGGCCCCCAGGGGTCCACAGACTGATTTCAGGGGTCCATGAGCTTTTCATGCACAAGGTGAAAGCAGTAAGTTATAGCGAGAGAAAAGAAACCGACAGATGGTTTAGCTTGCAAAAAATATTAGTCTGCGCAACGCTAGAAACCAAGCTTTACTCTACAATTTAACACGAAATTCTAGATCACATGAATGAACATGTTTATTTATTTCAAAACGGTATTGAAGTAATAAAATTCAATGCGACGTTTTAACATTGTTTGTTTTGTGTAGCTTGTCTATTCATGGAAATATTTCTGAGAGATTTTATTTTATTCTCTAATTCAAGACAATTTGATAAAATTTGTTTTGATAAAATAAGGTGATTCTTTGTTTGATTAGTTTTGATAGAAAGCCTTGTTGAGAAGCCGGACTGGGTATTATACGTAGTTGAGTATTGTTTGAGATTACTAAAGCAGCTATTTTTTTCTTTTTAATTTTTATATTTCTTAACTCGCAAAAAAGCATCGTAGACACTAGAGTAAGGGCAACTGTAAAACGATTTTTTGGAAAGCCAAGGTATTGATGTCCAGTCGAAATTTTCTATTTTGGTTTTTAGTTTTTAATAGAGATATGACTGAAATTTTGAGCTGCTTGCTAAAACCACCAAGCAGAAGAAAGTGCCATGAAGCGTCTTTTTCAAGAACACAACGGAATAGCGTTATTAGGTTTTGGACAGCGACCGTCTCGATGAAGTTCGCCATTAAATTATAGCTCTTTTAATTGATCGATCATGCTGCCGATTGTTTTAATAGCTTCCTTTCCAATCACAATTTCGGCAGTTTTTTTCGCACACGGTTTTATTAGCCAGCATCTTACGAGGATTTATTTTCTAGAAATTACAAGAAGTTTTACATTGGATTCATTTAAACTTCTAGTAAAATTTTGGGGAAAAACTTGTGTTTTTTTAAAAACGTTCGGTCTTTTTGCAAGTATTTTGAGTGATGAGAAATACAACTTTAAGTTTAAAAGCTGCATAAGTAATTAGAGAGAACTTGGAAACAAATCACACATTGAAGTTTTTCTAATACTATTTAGGGATGTAGCCCCATACCGGTACTCAGTACAGCCTGTGAGTCATTTTCTTCTGCTTGTTGCAGCGCATTCTTAAATTAAATGAAGATGCACAAATGTGTTTATTGAAAACTTTGCTCAATCTGTCAAATTCAATCAGTAGTGCAAATTAACAGAGACGATGTTGGCCTGCTTCACTTCCTACAGTTTATTTGAACTATAGCAATAAGAGCTACTTTCAGTGTTATAATCTTACCTGTTGTAATTGTGACGATTCTAATCAACTGTTATAATCTTTTAAAGTGAGGCTCCATATGCTAGAAATCACGCTTCCTCAAAACATTAATTGACACACAAACACCACTTTTCCATATTTCGCTTTTCCCAAGTACAGTATACTTATCAGTCTATACGGAATATAAAGCTAATCCCGTTAGCTTTCGCTCAACTTACAGATTCAGGACACCGAGCATACTTAAGATGTGTTATTTATTTCATCGAAAAATTGCAAAACCTTAGTTTAAGACTAAAATGACATAGCAATGTTGTTTTTGCAATCTTTCCTCTCATCTTATTCATTGTACGGTATACTCTGCTTAAATTGATATTATTTCATTGCAAGCGTAGATTACTAAATTTTTTCCTATCTCGTATGCTCGTATACTATGTATTTCGTATGCTCTTCAATAATATTTGAAATTTTGTTTTCTTTTCTAGTGGAGACCATATACACGAAACAAGATTAACTGGCTTTATTAAAGGGGTCCAAAAGTTTCAGCCAAATCACGAAAAGGGTCCATGAGACTGAAAAGGTTGGGAACCACTGCTTTAAATAATGTGCTTAACTGATTTTAATTTTCTTTGCTTTCATTGACTAATTCATTTTTTAAAAATTGTATCAAATCTGTTTCTTGACTACAAAATTGGCTATCTTCATAACATTATGATTCTACATTAGTTTTGAAAAAATGATGCGGCCCACAACAAAATTTAATATTTCACATTTGGCCCGCCAGTAAAAAAGGTTGCACATGCCTGCTCTACGGGGTTTATCGACTTTCAAGATCGCGACTACAAGCGCTCTTCTCTAGATCTTGCGAAATTTAGGTCGGCATTAGCAGAAGAAAAAGTCATCAGCAGCTCCACCATGGATATTTCTGATACTTATTATTATTATTTTTACATTTTACATAACTACATGTTGCTTAGTTACATAACTACATGTTGCCTAGTTATCGAGAGCCTTAAAGGCAAAATAATAAAAATGATTTTTTTGCTGGCAATAATATTTTAGTTCTTTCACGCAAAATTATTCACGAGTTATGATTTTTATCATAGACCTATTGGTTTAATGCATTCGTTTTAGCTTTTTACCGACATAGTTCTTCATAATTTAAGATAGGGGTGTCCAACCTGCGGCCCACTGCTTACTCAAATTTTTTAGTTATAATTTCATGACTGTATAGCAGCGTTTCTTTAACTGTATTCCGCGAGCCTACTTGAAGTGTTTAGCCAAACACGTGAAAGTTTTTTTTAGAGATCACTACATTTTTTAGACGAAAATCGAGAAATCAGAGTCAGATTCAAAGTGAAGATCTTTTTTAAAGATCAGTTTATTTTTCAGACAAAACTCGAGAAATTGGAGTCAGATTCAAAGTGAAAACCTTTTCGTGGCCCGCCGACTATGACTAAATTAATAATTTGGCCCATTATAAAAAAAGGTAAGACATTCCTGATTTAAAAGATTGTATTATGTATTTAAAGGACATATACACATATTAGTAAATATACACAGTGATGAAATTCAAAACTTTATGAGCAGATTCTCTTTCGTGTAGAACTCACTAACAATAGCATCTCTCATTATACAAAGGTATAGAGATACAGAGATTAGGTTAAATTAAGATCGGGTTTGCTGAAAATCATGACATTCCAAGAATGGGTTCGTGTGAACTCGTGCAAACCACTTGAATCCCATCACTGAATATACAATCAGTGATGACTTGGAGAATCTGGTGCAATAAATAAAAGGTCCATCACTTGTTAAGAGTTGTCTTGAAAAAAATATACATATGGTAATTAAAATGAAGACTTTTTTATATAGTCTCCACTAGTTTTTTCCCTTTTAAGTCATGTGGAGACAAAAAATTAACTGGAGTAAAAAAAGGAGTTGGTGCACGAAAATTGCTTCCCAGCAAATAAAAACCAAACAAGTATGTAGCCTACTTAAATTGAATGTATAATTAATCAAACAATTTATCGTCTTACAGTTATGCTTCCAATCAAACATACAAGACTTTGAAAATAAATCATCATCTAATACCAAGCACATAAAAGCGTAATTTATCGACTGCTTATAGTACCCACACCCAGGGCAAAAGTTTAAAGATCTTGCGCATAAATATTTTTAGTGAATTTACCTTTATCGATCTACTTGACCGAGTTTAAAACTCCATCTTTTGGCGAACGCGATAATTTAAGGCCTGTTTCCACTACGAGATTTGACGGGATTAGTCTTGTTTGTCGTTTTTCGGCAGCGTGATCGAGTGGTTAGAGCGCCCTGATTATGATCGACATGGTCTCGTTTCAAAATATATTCTCGCCATTCTGTTGTGTCCTTGGCAAAGACATTTTACGGCACTTTCCCTGTTTGATGGTCTTGGCAAGCAGTTCTAAATTTTAATCATATTGTTATAAAACTAAAAATAAATAAAAGATTTCAACCGGACAGCAATATCTTGGCATCTCCGGAAGCAAGTCGAGGTAATTGCATTTACAAGGCTATGCATAGTGCTTCCGTCGCTTTCCTCTGTCACTTTCTTGTAGTGGAAACAGGCCTTTATGATAATATGATATTGATTCCGTTTAATTTCTTTTTTTTATCTCTATATTTATCCTCCTGACTCGCAGGAAAGCGACGGAGGCGCTATACATAGGGTAAGCAATTACCCCGACCTACTTCCGGAGATGCCAAGATATTGCTGTCCGCTAGTAATTTAGTAGAGATATTACTGTAATTTAGAACTGCTTGCCAAGACCACCAAGCAGGGGAAAGTGCCGTAAAGTGTCTTTCCCAAGGACACAACAGAATGGCGCAAGTGGGTTTTGAACCGAGACCATGTTGATCATCAGTCCGGTGCTTTAACCACTCGACCACGCTGCCGACTGCTCTCAACATGTTGTTTTCTTGGCAGTGATAGATCTAGAGACGGGTCTTGATTTCAAATTCTGCTGGTGGTTTGCGTCTCAGTCTTTTTTTAAAGTGGTATTGCGACCAAATAGTTTTTGAGTTGCTTGATGAGATGGTCGTTAGAATTTTTGCAGTCTGTTTAAGAACCGCTTTCAGTTATAGATCAACTTTCACGGCTGAAATTATAGACATGCAATACGATGCAGCTGCAAAGCATTCCGCTGGTACAGAAGGCCCAGTATAGAACACCAAGCCTATTACACATAAAGTAGACGTTTTATTCACTTGGCCGTGCGGCTCATACCTGATTACCTATCTCTTAAAAATGTTCTAACATAGGAAAAATTTGAAATAAATTTGAAAAACACAGGCTTTGCTTTCATCTTTGAGTCTTTTTATATAATTAATCAAAATGTTATCACAGTTTACACGGAGGTGCAATGCTGTGGCATCCAAGTTGTAACCAATGTGTTTGACGAGATCAAAATTTAGTGGCAATGAAGGTCCCACAAAATAGGTTTGTATTGTACCCCGCAAAACCTAGGTTCGGCTTTGTTTGTTTTAATTTGAAAATCTAAATAAATTAAGAATCCGAACGTTTTTGATTTTTTTGTTTCGTAGTTTTCTCACATCTAATCTGTTAAAAAATTTTAATTGTGATCTGGACCATCACTTTTCAGCAAATAATTTCCTGTTTGCTCTTTGAAAGCCCGTTATCAACTTGTTCAGACATTTGGTACGGGTCCGAAACCGTGAAGTCTAGAATTCAATAGTATTCTGCACAATAAGTAGCCTATGAGTCGACTTAATGCAGTTGTAGAAACTAAGTAGCTACCAAACAAAAAAGCATAAGTAAAAGATTCTTACAAGCAGTGGTAATGTAGCGGTTAGCGTTTATATATATATATATATATAGAAATTTTTCAAAATTTTTTGGTCGGTGCTCATCAGGAAAGTGCTCAATGACGTCGAGTCAGAGCGGTTAGATAATTAACTTACAGACCACAAAATTTTTTTAATTTAACATTAATTTTATTTGCCCCAACAGACTGTTTCGCCTGCCTGGGCTCGTCAGGGGGCGGTTAAAAATCTGAAAAACAAAATAAATAAATAAATAAAAAAAATTAAAAAATACAGTTTAAACGAAGCGCTTAATACGAAGCGCTTAATACAGTTTAAATTCAAGCGCTTCGTTTAAACTGTATTTTTTAATTTTTTTTATTTATTTATTTATTTTGTTTTTCAGATTTTTAACCGCCCCCTGACGAGCCCAGGCAGGCGAAACAGTCTGTTGGGGCAAATAAAATTAATGTTAAATTAAAAAAATTTTGTGGTCTGTAAGTTAATTATATATATATATATATATATATATAATATAACACTGTATGAAAATCAGTACTTCTAAAGTGCTCAATAACAAAGTTAGAGCTTAAATTAACAATAGCAAAAACACGGAAATAAAAACAAAGTTAAAAGCCCTACAGACTGTTTCACCCATAAAAGGGATCATCAGGGGTATCTAAAAAGTAAAATAAAATAAAATAAAATAAAATAAAGTTAAGATAAAACTGCCAGAAAGAATAGAAAGCAATAGAAAAAAACTGAAAAAACTTTAAAAATTTTTAAAAAATTATAGAAAAAAAAAAAAAATTATAAAAAATTTTTAAAGATTTTAAACACTGTAAACGCTTATTAGGTCGGAACATCCCAACACGGACTCTGCTAAACTAAACTGATTAAGATCGGCGAGAAAACACGAAAAAAAGGAAAAGCGCGCGAAAGAATTACAAATAAAAATATTATTTCAAAAATTAAAGATTTAAAAAGGGTTCAAATATCGGCTAAGGTAGAACGTTGTACGCGACGAAAAAAGAAAAAAAGAAGAATGAAAGAAAATCACAGTTTAAGTTTGGCGTTAATCAATTTATATTTATTTTTATGCCGACACTTATTGAGCAATTCGGTTCGTTTATTCAGCAGAGCGTCATCATTTGCAGTTAAGATTTCGTATTTTTCTGCCAGACAGAGGTTGCATACTTTGCCCCCGTGTTGGTAAGGTGTTGCGTGGCAAATAATTTTCCAAGAAATAGCAGGATTTATACCAGAATCTTTGCAGGACCAAATGAATTTCGAAAGTTCTGTTGCGTTTCTTTTGGAATTCGAATTGAAGGAATGGTTGTGGTTATAGAATCTTGCTTTAAATTCGGTTTCGCACAGTCCGATATAGTTCTTGGATTGGTCTTTGGCTTGTACAGTTGCTTGGTAAACGATTGCTTTATCTCGGCAGTTGCCATTCAATGGGCATCACGGCTTATACCTGCAGTTACAGGGTTTAAATTCTGGTTTGCCGTTGTGGGACTTAAGGAGCTTCTTGTTGTGAGCTGAGAGGATGTTTGCCATATTGGGGGTACAGCTGTAGCTGAGTTTAACCACATTCTTGTTGCAAATTTTATGCAGCCTGTTTGATGGAGGAAAGTGTTTCCGCAGGAGGTGGAAGAAGGCTTTCCCGATGTTGGTGGAAACCCGGTTATATATATAAATTTGTAAAAGTCTGTGAAATTTACATGTAGCTAGATATACTATCTAGCTACATGTAAATTTATCTAGCTACATGTAAATTTCACAGACTTTTACAAATCTTCTTTATTTTAAAACCAACAGTACTTCTTAAAAAACAACAACCATTTCAAATTTTTCGACGTGTGTATTTTACAACGCAAGACTCTCTCGTTTTCTTATCCAAAAAAAAAAAAAAATGAATAAACGAACAAAAATATACACAAGCGTAAAAATGCGGCGATCGCTACAGTAAAGTTTTAAATCTTTCAAATGCGATATCAATTCAAGGAGTCGGCTCCAAAACTGATCGATTGTTAACTGCCAGACTAGTCCAATCTTTTATGAGCGACTTTTCGAGGAACCGTCACGTGACCAACGCGAAGCCAAATAGAACCATTTCAACGGTTCATTAGATAAGTTTGCTTTACAGTATAACGATAACGAAACGCCAATTTTCCTGTGCGAGTGGGGTGCCCCTGAACCACGTCTTTACAGCATACACCCTATATATCGCACCACATAGAGCACGAGCTCTGACGGTTTTGGATGACAGAATTTGATGCTGGTTCAACACCATCACTGCCAGCATCTGAAGCACAGCAGCCTGGGGTAGTGAAAAGATAAACCCTCGGCCCAGTTCTGTTTGTGACTGACCCGCAGTAGATGATGCCCTTCCAAACAACGATGAATTTTCCTGTTATGAACTCGTAGGCCTAATTCTTCTTATTCCTACAATGCGAGCAGGTACCGCGTTTAAATTTTTGTAAGTAAAGATGTTTATTCGCAGTAATTAAAAAAGGCTTCCAAAGATGTTTACTAAGATTTCATTACCAAATCAGTAGTGGTGAGCAGTACCATGTACTAAAGTACCGCGGTATTTTTTTAGTACCGTTACCGGTACCGTTGCTACTTGGTACCGAGTACCGGTACCGCGGTGCTTTTTTTATAATGTACCGCGGCACTTTGTCTAATTCCAGGTTCATTGAAAGTTTTTTTGCAAGCATTCCGACATGTTTTTGCTTTTCGTATCGATTGTAGCTTCAAAGGAGTTTCTTTATTTACAGTAGTATTATCACAAATTGACATTTGCCATAGTTAAGTGTTTACCAGTACTTTCCCTATCTTTCTGGTACTAGTTGCTAGTTCAGCGTGGTCCAACTGCAGGCCCGCTGAACAATTTTACGCAATGCAAGACTTGTTGATCATGCGCAGCGGCAACCTTCTATAACAAGGATGGTGAGCTTACGAGACAGTGTCTAGGATTGAGACCGATTCCGAGTGAAAACTTTTTTTTTTTAGAGAACACTATGGTTTTGGGACGAAAGCAGGAAAATCGGAGAGCGATTCGAAGTGGAGATCTTTTTTTATTAGAGAACAGCATGATTTGGAACAATTTCTAGCCGGCTGAGGCTCGCAAGCTCGAGCAATTTTAAAAAGTGGCCCACAAGAGTGAAGAACTTGGACCATCCTAGATTACCCAATACCATTAATTCGTATTATTGAAAAGTATCGAGTACTGGTACCAAGTATCGGTACGCGTATTATTTTAGCACACTTTTTTGGTACCGTACCGTTATCGCGATACTATTTTAGCGAGGTACCGAGTACCGGCACCGCGCTACTTTTTTGAAGTACTGTACCGTGGCCACCATTGCAAATCATCTATCTATCCTAAAACTGCACAGAATCAGTTTCATTGGTAAAAAATATTTTTGTGTAAGCGAAAACGAAACAGCCAATAAATGATATTTTAAGTCACAGAAAGCATTTTTAGGTCAG
The DNA here is from genome assembly GCA_963680785.1 of Diplosoma virens. Lineage (NCBI taxonomy): Eukaryota > Metazoa > Chordata > Ascidiacea > Aplousobranchia > Didemnidae > Diplosoma > Diplosoma virens. The sequence goes on from OY796897.1 coordinate 17,340,369, forward strand.
AGTATCTGCCACCAGTCTGATTTCACTGGTTTCTCTCTAAGAAACTGACTTCTTTTCGACGTTATGTTCTGTGACCGCACCGACAATTAGAGGAATTGTCATCACGGCTTCTGTAACAAACAAACTAAATAATTTATTCAGAACATGGAATACAATATTGTAACTATAATATCTTAACACACGTAATTAAAAAACCGATAGTAAAATATCTTTTAATATTTTGTGATAATTAATTGAAAAATATGTATTCTAATTTAATTTTTTTTTTACTTCAATATATCCATTTAAAAATTTCGCCATATTTTAGTAGTGTTCCATCTAGCGCCAGAAAATATTACGCTCGCCCGTTTGTTTGCTAAGTGGGTTAAAAATTAATCGCTTGCTATCAGGAAAGTTATATCCTGAAAGTTTTAAAACCGAGTCGTAAAAGTGCTTGTTGAGGTGAACACTTTAACTGGGATAATTCTAAGAACTTAGCTGGAAGGCCTAGTTTTTCAATTCTCGCACGCGTTCTCAACACGAACGTTAGCCGAGGAGAGTGTATTTGAACCACAGACAAACTAACGACGTTACAAGAATTTGTGCAAGAGGAAAAAAGAGAATTAAAAACTGCTCTAGATCTGCCTGTAAAAATTGAAAATTGCTTAGAATTACCATTAGAAGTATCAGCACATTACGAATTTGAGATAATATAAACTAACCAAAAAAGAAAACTATACCACGAGAATTTGAATACATGACCATATACACGGTAAAACTGTCTTTGATTAACTGCACGTGATAGGCGAACAAAGAAAAGCGATCAGATAAATCCAAAGCAGCCACGAAGAAAAGAAAAAGGCAACAAATATGCAGTACACGTGGCATTCTCACGAGACGAGAGTATTTCTCACCTTAACAGTGCTCTTAATTTGAATCGCTAAAAGCTTTAAAGTAAAATTAAACTTAGTAAGTTACATCAATATTGTATTTAAATCAGTTCCTTGGTACTCGAGTTTAAAAATTATTTCAGTTGATTGTAAAGAGACTCGATTACAATTTTTCATCCGAAAGAAACAATAAGTTTTAACACACAACAATACAAAACAATTAAATGGTTGAAAATGACTTATATTGACCAGGTTTACCTTTGGTTTTCTAGTCTGCCTCTCTCGCGCAGTTTGAGTCTCAAGCCCCGACTCCGATTGTCTTAGTTTTTGACGTGCGTATCACCATACCTTTTATGAAGTTATCGAAGGGATTTACTTAAATCTTTTAGTTAAAGACGTTTGTCTTTTTCCTGAACAAAAATTACGCGATATCATGTTACGTGACGGACGATTTTTTGGTGGCATGCGGGCGAATGAGCAACACTATATAGGCCGTAATGATTTCGATTTTACGAACAACCAACGGTGACCTCTTTACATATCTGGCGATAAACTGATGATATTGGCGGATTAAAGCCTTTATTTAACGAAAAACGAAAATACAAAACCTTAATATAAATAGCCAACTTTAACCCTAATTTACTAATTTTTTAATATACAATACTTTCTTTTCTAAGCATTCACCAATTTTTTTATAGCAAAAATTCAATTACAAACATATAGTAAGAATGGTCAAGTCAATCAAGAAGCAAGTGCCGACAGACCTGTTTCGTCCTTATTAGGACTCGTCAGGACACTACAGCTTGTTGTTGACCCCAGCTGAAAAAGTTGAAAACTTAAACAGCTGGCATAACTTTCTGTTTGTGGTTTTTACACCACAAACAGAAAGTTGTGCCAGCTGTTTAAGTTTTCAACTTTTTCAGCTGGGGTCAACAACAAGCTGTAGTGTCCTGACGAGTCCTAATAAGGACGAAACAGGTCTGTCGGCACTTGCTTGTTGATTGACTTGACCATTCTTACTATATGTTTGTAATGGGAACTGCAGGGTTTTGCTTGTCTTAACCCGTATCCGTGTTATCTAACTCGTTGTGGTTAGCATATCGGAACCGCCGCCAGTATGCCCTTGCGGCTTAGCGGTGTCTTTTGCAGTTGCGCTGGTGGAACATTGTTTTCATTGTACTACCTACCCAGCGTTCAGGTCCACAACTGGATGTTTGAGGTGTAAAAATTACAAACAGAAAGTTGTGCCAGCTGTTTAAGTTTTCAACTTTTTCAGCTGGGGTCAACAACAAGCTGTAGTGTCCTGACGAGTCCTAATAAGGACGAAACAGGTCTGTCGGCACTTGCTTGTTGATTGACTTGACCATTCTTACTATATGTTTGTAATGGGAACTGCAGGGTTTTGCTTGTCTTAACCCGTATCCGTGTTAGCAAAAATTCAATTTTTGGAAGCGCTACGATCTGATCTTTCAGCTGCTTTTGACCGAACAGTTATAACACTGGGACACTTTAATTTCATAAGTGCATGCATCTCCTTCAGTGATGATCCGACAAAGGCAGAAAGACGAGATATTTGCAATTTATTGTTAATTAAATGTAAAATAGTGAAAATATTTCGACTCGATGCCTGGCCATCTTTATTCATTTCTCATCATTTTGGACCTTGATCCCGTCTGTGGAGTTGTACCATTACTGAGACTTTGTGGACATTCACAAAAGTATCAAATTTAGCCTATAATCTTGACTCAGATGACAGGTGCTTTCTCGCAACCTGGGTCGTGAGTAAGTCTGTTATTGCTGTTAAACACGACAGACCGAAACCAAAGCTGTCAAAACCGAAGGATATTTATCCATCCCGATGTTCAGCGAAAGCCTGCTAATCGTCAAACGTCCTTTTCAAGACGGGGCAACATTTAAAAAAAATGCCCTTTTTAGGGCACATTGCCAACAAGCTCCGAAAACGCACTTTTCTCCAGCTGAACATTGAAAACCTCACTGCAAGCAAGGTAAATGTTTTTCATTAACTTGCTCTTCAGTTTGAGGCACTCGTCATCCTCCTACAGGAGACCCACAGCACAAATGCAGAAAAGCTAGTATTTCCAAGCTAAAAACTAGCTGGGTCTTCCTTAACCCATTCAAGGACTAACCCGAGATGTCTCGGGAGTTGTGTTCCCAAAATTTTGGACCTGCCACGAGTTATCTCGGGATTAATGTAATTCCTATTATGCTAAAATAAAACTACTACGAGATATCTTGAGGTAATAAGAAACTTATAGTCGGCAGTTTGGTCGAGTGGTTAAAGCGCCGCGCTCATGATCAACATGGTCTCAGTGCAAAACCTACTCGCGCCATTCAGTTGTGTCCTTGGGCAACGACATACATACCATGATGAGAAACTCTTTTCTCTCAGTTTGTTTCTTTATTAAGAGAACGCCGACAGGAGCGTCGGCACTCGTACGCTTGACTGCATGCTCCTTTGGACGACTGAGTCGTCAAAAAATACATTGATTTATATATTGAACTACATAAAAGTTTGGTTTGTTTTTGCAAAAACGTGAACAAAAATTGGTCAGATTGTTAATGATGCAATTGTTGAAAATAACAAGCTTTTTAAATTAAATTGTAAGGCGTGATAGAGTGTAAGTTTTCATTAAATTTTAGCTTAATAAATTAATAGTTATGCCAAGTTAGTGAAATTAAATTGAACTACATAAAAGTTTGTTTTGTTTTTGCAAAAGTGTGAACAAAAATTGGTCAGATTGTTGATGTAGCTACGTATTTTTGAAAAATAACAAATTTTATAAATTAAATTATAAGATATGATAGAGAGTAAGTTTTGAATAAATTTTAGAATAAAAACTATAGCCAATATATAAGGACGTACGCTCACGACCATGAAAAGTTATAAAGAAGCACGACCACGTAAAATTATAAAGAATTTTACGCAGTTGATAATGGAATGAGTAATAATTCCGAAACGTCCATAATAAACTTTTTTTTATTAAATAATTTTATTTTGTGTATATATAATATAATCCTTAATATAATATTTATATACTTAATATATATCTTTAATATAAAATATAATATATATCCTTAATATAAAATTACTTTAATATAGATAAGTTTATGACGTAAGATTGAGGTAAATAAAAAGTTTAAATCATGTAATTTTCACTACCGTACTTCAGGTGTTATAGCAATGCTTTTCAACCTTTTTTGTGGCGACTCAAATGTTAAGCGGAAATCGAGAGTAAAGTTTTGACGACCCAATATTTTTTATAGACATTATTGCAAGGATAATAAGAGAACTAAACTTATGACCTCTGAGGCTGGTCATGCAATTGACATGCAATACTTTTTGGGTAGGACAAACAATTGTGTGGGGTTCTAAGACGTAGACCAATTTTTGTCCCCAAATCAAGGTGTTTTCTAAAAAAAAGGTCTTTCTTTGAATTCAATCTAGGATTTCTGATTTTCCGTCCCAAAATCATAGTGTTCTCCAAAAAAAAGTCGTCACTTGAATAGTCCCGGATTTCTCATTTTTGTCCCATATTTTCGTTCTTTATAAAGTAAAAATTTTGGGTCAAACCTAGGTCGCGACCCAAAAGTAGATCCAAATTGACACAAAAGAACGAAAATGCTTTAATTATTACACAACTAGCCTACACTTGTCGGAGATCCAATCAAACTAAACGGCGACCCAGGGGTTGAGAACCACTGTGTTATAGGAAGAGATTTTTTTTTTTTAAGAGAATATTTTTGTTTTGGGATTAAAATCAAGTAATCCGAGACTAATTAAAAGTTCTTCGGATGAAAACCAAGAAATCGGAAACTGATACGAAGTGAAGGCTTTTTTCTTTTAGAGAACACTATTTTTTAGATACGAATTTTTTTCTATTAACTAGTGTCCTGGTTTGCCGCTCCCAGAATAAAAAAATTGGGGGGCGAAACAATCTTTGCTGGAATTTTATGCGACGAGTGCCCAAAAAGCAAAATTATAGACTTCCACTTTTTTAAAAACTAAATCGGTTTTTTTACAATAAAATGAAAGTAATTCTACTCAAAAAATACGTACAAAAAAAACTTCTTTCATCCCAAATAACGCATGCTCAATGCTGGAAAAATTGTGAAATTGCCAATGATGCGTCTCGGTGTGCCAATTGCCGTCCTTGCCCTCCTTCTTGGTATGGCTATGATTATATGTTATGTTTATGTTAATTATTTATAGGCTATGCTTACATAACGATTTACGTCTGTTATATGTCAAAACATTTCAACATTGAGTGGATGTGAGAATAAACTACATCCGGTTGTGAGCTTATCTTCGATATGTTGGGAGGAATAAGTATACCCTATCACAAGTTCTTCCAGGTCACCCTTGAGAAAGGTGTAGCACTTATGAGCCTCCCTAAACATGGGTTACTAAAATTTAATTTCCCTCATAATAGACTTTAACTGATAGAATTTCAGGGTAAAAAGTATAAAATTTGAGAGTAATTGAAAGTGAAGACCTTTTTTTTTAGGGAACGCTAGAATTTTGGGACGAAAATTGGTTTAGAACATTATGATATTAGGACTAAAAATTTGAATTTCACAAACAATTTTTTTCTACCCGTAAAATATTGCATCTACAACGCCACGATCTTAAGACTAAAAGTTAGAATCTCACACAGAATTTTTTCGTACCCGTAAAATATTGCATGCTTTACTTACTAACCCGATTACATGATCAGATTTTGGCATGGCAATTGCATGACCAGTCTCAGAGGTCATCGCACGCCACTGTCAACCACATAAGTGAGTTTTAATATAAATATCTGCTGTGTAGTGGACGAAAAAAATAAAATTTTGCTTGATTGATTGATTGAACTGTTGATTGAACATAGGCAACGTTGGCTAAATAAATTAGTGAGATTTAAATTTTTTTAAATAAATCTAAATGGAATCTAATCGATGGGCTATTTGCATCAATCTGAATAACTTGAAAGAATTCGATGATTTGTTTGAAAACAAGAAAGAAATAGTGTCACAAACTGGAACCGATTATAATAATTTTTTCCCAAGTATGAAAATATTTCTTCCGATACCATAAAAATTTGCTGGCGACAAGTCGGTGGCTCACTACAAAATTTAAATAAAACTGCTTTAGATTATTACACAAAAACTTTAAACAATTAACTTTAAAGAAATAAATTTAACAAACTTTGAATAAATTAAACCAAAAAAAGATACAGTAATTTAAAAAAAAAGCAAGTTATTTATTTAGTATAATGAGAATGCAGAACAGCTATTTAGACTTAAAAGTTTTTATCGAAGTTATTTTTAAAAAATGTATCAAATTATTTTAAATGTAAAAAGATTACAAATGAATTCAATTGAATAAATATAGTCAATTAGCTTATTAACTCTTTATTTTCATTAAATTTTTTTGTTAATATTTTAGTTTATTAATAAATTCCTCACATTTTCTATTTTTCTATTTTTTATTTCATTAATTTATTGAATTATTAATTCAAAAAGTGTATAAAGCTGTTTGGCTAAACTGGATCAGACTGAATTTAGGTTCGTGCATTTAAGCGTGCAACGGGCGATACAAAATCAGGTCACATGATGTGAGTTTCCAATTATGGAGTGTATGTCATTGCCTTGGGAAAGACACTTTACGGTTAACGTGCATTTCTGTTTAGATAACTACGTTTCTTAGTTGATTAAAACCTAAATTAGTTGTGTTTTGGGTAATTTCAAAACAATTTAATCAACTAAGATTAATCCAGTACGGACAGACTTAAGCAGCCTTCTCGCCTCGATTTTAACGCTAACTCGTCCTCTGCATCGAAAGAATGGTGTCATTGGTTTGTAACGTTCGAAAATTATATTGAAGTATTAGATGCATCACTGGCGGGAGAACGACCCACGAACAAGTTAAAAGCATTGGTAAATTGCGTCTCGCACCGTGTGTTCGAATATATCGCTGATTGTGATTCGTATGATGAGGCAATAACAGTTTTGTGGAACCTTTATAAAAAGGCGCCGAACGAAGTCTTCGCTCGCCATCTTTTGGCCACCGCCAAGCAACAACCAGAAGAAACTTTGGATGAATTTTATCTCAAGCTACAAAAGCTTGCAAGAGACTGCAATTTCTGTCAAGTTACAAGCGAGCAGTACAGGCAAGAAATGGTTCGTGACGCCCTTATAAATAGTCTTTCTTCCCATGGAATAATTCAGAGACTGTTAGAAAATCGCGACCTTAACGTCGAAAATGCAGTTGAAAAAGCTCGTTCAATGGAACTTGCCCAAAAAAACTCTGAATTCTACTCGCTCAATCAAGAATATCGATCTAATTTAACAGCTACTGTCGCTGATAAATCTTCAACGCTTTCAACTACGGACAACGTATCAGAAGCTACATCGAGCGTGAGTAAATTGTGTACCTTTTGTGGGCGATCTATTCAAGCAAGAAGCATGTGCCCCGCTAAAAATGCAGTATGTTTTAAGTGCCAAAGAAGAGGACACTTTGCAAATGTATGTAAATCAAAAGTATTTAAAAATATTAATGCTCGGGTTTTGAGTTCTACCTTGTGTGTTATTCATGAAACCCCTAACTGCTTGACCCAAGCGAGCCTAACCGCGAAAATAGCAGATACTGAAGTGTCAGCATTAATTGACTCTGGTAGCTCGATGAGTTTTATCAACAAAGACACAGCTAAGCGCTTAAACATTGTAATTAATCCGTGTTTTGATAATGTTTCAATGGCAACTACTTCGTTGACCGAGAATATTTATGGTTGCTGTAATGTCGATATTACTGTTAATGGTAGTAACCAGGGTTGCGGAGTCGGAAGATTAAGATCCGACTCCGACTCCGACTCCGACTCCGAGAATTTCTAAAATGCCGACTCCGACTCCGACTCCTGAATTTAACTTTGACTACGACTCCGACTCCGACTTCGACTCCGACTCCCAAGTATGAGCAAATTATTTTTCTTAAATTAGATTTAACTAGCAAAAATCATCCTTTCGAGTTGTTAGTTGCACAAAATAAGTCAGGTTTTTTAAATACATAAAAAGATATTTACTTTAAAAAATTATGTATATGAGTGTATATACATATATAACTGCAAATTACTGGTGCTCTTCAGAAGAGTGCTCAATAGCTTCAATAGTCAGAACGATTGTTCTTGATTATCAAAACACAAATACTAAAAAAAACATTTTATTCAAATTGTCCCAACAGACTATTTCACCAGTAAGGCTCATCAGGGGACACAGTTAAAATAAATTTTAAGGCTTCAGATGAAAACTCGCATCTTAGAAAAATAACGCTACTAAAAGTTTGGGTTTAAACAATTATTTTACTAAAGTAAGTGATTGATTAACAAATAATTACTTTTGTCACGAGATATTAAAAGAAAACATGCTGTAATGTTGCGCATAGATGTATTCTTAAACTTGGCCAAGCTGCCGAAAAGATTAGCGGTAAAGCGTGAAAAAATTTATGGATCATTAGTACAAAGAAACCGTTATAGAAGAATCTTTTTATATAAAAAATGTTTTTATAACACTCTCTCTTAACGAATGATCCATACTAATGTTTTATACAGTATAAAAAATATTTTTTATAACACTTGCTCTTAACTAATGATCCATAAACTTTTCTACACTTTAATCTTTTCGGCAGCTTGGCCAAGTTTAATACATCTACGAGTATGCGCAACATTACAGCATGTTTTCTTTTTATATCTGGTAACAAAAGTAACTATTTGCTAATCAATCACTAACTTGAGTAAAATTTTTTTTTTTTATCTCTATATTTATCCTCCTGACTCGCAGGAAAGCGACGGAGGCGCTATACATAGGGTAGGCAATTACCCCGACCTGCTTCCGAAAATGCCAAGATATTGCTGTCCGCTAGTAATTTAGTAGAGATATGACTGTAATTTAGAACTGCTTGTCAAGACCACCAAGCAGGGGAAAGTGCCGTAAAGTGTCTTTCCCAAGGACACATCAGAATGGCGCAAGTGGGTTTTGAACCGAGACCATGTTGATCATCAGTCCGGTGCTTTAACCACTCGACCACGCTGCCGACTTATATGTAAATATGATATGTAAAACATTATGACGTAAAATAATTGTTTAAACCCATACTTTTGGTAGCGCTATTTTTCTAAGATGCGAATTTTTATCTGAAGCCTAAAAATTTATTTTAACTTTTAATTTTTGCTTAATTTATTTCTTTCAACGTAAATAATATTTCTTTTTTTAATTGTTGAGCCTCACAGGCGAAGTAATTTGTTGAAACTATTTTAATACAATATGTTTTTTTATTATATTTATGTTTTGATAAATACGTATATACATATAATTATATTATATACACAACCCATTAACTATAATTCTTACTGTGTTTGAATGAAACATTAATACAAATCACATTTAGAAAACTAACTCGAAATGGCATACATAACTCGAAACTAAATATGTATTCTATACTTAATGCTTATTACACTTTCTGAACATCAAAGTATTTTATGAATAATTATATTATCTCCAGTCTATTTTACAGTTATTATTTTTCCCATGGTAAATAAAACCCATGACAAACCTTAATGTTAATACAATTAATGACTTGTGTAAGGCCTGAGTATAGGACTAGACCCTGAGTGTTGTCTCCTGCGTGTTGGACTTCATCTAGTCGGTTCGAAACTCAATGAGGTATGCATCACTGACGAGCTTAAACAAGAGCGAAACTCGAGTTTTGTGCTTCTTGTTTTAGGTGGCTTAGTTTTGTTTCTATCAGTAGGTAATGAGGTTAAAACGTAAATATGAAAATTTTATAATTGTAAAAATTTTTAGAAATGTTAGTAATAACTAGGGAATTTATTGACAATGAATATTTGAAAACAAAAGTTTATAAAAGCAAAAAAAACAAAAAACCATATGTAAAAGAATTAACAATTTAAACCCACAATTATAGACTACAAGAAAAACAATAAAATGCGACTAATTTTAGAATTTTCCTGAATCACCGCTGCATATAGAGAAACTCCAGAAAAAAATGTTGACATTTCCATACCAATAATAAGCTCATCTTTATTTTCTCTCAAATAAACTTCAGCCATTAGTTTGATGGCATGAAGTCCATCTTCTTCACAGTAATTTATGGTTATATATTGATAGTAAGAATATATATGTGAATTTTGTCGGATTTTGTAAACAAAATAAAAGGGGGTTTGTAGTTTCTATCTCATGAATATTTCAATTATTGTAATTTTGTACGAGATTGAACATGCAGGCTCCCTGCCGTTTATTGACATCCATATTAGGAGATTATTAAAAAATTCACCTTGGTTATAAACTTTTGGTTGATATTTTTGTGAAAGAATAGAGCAAGAAGAGTAAGTTTTAATTTTCAAAAATTTTAATTTAATAATTTGCTCGTAAAAATAAAATTGCTTCTGTGAGTTTCTTCTTTATTGCAGCCCTTTTGGTCAGTTCTGATGAGCCTGAGTGATGAAAACAGACGTTCAACACTCGCTTCTGTTGGAGGAAGTACTTATTTAAAGTCACGTCAAAAATAAAAAAAGGGGGGGCATTTCGGAGGCTGAAACGGATTAATGGCATTTACATTAATTTCAATGAAAAATTTGCTTTGTCATACGAGCAAATTGAGGTACGAGCTCGGTCACGGAACGAACTAAACTCGTATGTCAAGGTACCACTGTATTAATAAAAAGAGGCTGCTTAGGATAGTAAATTGATTATGCACCTGGCATTTGCTTCCTGTAATTGGATTGAAGAAAGGGAAGCAACTAAATCGGCTGCCCGAGCATAGCATTACCTAAAATACTATTTGCTTACAAATTAAAATGTAAACTTTTTACGAGTCGCACGCTGTGTCGCGCGATACGCGGCAAGGTTCTCTTAAAAAAATTACTGTACTGCACCCCACTGGCGCGCGCGGGCGCGTAAGTTGCGCGGTTAACATCACTATTATGTAAAGAAATTGGACATGAGGAGTCGGAGTCGGATAAAATATTCCGACTCCGACTCCTAGTCCACTTAACAGTCCGACTCCGACTCCTTCCTAAAATCTCCGACTCCGACCGACTCCGACTCCGACTCCGACTCCGCAACCCTGGTAGTAACTATAGTAATGTTAAATTAAGAGTTTTAAAAAAACTTGTGTACCGATATCCTACTAGGACAAGACTTTCAGTCACTACATAAACAAGTAATTTTTCGATATGAAGGGAAAAGAGATATTTTGTTGTTTCTCGGAGTACGTGTGCATTGGCACCAGCTTTAGCCAAGCACCCTTCGCTATTTCATAATTTGTCGAAAGCTTGTAAACCTATAGCTATAAAATCGAGGCGTTTTAACAGCAATGAACAAATGTTTATCAATAAAGAAATCAATCGCTTCTATTCTGAGGGAATAATTAAACCAAGTATGTCTCCCTGGCATGCGCAAATCGTTGTCGTTAAAGATGCAAGTAATAATAAGCGTCGTACGTGCGTTGATTACTCTCAAACTATAAACTTATTTACCAAGCTCGATGCTAATCCTTTACCTAGAATTGAGACTTTAATTAACGATCTTGCAAAGTATCATGTGTTTTCAACGTTTGACCTACGCAGTGCATACCATCAAATCCAAATAACTGAGAAAGACCGTCCCTTTACCGCCTTTGAAGCTTGTGGAAAACTTTGGGAGTTTACGAGATTACCTTTTGGTGTAACGAATGGGGTTCCTGCCTTTCAAAAAGAGATGGATAATTTAGTGCAAGTTGAGGGCCTGAAAGATACCTTTCCTTATTTGGACAACATCACTGTTACAAATCATACTCAGGAAAAACACGACAGGAACGTAAGACGTTTGTTAGAGTGTCTTCAACGTAGAAAGTGGACTTTAAACAATAGTAAAACAATTAATTCTGTTTCTTCAATAAATATTCTAGGCTATTTGGTTGGCAACGGAATAATCAAACCAGATCCTGAAAGGTTACGTCCCTTAGAACAACTTCCTCCTCCTACAAATCCAAAATCTTTGAAACGTGTATTAGGTCTTTTTGCTTATTACGCAAAATGGATAAAGGAATTTTCTGAAAAAATTAAACGTTTGAAAGAAGCCAAATCCTTCCCACTCAATGATTCTCAAATAAACGATTTTCAAAACTTAAAAAAAGAAATTGCGAGGGCAGCTTTACGATGAATTGACGAAAATACGCCTTTTGTGGTTGAATGTGACGCTTCAGATGTTGCAATTTCGGCAAAGTTAAATCAAGGAGGTCGTCCCGTGGCATTTATGTCAAGAACATTGCATGGAAGTGAACTACATTATCCGGCTGTAGAAAAAGAAGCAACTGCTATTATTGAAGCTGTTCGAAAATGGACTCATTTTCTCTCCCGACAGCACTTCACCCTGGTAACTGATCAGAGGTCAGTCTCATTTATGTTAGATATCCGGAAACGCACAAAGATAAAAAAAAACAAAATTCAATGCTGGCGACTAGAATTAGCCTCTTACAGCTACAATATTTTGTATAGACCTGGAAAAGAAAATGCTGCCGCGGACTCACTTACAAGAGGATTCTGCAGTTTGACGTCGATCTCCAGCCTAGCCGAAATTCATGCCTCCCTTTGCCACCCTGGAGTCACCAGATTTTTACATTTTGTACGCACTAAAAACTTACCCTTTTCTACAGGCGATGTCCGTAAAGTCTGCTTCTCATGCCGCATTTGTGCCGCACTCAAGCCATCCTTTTAGAAACGAGAAGAGAGCCATCTCATTAAAGCATCAAAACCATTCGAGCGAATCAGTATAGATTTCAAGGGACCTCTACCAAGTTTATCGCGTAACAAGTATCTGTTAGTAATAATCGACGAATACTCAAGATTTCCGTTTGCTTTTCCATGCCCCAACATGTATTCCTCAACTGTGATCAGTTGTCTAGAAAAACTTTTTAGTTTATGTGAGACGCCACAATTTGTGCACTCCGATAACCCTCCTTCATTTTCGTCAGGAAGCATAAAAGAATTTTTGTTAAAGCGTGGTGTTGCCTCAAGCAAATCAAGTCCGTACCATCCCACTGGTAACTCTCAAGCAGAGCGTTATATCGGTATTGTCTGGAAATCAATACGTCTTTCTCTGAAATCCAATAAATTACCTTTATCTTGTTGGGAAACTGTTTTACCTAATGCTTTACATTCTATTCGATCTCTGTTAAATACTACAACAAATACCACTCCACACGAATTATTCTTTAACTTTAATAGACGTTCTCGTAGCGGGAGATCTTTGCCAGCATGGCTGTCCTCCCCAGGCCCGGTGATGCTCCGCAAATTCCTTCGAAATAACAAAAATGATGACCTTGTAGAGGAATTGCAACTTCTGGACGTTAACTCCCAATACGCAAACATTCGTTACAGGGATGGTAGAGAAAGCAACGTTTCCTTAAGTGACCTATCTCCATGCGCACAAGGGTTAAACACGCGTGAAATAGAATCGCGATTTCCTATACTTGACGAAGAGGATCCTCAAACATCACCAGTGCAACAAGGAAAGGATGATTTATTGCGCACTGCTCCGTTGAAATCTACCATGCAAAGGCAAAGTGGTGATGCTCCCCCTCATCAACACGAAGATTCGCTGCAACAGGACGACCACAACTCTTTTCTCTCTGCCTCTTCCGAACCAACTGTGCGCAAATCGACTCGGTCAACTAAGGGTGTTCCACCCATTCGATATGGAGGGCCGATTTCTCACTAAGAGGGGAAGATTGTTGTGTAATTGTAATTGTGCGTGGTCAAGCCCGAAGCACGTTCTTGATTTGAGTTGTTGTACTGTGCGTTTTATCTCTCTCGTGGTTACTGCAGAACGCTGTCAGAGCGACGCGTGGTTGTTTAGGTGTGTTGTTCTTTAAGTTGTGTTGCTTGTTTCTCTGTTTAGATAACTACGATTCTTAGTTGATTAAAACCTAAATTAGTTGTGTTTTGGGTAATTTCAGAACAGGCACTTTCCCCTGCTTGGTGGTCTTGGGAAGCAGTTCTAAATTTCAGTAGTAACTCTATTAATTTACAAGCGGACAGCAATATCTTGGCAGCTCCGGAAGCAGGTCGGGGTAATTGCTTACTCTACATATTAGCGTCTTCGTCGCTTTCTTGCGAGTCAGGAAGATAAATATAGAGATAAAATAAAAAACTACCACGAACTGGTACACATTACTAACAATAAAATGAAACTACAAAAAAGGTTCGTGCCTTTGTAAAACTTAGTTTTCTACTATGTTTTATCTCGCGTAGAAATTGAGTAAAATACGAAGGTCTTTTATCGTTTTAGTCACTTTTGTTGTAGATTAGTTTGTATTATTGTTATTATTATTGTTTTAGTTAATTCATTGAATTTTTATTTTTGAAAATAACTACGATGGCAAGTGACTATGACACTGAAGAATCAATGACTGATCTGGAAAATTTTGGTCATTCAAAGAATGACGATGGTGAAAGTGAAGAAAATGAGAGAGACTCAGAAGAAATAGGACTATCTGATATTCGACATTGGTGTAAAATAATGACCAATGACCAATAGTAGAAAACTAGGTTTGTTTTAGTTCAAATTGTCATTTATGCTGTCTAAATATGTAGCCTAAGGAAAAATTTCAAGTTTCCAACCATCCGCAAGTAAATTACGGTAAGGTAGCCTACTTAATTGGCCTCAACGTATTGTGTTTTATTAGTATGTGTCTTTTGTGGCGATGTCAGTGTACTATGATAACAGCACGGTCGAGTGGTTAAAGCGGCGGGCTCATGATCAACACGGTCTCGGTTCAAAACTCACTCGCGCCATTCTGTTGTGTCCTTGGGAAAGACAATTTACGGCACATTCCCCTGCTTGGTGGTCTTGGCAAGCAGTTCTAAATTACAGTCATATCTCTATTAAATTACAAGCGGACAGCAATATCTTAACATCTCCGGAAGCAGGTCGGGGTAATTGCTTACTCTATGTATTAGCGCCTCCGTCGCTTTCCTGCGAGTCAGGAGGATAAATATAGAGATAAAAATAAAGAATAAAAAAATACTATACGTTAATTTTTTTAGGGTTAAACAATTTATCCGCATTGGATAGCACATCTCCATTTTGCTGAAATATCGTTAATAGTGCTCACAAAGCACCTTGCCTCAAAAGGTTGCACATAATTTTTTTGTCATTATAAAGCGATTTTGGTTTGCGACGTTTATTTGATTAAACATTTTTTAAACAATCAAAAAATAGTTGTTGCAGCCTGCCCTCCACGAAATCCTTGCTATGCCGTTATTTCGATTTGAATACACATCAATCACAAAAATTATGTTAAACCGTGCAACCTTGGTGAAATTTTTTCCAATTATAGCCTTTCATTTGCAGGCACAGTAAACTTAGCTTTAGCCCCTTTTACCTATTCAGCTCAATGCTTTTTCGACTCATTATTTCAAGTGAAAAATCTTTCTATAACGCGGAGTCGTCATTTTATCTTTAGTTCTTTTTGTTCTTGGTAACTGGCCAACAACAGTCATTTTTTAAAATTACGCTCATACGCGTTACTGTAATTAAAGGTTAAAAGTTTGTTTGTAAATGCTTTTCATGTTTGCGAGACTATTCTCCTTTGTGACGTAATCACTACTTTTTACGAATCGATAAAAGTTAACACAATTTCCCGGCATTGTGCTGAGTGAGCAAGAGTTGTTTAAAGTGCTTGTTTTGGCTGATAGTTTGTGGTTAGGTTTTGTTAGCTTTGCAATTGTGTCGTTCTTCTTTTCATCTTTTTATATAGGTTTTGATAGCTTTGCAATTGTGTCGTACTTCTTTTCATCTTTTTATTATTATATTCGTTACAGTTACGTAAATATTTAAAAAAGAAAATAAATGACCTTTCTTAGTGTCCTGGGATGGCTGGCGTTTTTTCATGTTTTAATAGTACCTACCGCTGTTTAAGTTTTCAATGGGCTCCTGCATTATTTGAAGTTTATCTTGTGGTTCCATCGGGTTTCATGCAGCTCCCTTCAGCTCTAGACAACTTTTTAAAGTGGGAAAAATTACTGTTTGATCTGATATAAAAGATGATTAAAAAACTGTTTAAAAAAACAAAAAACTAGGGTTGTGCAGTAGTTTGTGAAACACAATGAATAATACCGCAAACAAAAATAAAACACTTGTTTAGATAAAAAATTCAGTTATTAGATAATAAAAATAAACTGGCCATAATCATGTTTGATTTCAATTAGAACTGGGCTGCAAACTCGTTGCATTTTTAACTGAGTGTGGGCAGCGTGGTCGAGTTCTTGACGCGCCGTGCTTGTGATCAACATCGTCTCCGTTCAATACCTACTTACGCCCTTCCGTTATGTCCTTGAAAAAGACACTTTACGGTTCTTTCCCCTGTTTGGTGGTCTTGGCAAGTAGTAGTAAATTAAAGTCATAACTTTATTAAATTTCAAGCGAACAGCAATATCTTGGCATTTCCGGAAGCAGGTCGAAGTAATTGTATACCCTATGTATTAGTGACTGCGTCGCTTTCCTGCGAGTCAGGAGGATAAATATAGAGATAAAATGAAAATAAACTAAGTTTGAGTTAACAAAAACTTTGCTTGTTTAAGTTCACTCTTTTCAAGTCATTAGTTTAAAATTCGGTCATTTTTATCTACAAAGTGAAGCTAAAAAACAACAACTGTAGATTGTTGTTGCTTGATAACGTTTCAGCTCAATCATACATGCAATTTAAAAGTGGGCATAAACTGAAGACTTTTTTTTTGTCTTTTTATATTAATTCAGTCAGACTTAATCAACTTTTTTTTCAAGTTCAAGTTCGAATTCAAGTTAGGGATTGCCGCCCTAATTTAAAATAAATTGTTTTAAATACCGCAAACTTTTTGTTAGTTAAATTAGTGTTTTCAGATTTTTTTTTGATTTAACGGGTTTCTAAAACATGGTAAATTTAAAAGAAAATTTGAAGTTTTGGATTACACTTATTGGTATAATGAAAATTGTAGAGTTTGTAAGTAAATTATCTTTTAACTTTTTAACTTTACTATTTAATTTATTAAATTTTGTTAAATTTGTTCTAAATATGGTTTCAAAAATAAATAACAAAGTTTCAAAATAAAAACAATTTAAAATCTGTGATTGAATGAATCAACTGATTTTTAATGTTTAAGTTGAATTTTTAAAGTAAAAACTATAGTTACATTACTAACATATTTTGGGTCTCTTCAAAAAGTCACTGTAAACAATTTTTTTTGGTAAAACTAACCCGGAATCCCCCTTTCAGCACCAGAATGGAATAAAGAAGAAACCAAAAGAAAATGGATCTCTCAAGAAGCGATAGTAACTGCAGGAAGATCCAGGTTAGTTTCACAAACAAAAATTGCTTACAGTGACTTCTTGAAGATACCCCATATTTTTTATTGGCTAACATTGGGTATGTGTAATGATTTTTTTGCTCACTTTTGTTCCATAAGTCACATAATTAGATTATTTTTACATACAAAAGCAATACTTATAGAATCACCACAAAAAAGCATTATGAGGAACATGAAAGAGTAAAATTTCATCAGCATCATTGTTGTTTGGAAGGGATCCACTCTGGGTCAATCACAAACAGGACCGAGGCTGAGGATTTATTCTTTTACCACCTCAGGCTGCTGTACTACCTGGATCAGATGCTAGCAGTGATAGTGTTGAGACAGCATTGGGTTTTTTCATCTAAAACTGTCAGGCCTTGTGCTCCATGTGGTCCCCAATGTATGGGACATGCTATTAGGACATGGTCTGTGGTTTGTTAAGGGGTGCTGCATTTGTGATTTGGTGAAGGAGCAAGACTCCATTTGTACATAAACAAATTAAATTGCCTGGTGATTGAGCTTGACCTAAGTAATCTGTTTGAGGCAAGCTCATCCCAACAGGCCTGGTGCTTGTCCTGGGTATGAAAAAACAAAGCCTGGATGTATTCTTGCAGTACTCTGCATTCCATCTGCCCACTGAAAAGCACAGATGCCTAGTCTGGCATGGTTGTTTAAAAGATTCTCTGCAGCTGACACAAACAGGCATCTAGATCTTAGTCTCTCTTGGTGAGCATCTGAGGACCCACTTAAAAGACCATGCAACATATTTTTAGGGTCCAGAGATCTATGGTAAGCCAAGGAGAGTGTTGCTCCTTGTTGGCAAAACTCAGATGGCTGGATGCCTGAAAGACTTTATCAGCCTTCATGTGGCATATTCTGTCATCTGGTATTTTTTGAATTGTTGTTAATTGATTAAACTGAGGAGATGCTTTTGAGGTGGTTAAAGCATAGATATCAGTTGTTAAAAGCAAAGAAGGGATTAGCTTAAAATTGTTAACTGTGAGCCATCCTTTCCCAAAGTTTTAAAGCATAATATTTGGGGTGTAAGTGCAAGTAAGATCTGCATTTTTAAGCCAACTGGCCATCTAGTACAGTAATCTCCTGGTTAAGTTTGCACCTGTTTAAGTTCGCAAAAAATTTTCAAAAAATCCAGATTCAACTTTTACAAAAATTTATTGATATTTACAGCAAATCAGACCAGTCATAAAAATATTCATGATTTAAACAAGTCATGAATTGTCAACTGATACATATTTTGTTCTTTGTTGCGTTTTGCATCAAAAATAACCTGTCTTAATTTTTCCTGAAAAAGCTCAAAGGAATTTCTCAGCTCATTATAATAATTTCTTGCTTGAACTTGCACATCGGGACACAACAACTGATGCTCAACTTCAAGAAGTTTATTGTATATGTGTTCAAACCCATAAAAAGTGACATCGTTCCTGTTGGTGCTGGACTATGTGCGCAAGATTCGACCACAGTGTGTACATTTTCTTTATCATTTGTTGCTTGTATACTTTCCAACACCTCATTGACGTCATCCAAAATCTCATGTTAAAACTCTTCACTATTTTTTTTTCATTAATATAACTTTGCCAGCTAAAAATTAATTTTTATCTTGAGTCAATGCAGTGATTAGTTTCAAAACACTAGCTTAAATGATGAGAGTTTTTACTTTAACTGATAATTTCACAGGTTCTACGTTACGTAATAATCGCTTAGGTGTTAAGTTTGCACCTACCAGCTGAGTTCGCACTCACTGTTCAGATTCAAGTTGCAAACTTAAGCAGGAGATTACTGTATTAAGGCTTTTATTTTTCTTTAAACCCTGTACAAGGGCAGATTTGCTTATTGTTACTAAGCTTTGTACTGGCTGATTGGATTTCATGCTGACATGTCGTCTTGCAGCATTTGTCCATACAAAGCTAGGCTAGAGTCTAGTTGATAAATCTCCTTTATCAGCAAGTTAGTGTCCTGATGTCAAATTCATCAATGTCTATAAGCCATTCACAATGCAACTAATACCAGCAGCTATACCAGTGTTCCCACACCCATTCTTTATCCAGATGACTAAAATTGTCAGTGCACTAACTGGGGTTACAGCTTTGTAAACAAGTAATGTCTAGTGACAGGGAAACCAATAGGTATTATTTTGTTACACAATTTTAAGGATTTTTTTCTGTGGTTGCTGAAATTCTGAAACAAATCCAGACTTGTTTTTTGAGAGCACTTGCCAGAACAGCTAACATTTGGACAGAGCATTCCTTTTTTGAAATAACTAAATCTGACCTCTCTAACTTTGTTTTCTAACTTTTCAACTTCTGCCAGTCTTCTAATTTTATCCATTCTTGTCATTCTCTAGGAGAATCTTAATTAGTAAATCTCATCTCCTTTTTTTTTGCTCGATGCCATTGTCTTTAATCTATAAAAAATAGCTATTTTCATTTTTATCCTGTCTTACTTATGCAGAAAACTTTTCCAAATTATTTAAACTCTTTCATCAACTTCATTCTGCCTGTACTTTAATTAATTTGATTGTTCTCTGCATTTCTACGCACAGTTGATCTTAAGTAATGTAATATTTTAAGTATTTAGTTTAAATTGCAATATTCATTGCAGTTTTACTGTTTTACTTGCTTTTTTAATGTTTTTTATTTTATGCTAATTGACTTTCATGCCTTTTCTCTAGCATATTTGTATTCTTGTCTTTTCTCTAGCATAGCATGGGACTAGCCTCCAGTATTTTAACCACTCTAATACATGTTCATTGCTTTTATTGTAAATCACAATATTATCTGCTAACATCACAATCCATTGCAATTCTTATCTGACCTCATTTGTTTTTTGGTCTATCTGCATGGTAAATGTAAAAGATCTCAAATCCAGTCTTTGATACGGTTAAACTTAACGGTTACAAAAACTGGCTATAACTTAACAGCTATAAAAACTGGTTATAAAAACTGGTTATAAAACTAACTTTGATATGGTTATAAAAACTGGCACAGAAAATTTCAGAATAATATGACAAAAAAGTATTCTGACATATTATTCTGTCTTATTATTCTGACATATTCTCTTCTGTCATATTATTCTGAAATTTTCTGTGCCAGTTTTTATAAACTCCTTATGCACTATATTACCACTGCTCCTATCTTTAATCTTACTTTATTCTTTTTTTAATTCTATTAAGCATACATCTTCTTCCAGCCTTTCCCTTCAATCAGGGGTAGCCATAGCATATGATGCTCCTCCACAGCCAGGGGCACAAATAGGGGGGATGTTTAGACGGCATGCCATCCCCCTTTACAATACCTATCAAAAAACCAAAAACAATAGACTGTCTTACAAAACAGTGATTTTTCAGAGATGAAAATGCCGAGGTTTGCTATGGGAGTGACGAGAAAAGACAAAATTAGAAACAAGCACATCAGGAGTACTGTTAAGGTAGAACGGTTAGGAATGAAGATGAGGGAGGGCAGGCTGAGGTGGTATGGACATGTCATGAGGTGAGACCAAGAGTATGTAGGAAGAAAGATGATGGAAATGGAGTTACCAGGAAAGAGGAAAAGAGGGAGACCAAAGAGAAGATTTTTAGATGTGGTAAAAGAAGATATGAAGGAAGTTGATGCAAAGGAGACGGACATTGAAGACAGAATGATGTGGAGAATGATGATACACTGTGGCCACCCCTGACTAAAGGGAAAGGCTGAAAGGAGAAGAAGAAGACAAAACAACGATTTTTTGTTGGGAGTCTTTTGATCTGCTTCGCTCCCCTCTGTTACAAAAAAAAGGCCTTTGCTTTAGCAATTTCATTTCTATATTGTTTTTGCGTTTCTTTGATCATTGCAAGAGGCGCTTTTGATATTTGTGGAATTTTATTATTGTTGTGGAGCATATATAGTTTCATTTTGCTGCAGATGTTTTTTAGAAATTATTATGAAGTTGGGACGAAAAGTGGGAAATACCAGATTGATTCCAGATGAAGACCTTTTTTTTTTTTTTTAGAGATCAGCATGCGAAGAAAAATAGTAAAATTGGAGATGTAATCAAAGTGAAGACCTTTTTGTTTTTTGTTTTTTTTTTGGAGATCACCATGATTTTGGGAGAAAAAAGTGAAAGACGAAATCAAAGCCCTTTTTTTCTTTTCTAGAGAATATCAATTTTTGGAAATTCTTGCTTTGGGCCCCTGAATTTGAATATCCACCACTGCTTAATCACTCTTTGCTTTATTTAATATAATTGATTAAATCAGAAGTCATGATTCTTGTTCAGATAGAATCAGGTTATTTAAATAAATAAAGTCAAAGTCAACCTAACAATAACTGCTTTTTCAAACTAATATATTGAAAATGGAATTAATGTACAGTACATCACGTCACGTCACGCACTCTTCAAATATTTACCTAGGTGCTGATGTGTGACCAATTTCAATTGCATCACATAGTTAGGGTTGCCAGATTAAGTGAAAAGTCGCAAATCAGGTAAGCTTAGGACAGCACCCACAAACCTCTACAAAAATTAAAAATTGGTGAGACCAAGCATAGCCAAGAATGGAATTTTTAGCTTTGCAGAAATTGTGTGTCTAAAAAAAGTTTTTTTACTTTAATTGCCATCCCCCTTTGATAATTTCTGGTTGCGCCACTGTCCACAGCATCCTGTTTCCAATGTCCTCCCTTGCACCACCTTTTTCTATATCCTTTTTCACTACATCCAAAAATCTTCTCTTCAGCCTCCCTCTTTTCCTCTTTCCCAGTAAGTTCATTTCCATCACCCGTCTTCCTACATACTTCTGATCCCCCCATACTCCTGGAATCTAATTAAGTGTACATATACATTGTATATCAAGCCACCACTGATTTCTGGTATTTAAATTCCAGATAAATGATTTAAGTGTTGTATCAATAAGAGGGTCCAAAAATATTTTTCAATTAATCATATGTTTAAGACAAATTTTAAACTGATAAATTTTACATTTTAACTTTCAGCTGTTTTGTTTCTAAAACTACTTGTTTTTTTTTTTAATCTCCATTGCCAGTAATGTTTGCTGGATTTATCTAAACCTAATTATTTTTGCAAAATATAACCACATGAATATTAACTTTTTTAGCCTTTGAGTAAGCACATAAAAGAAAAATAATTTTATAAATTGTTAAAAAATCTCTGGAAACACATATTACAAGTTTGTAATTTCTTAAATCAGAATGTACATAATTATAAATTGACTGGACAAGGTCAATTAAAAAAGAAGTAACAGATAACAAAATGTACGAGGGTAAATCAAAAATTATCCGGAATTGCTCTATAGCGCACTCTTGCTTTAGCTTTTTCAAAATTTTTTTTGCACGTGTTGTCTACTGTGTCACGTGATCACGATCTGCTAATCTAATTGTTCGTTCAGTTTTAACACGTGTTATTTTCTGTTGATAAAAATGGACGCTCCACTGGCACAATGCACCAGAGAAGAACAACGTGCTGTGGTCCGATTTTTGTGGTCAGAAGGTTCATCGGGGACAAAAATTCATCATTCACCACTCATATACCGTTGTTTTCGATAGTGCATTGTCTCCATATTGTGCTAAGAGTCTTTGATGAATTTTTGTCCCCGATGAACCTTCTGACCACAAAAATCGGACCACAGCACGTTGTTCTTCTCTGGTGCATTGTGCCAGTGGAGCGTCCATTTTTATCAACAGAAAATAACACGTGTTAAAACTGAACGAACAATTAGATTAGCAGATCGTGATCACGTGACACAGTAGACAACACGTGCAAAAAAAATTTTGAAAAAGCTAAAGCAAGAGTGCGCTATAGAGCAATTCCGGATAATTTTTGATTTACCCTCGTATATAGCAATTGTACGAATGCGCATTGGTTATTTTTGAGTATGAATGCGCATTGCTTAATTTATAATAAATAAACAAACGAAAAACAATGAAGTAAAACTAAAAATATGTTAGGAACAATGCAAAAACCTAAAAACAGTCCAAGTATATCAATATCATAATTCTGTCAAATAATATTAGGTGTAATTTTGATATAACTAATATGTACTGCTTTTAGGTTACACAAACTTTCTTCAACTTTATTGCTAAATCAGTTCGTTTGAAATTACGTTGCAACTTCTTGTTATTTTCTGGTTCCGCATGATGAGAGCAACTAACTCGCTGAAAACCAATGAAATCAGAGCTACTTTAGTAATTGTACAGAGCAATATGCGCATTCGTACTTGTTTAAGACTTTAAACATGAAATGCGCATACACGTTAAAGGTTTGCATTAAACAATGTTTCCACAGAAAAATGGTGATTTTTACTTTTTTTACTTTGAAAGATTTAAGTTTAATAATGAATTTAACTAAGTTTTTTGCTTGGAAAAATATAAAAACATGCTTAAAGGGAAAAATAGAAGGTTCAAATAAAGAAGCTGACTATTATTAGACTTACCTTGTGTCCCGTTTTTTAGGCCTTGTCACGGCGTCCAGCCCGGTTGACCAAAATGTGCCGGTTTTACCAATTTTAAGTGAAGACTTTTTTTTTAGAGATCACTATGATTTTGAGACAAAAAGTAGGAAATCTGAGACTGATTTCAAGTGAGAACCTTTTTTTTTTTATAGAGAACACTGACAAATTTTTTTCTTTTAACGAGCGTCCTGGTTTGCCACTTCGTAAATATGGTAAGCTAACTATTATTATATTTAAGAGTCTGACTTTATTATAATGGTAAGTTTTGGTCGACAATATTTCGAATCAAGTAGCCTACGCATGGAGGATACGATTATATTTACGTCTTTGCTTGACCTACATCCGGGTACATCCTGGTTTGATCATTTGATGTTCGAACATACTGGTGTTTGGAAATAAACATAATTGTTTATTAAAAAGACATTTGAAAAAAAAAAGTTTTTTGGTCATATGACTTTTCCTAAAATAAATACTCGGGCTTAGGCAACTACTTCTTTTCAACATCAACAAGCGTTTAAGTCGGATTCGAACTACAAATTTTCTGTGCATTTACCGCATTCAAAACAATTATATATATTACTGCAAAACAATTACAACATATTAATTTAAGTGTAAAAATATTTATACAAATTAACTTGCCGTTGATAGTACTTTGTATCCTAATTTCTTTGGAGTTCTTTGAAAAATATGCGCATTTGTACAAGATGATGCGCAAACATGCAAAACGCGCAGCGCATAATTTTGTTGGATGCATATAACTCGGAAACGTGAAAACAATTCAAGTTAATTTTTTATATGAGAAACTCCTAATAATAGATGAACAAAGTTTTGCAAAAAAATATTAATTCTATGTTTAATATGTTTTATTTATACCTCTTTACAAAGTTTCCTGCGCATTCGTACAATGCCTATAAGTTTATATATTAGATATATATAAATATACAGACTTTTCAAGAAGGAAAATTTAAAATTTACTTCACACCTAAAACTGTAAGAACGCACAAATTTAACGTGCTATTATAGAGTTTTAATTTTTTTTAAAAGAAGAGGGGGAAGCAAGCTATATATATATATATATAAGAGACAAAAACGTTACGTCATGTTGTGCAATAGCTGGGAATCTTACCCCTTCAAGTTGTGACCTAAAATCGTCCCTATTCTAATTGAGCCACTGGATAATGACAAATGGCCCGCAATTTTATACAAGTTTACCTGTATATAAAACTAAACTACAATTAAAAATCATTTCTAATCAGTTAAGAATCTATTTTGTTGTTGCATATCCAAACAGCGATAAAAACTTAAAATACATATAAATACATACATATAGACTACATATAATATGTTTTGTATATAACATTAATAACCAATCATGATCTTTATAATTAAAATGGCGAGGCCTATATCACAACAAATAATTGAACGCATGTCAACCCAACAAAACTTTCGGAACCGAGTGCGTAGGTGTGATTTTGTTTTTCGGATTAAAATCCATTTCTATTTCGATAATCATATAGGCTATCACTGCAAAACAATTACAAAATATTAATTTAAGTTTAAAAACATTTGTACAAATCAACTTGCCGTTGATAGTACTTTGTATCTTGATTTCTTTGGAGTTCTTTGAAAATATGCGCATTCGTACAAGATTATGCGCATTCGTACAAAACGTGCGCAGCGCGTAATTTTGTTAAATGCATATAACTCGGAAACGTGAAAACGATTCAAGTTAATTTTTTATATGAGAAACTTCTAGTAATAGATGAACAAAGTTTTGCAAAAAAAATATTAATTCTATGTTTAATATGTTTTATTTATACCTCTTTACAAAGTTTCCTGCGCATTCGTACAATGGCTATACATTTTAATGGATTTCCATAAAAAAAACTAATTGCTGTTTTGTAATTTGCAATTGTAAGAAAAAGCAGTTGTGAAATGGCTTGACTTTTTACAGCTATTTGGTTATTGCAGATTTTTAGTCTTCTCATTTTGATTATGACTTCTGCATCTCATTACACGACAACATTTATCATAAATGGATTTCAACTACCAACTCAACAAATGGGATTTGTTAATTTTGTAGCATCATTTTGCTGTATCACTTTGCTTATTAGTGTAGTGATATATTCTTTTCAAATGTACAAACTTCCTTTGTTGAAAAGATTGCCATGGAAAAAGTTGGTAAATCTGATTTTTTATAAATAATTTAAAATTTTGTTGTAACTCTTTACTGTTTAAAATACAATAAATTTTTCTGATTCATGTCACTATAGTTTTTACACTTTGGTTTAACTGTAATCATTGTCAATTCTCCTTATATACTAATTTTTTAATTTTAGGAAATAGGATATGCTGGCTCATGTGCTCTCCTGTACTTTGTAGCAATGGCTATAGCTGGACATTCATCAAATAATTCGCAATATGACCCACGTCTTACTAAAAACACAGATCTTCATGCTCTTTTTGCTGCTATATCAGTGAGTTGGCTTTGCATTGTACTGTACAACTACACTTTGATTCTGAATCTTATTAAACTGTTAGATTAATTTACAATAAAATCCTATTTATGTTTTGATTTAAAATAACAGAAACCATTGAAATTAATGATCTAATTATCTACTTATGGTTGTCTGTTATTGTTTATATGACTAAGAAAAATATAATCTGAAGAGTGTTTACCTATTGTGATGTTCAGCCAGTGCCTGCCATTTATCTCTTTTTCAAGGTAGGGCTATCTGTGGAAAAAACTGCACATTGTCATCCGGTTTTAAAGGTCTTCCTTTTTCCATCTGATCATTGAAGGCCTGGCTGCAAAAAAGATAGAACTGCTCTGCAGTTTGATTTGTCATTCTATTACAGGAGACCCATTTAGCTACTGCAGAAAAGCTTGTACATGTACTAAGTTTTATTCTAGCTAGGTCTTAAACAAAGAGCTCAATGCACTTCTCAAGACTCTTAGATCAATCTCCACCTAAATCAGAGATTGAGTGGATATGCATGAATGTTGATGGTTACAAAATAATAAATGCCTAAAAACTTCCATCGGTGCAATTGCGAGCTATGGATTTCCCGATGTTTCCTCACCCTTGTTTCTATGCCGAAGCAAGACTATTCGACGGCACAAATTCGTCGGCAAGCCAATTCAGCGTGAAAATAAATAATTTTGATTTAACTTAATTAGCATTGAGGCGATAGCAAAAAAGTTTTGTCATGTCACTAAGGCAATATTATAATACAATTTATTTACAATATGCAAAACTTGCAATCACCATTGTTGCATATTTAAAAGTAAACTGTGATGCCAAATCTTATCTTTACTATCGGTTGTTCAGCTGATAAGAGTGAAAGTTCACATTCAAAAATTGTTATATGCGTTAAGTTTAGGTATGTTCCTAGCCGAATATTAGTCTATTGGAATTTACAATGGATATAGAATAGAATATTTAAATTATTTAAATTAAATTTAAATCAAGCTTTACAATAGAATATTAAAATTAAAAAAGATACCTACTTAGTTTTGCAGAACGAAATTAATTGCAAAAAAAAACTAATTTGATTGTAAAAACAACGAATTAGATCGAAAAACCCTATAATTTTTGGTGGTGTGATAGTTGGTTTAATTGGAGTATACGTATAGATTGGATGTCGGCGAAAAACGTAAAGACAACAAAAGAATTACGGCTATAATATTAACCAATGAATTAATTTTATTGCCAAAGACAAAATTTTTAAATACTTTCCCTATTGTTTGAAAATAACAGATAAATTTAAAAAGTCTGCATAAAAATGCTTTAAAATTTTGATTGAATCGACTGCACTGGAAAATACGGTAAAAAAGATGCGGTTAAAAAAATAGCAATTTTCAGGGTGCGAATTAAAATAATTTTTTTACCAGGTAAAATGTAAGATTATATTGGTAGCTAAATAAGTATATAGCACAAAGGTGGGTTTTATTTGTTGATCAAGAAAGTGGGTAAAGGCGAAATGTAAAAATAAGTTGAACCGAAGTGCGTACAGTAGTAAATTTATTAGAACAGCCAGCGTGGTTAAAACTTTGACGAAGTTTTAGAATAGATTTGTAGAAAAATGTTTACATGCTGTACAATGCTTATTATGACGTCATAAGTTCTGTACGCTCGCAAAACTTCAAACCTGTCGTCTTGGTACAATAGTACATTGTTGTACTTTCGCCATATTAAACGACCTGGGTCAAAAATTTAACTAACCACTTTAGTCAGGGGTTCTCAAACTTTTTGCGCCCGTGGCACACTTTGCTACCTTTCCAAACTTCGCGGCACACTTGGACTAGAGTGCAGATCTTTTTTGGTCTGCACTGAGTTTTCCACTTTTTCCTTTACCTGATGCATTATAGTGTATTACATAAAGATCTTCAATTTTTGTGTAACTTTCTGTAAATAAAGTGAAAACTTTTTTTATTATTCTTCACTAGATTTTGTACTGTTTGTTTTTGTATAAAGTATTTAGGTTCCGCATATCGTGTACGACAGGCATGTCCAACTCGCGCGGCTATGTGAGCCGCATCGGTAAACTTTTAACCTGAAATTTTCCCGCAGGCCGCAATCTAATTACAAAAGAAATTGAAGACCAATAAAAAAGTCTTCACTTGAATTGTCTGGCTGATCCCGGTTATTCTGTTAAATTTTACGTTGAAATCAAGGTGAGGAACAGAAAAGGTCTTCACTTAATTGGTTGGTTAATTTCGGTCAGAAAATCAAGTTCTTGTTAATAATAAACCTTGTCATTATAATTATTTAAATTTAGTTCTGAATTTATGATTAATTTGATTTCGTATTGAGCATCTGATCAAAAAATTCGTTGAAAGACTTAGCGTGCCGCGAGTTTGAAATGCCTGGTGTACCGAAACGAGCATGGAAGACAACCGATCACCAAAACTTTACGTAATGGGAATTACATTTAAAATTTTTAAGCTTTTTGGTCGCAGCCCATAAAAAAACATACTTTTCCTCTGTTATAGAGTGTGTTTACGTTGTTGTTGCGGAGCATGGATTAATTTTAAAAGAATGTATTTTAAAAAGTTTCGCGGCACACTTAGAAATCTCTCACGGCACAGTAGTGTGCCGCGGCACACAGTTTGAGAAACACTGATTTAAGTAATACTTTTTCATTTACATATTCGACATTAACCCATTGTAAATTTTCTGTATGTTTCTATCAGTAGCAAAGAAAAGCTTTTAATTTAACCTAAATTCAATAAACTTTTTAGACTAATATTTATTGTCACAAAATTATTAGTATTAGAAAATGAAAAAGCTCAAGAATAATAGTTTCATGTAACACAAAAACCATAGCTATTATCAAAAATTAATAGCAATATTAGTAACCGAAAAGCAACAATCAACCATTATGAAATAGCACAACAAAAAAGCAATTTGCTTAATACGATCGCTTACAGTAAAAATCAAATTGACCAAAATAAATCAAACTTTTGAAATGTTCTTCATATAATAAAAAATCTATAAAGTATTACAGTTAATATCTAAAACGTTCAATTACATCGAAAAATTTTTCCATTGTGAGGAATTCCCCCCCCCCCCCCCCGGTTGAGAACCCTGCGCGAGATTATTTTAAACCGTCGATGAGACAGCGAACACATTGCATCAATTGCAAAATTGCAGCATTTGCTGCAATTTTTAGATTCTGGTAATGTGATGAAATGACGGTCAACGTGTGCGGCTTTTCAAACGGCGGTCTTTTGTCTGCAGCTTTCGAATTTGCTGTGGCGCAACAACAGTTTAAAACAGTGTTTCCTACCTGGGATCGCGAAGAAATGCCTGACAGTATCACAAAAATATCACAACATTCAATTGAAGAAAACGTATTGTCCATTTTGTAATTTTTGAAGATCAAATTTTGAGTTTCCTTTGTCAGATATAGTGAGAAAGTGCCTCTAAGGCGCCGGGAATGTCTACTCTTTCTACTGTATTTGTGTCCAATTCTGTTCTTTTTTTTATTTTTTATTTTTTGGTTGATTTGTGTTAAACTACATCCTATCGGTCAATTTCCAAACACAGTTTTAGCTATTTCAAAGATTCATAGAATCTCGATTGTTTCAGCCTCAAGTTTCCTTTGTGATGCCAATGTTTATGCTAGCCTATTGAAGTGTTAAGTAGAAAATAAAGTTGGTTGAGAATACTGCTTTAATTCTTTTTTTCCCCAGCTAACAGTTTAAAATTATATTTTCGATTTAACTGGTTAAAATATATTGCAAGAACTTTTAAAGTTGTAGACTACGGTAATCTTATATTTGCTTTTAGTTAATTGTTTAAAGTTGTAGACTACGGTAATCTTATATTTGCTTTTAGTTAATTAAACAATTAATTAGCTAAACAATTAAACAACATTAATTCAATTGAATAACTAAATTTTTCTTAATAAATTTTATTGTTAATTTTGCCATGGAAAAAAAGGAAATACTTGAGAGCAGTAAATAACTTTGGATTTACCTCCGTACTCAGTAATGGTGTTGAGAAACCACAATGCGTTATGTGCAACGTTGTTCTCAGTGCCGCATCAAAAAAACCATCAAACTAAAGGCGCCATTTAAAAACTAAACATCCACAACACACTAAAAAGGATGCAGCATTTTTTCATCGTCGTGAAAACAGTCTAAAACGTCAGAAACTTGATGCTACTCTCATGAAAAACATGCGGCTGTAAATCACAGCATCGTTTGAAGTCGCACTCGAAAATGCTAAGAAAAAAAAGCCGCATTCAAACGGAGAAACCCTTTTAGAATTATGTATGCTAGAATCAGCAAAATTAGTCATCGGAAATGCAAGTGCAGCGAAACTTGGACAAATTTCTCTTTCTAACAATATTATCCAGAGATGCATAGCGGATATGTCCAAAGATGTTAAAGAACAGGTGGTGAACAAAATTAAAGCCTT
Source organism: Diplosoma virens (assembly GCA_963680785.1). Lineage (NCBI taxonomy): Eukaryota > Metazoa > Chordata > Ascidiacea > Aplousobranchia > Didemnidae > Diplosoma > Diplosoma virens. The sequence goes on from OY796897.1 coordinate 17,371,006, forward strand.
TCCAATGTTTTTGTTTCAAATGGACGAGTCAACGAACGTAAGTTCATGTGCTCAGTTGCATGTTTTTCTCAGGTAAATTCATTCAGGTCACATCAAAGAAGAGTTCCTATTTTGTAGTGAGCTGGACACTACAACAACTGGTGCAGATGTTATGAAGATGATGACAATTTTTTTAAAGCATTTAGACTGCGATGGAAAAATGTTTGTTGTGTTTGTATCGATGAAGCTTTCGCAATGCTCGGTTCCCGGTCAGACCTTGTAAAGAAAGTAAAGAAACTTGTTCTTGAAGCAAAGGGTGCACACTGCTTCATTCACAGATACGCACTTGCCAGTAAAACTTTACCTAGTACTCTACAAAAAGTATTAGATTTGGGGAAAGTAATTGTGAATTGTATTAAAGCGGGAAGTTTAAATACGCGCCACTTCAAAGAACTCTGCAAGGACAAAAATTCAACCCATGAGACTCTATTTTTTCACACAGCTGTTCGTTGGCTTTCCAAAGGTAACTTTGTGAACCGCGTTTTTAAAATGAAGTATGAGATTAAGTTATTTTTGAATTTTAAAAATAAATACGAGTTTTCTCACTTTGAGGATAATTTGTGGGTAGCAAATCTTTCTTATTTAGCAGATATTCTGTATTTGAATACTCAATATTTAAAATCTGCAACTGCAACCAAAAGATACAAATATTATACAACTACGTGACAAAATTTTCTGTGTTTTCTGTATGTTCAAACACTGAACTTTAGGAAAAGTCATTTCATTCATTTCAGTAGTGTTTGAACTCAGAATCAAACACTGAGTTCAAACACTACTGAAATGAATGAAATGACTTTTCCTGAAATGAAAGAACAAGAAGCTACATTTGCAAAAAATCCATTCTCCAACTCTTTACGAGTAACGGATATTCCCGATAAAATGCAAGATCAATTTTGCGAGTTTATAACTGATTCTTCTGCTCGTAGCATTTATCAGGAAAAGTCACTATAACTGAATTTTGGTGTGATGAATCGGAATCGTACCTACAAATATCTTAACTGGCCTTCTAAATAATGCTGTTCTTTGCTACAACCTACCTCTTTGAGAATGTTTTTTTGCGCTCTTCTGCATATGAAAACAAAGAAAAGAAACCGACTGAAAGTGAAGGATGACATGAGCTTTGTCACAACCACGAATTTCAAGGTTAGCCTCACAGATACAAGGTCAAGCATCACATTGATTATAAAAGTTGGTTGCAAATAAATGCATGAAGTATATATTTGTTGTGCTTATTTTTTTTACGAAGTTAAGAAAAGCATATAGAGGGTGGTATGTTAAAAAATTTTTCCAAGGGGGTTGTAAAGCAAAAAAGATTGGAAACCACTGGTAAAAAAATTACCATTGAAGCTTTGATTCCATTGCAAATTAATCAACAATGCGGTTTTTTAATTTTAAAAATAAAGAATTACAAAATTTCAAAAATAAATTAAAAACTTATTCCACTATTACCCTTTCTAAATTGTACCATTTCTAAGCCTTTACACTTCGCTATACAATATAATGGTTAACAAAAAAAAAAAAAAAAAAAAAAAGGAAAAAGAATATTAAAGATTGTTAGTTTTGGTCGGTGGTCTTTTCGTCCAACGACACTTTGTTCACGTCTTTTTGTCCTACTTTTTTTGTCCAACAACTTTCGGTCCAATTTCAAAGAAAAGAAGTCTTGTTAAGAAAACTCTAACCCTAACCTTAACTCTAACTCGAAACTCTATTGGACGAAGTGTCGTTGGACGAAAAGTCGGTACACGGTTAGTTTTATGGCAAGCAAGAAATTTACTGTAGAAAGATGAGTATAGGGAATCACTCTTAACTCTGCCACTGCTTTAATGAATATGACCAAAATCACTTTTGGCCTGCAATAAGTATATTGAACTGATCGAGAAAATGCACACACAGAGTAATTTGACCCATTACCATCGAGGTAAATGACACATTATGAAAAAAATTTTTTTTTCCAAATTAGCTAGCTTGATTATTGTTTGCACTTTACCGAGTCAATTTTTACAGTAATTGTCCTGGCTGTTGAAAATTAGCGCTTGCGTAAACAGCGAATTACCGATGTGATATTGGTCGAAATCGAATGAGTTTTTGTACTTTTGCACAGTAATGTGTCATTTACCTCGATGGTAAGAGGTCAAATTACCCTGTGTGTGCATTTTCTCAATCAGTTGAATATATTGCAGGCCGAAAGTGATTTTGTTCCTATTCATTAAAGCAGTGGCAGAGTTAGGAGTGATTCCCTATACTCATCTTTCTATAGAAAAATAATAGCTAACTAAAGAAATTTATTATGACCGATTTTTAACGTGCTACTGAAATAACGATATCACATTCAATTCTTTCGAATTGAAACACCTCTGATTTAGTGTTCGATTGGTCTGTCTGGATTTAATTCCGGTTGTGTTTATTTCTTTGTTAGAGCATTGTTTTACTTATTTTAAATTTATCAATCTTAGTTTTGTAATCGTGCTTTGCTTGCAAACATTGACAAGTTTACTTAATCAAAAGCTTCGTTAATTCAAGCTTTTTTAACAGGCGTTTTTGTATTTACAGGTCTTTTGTGCCATTACTCTGATTGTGTTTGCCGCTCAGATCTTTTTCATTCTTCGCAGTGATGATTTTCACAACTATCCAGGAAAGAACCAACCTTCAAAAGTCGAGTCGTAAATAAGAGTTATTTAACCAAGATTACGTTGATATCCCGATTAAATTGATAGTAGTAAATTTCTTCATGATTATAATCCATTTCTTTGCATTAGTGTTGCCCTAAATTTATTGTCATTAAGTCTATTGCATGTAATTTTTTTATTTATTTGTCTACACAAGCCTCATACATATCTACTGTAAAATCTATTGATATTGGTCAGTGGCAGAGGTTGACACTTGCGGCGCAAACCTTTTTGCGTTCAGATTATTTTTGTTAATTTCAATACTTTTTTGTTAATTTCAACACTTTTTTGTTAATTACATTGTTAATTTTAACACTGTGCTATTATACTTTAGATTGTATCATCAAATTTAACTGCTTTTTTTTCGTTTCATAGGTTTAATGCTTTAATCTGTTTTAATTAATCAATACTATATTTCAGTGTGATAATGTATTTTTAATTATTCACTCTTAGATTTTATAGTGATATTATTGCAATTTTTGTGTATCTGTAGTTATTCAGAACTATATTTCATAGAGATATTGCAAGTTTTTCATGTATATGTAGATATTCAGTACTATATTTCAGTCATATCATTACAAGTTTTTCATGTATCTGTAAATATTCAGTACTATATTTCAGTTATATCATTGCAAGTTTTTCATATATTAATAGTTAATACACATCGTACTATAATTAGTGCCTACTTTCCCGAAGTTCGAATAACTTCATGTGATATTATTAATTTTGATATTATTGTAAGCTGGGTATACTTACGAGAAAAATTGATTTGTTAAACAGTAAAATTTAAAATTTTGTTGATATCTGTTTAGTACTTTGTGACGAGTAAATTTTTGGTTCGATTTTGCTCATAACGTTCCCAAAAAATCTTTCTTTTGACCTCGACTTAGAACCATTATTTTAAACAAAGATAGTTTTAAAACAACAATTCAAATCTCTATTTATGAAACGAATAAATGTTTAAGCAAATTAAATTATACTTTTTCAGGTATTTATCAACTAATTCAATAGCGTAATATTAAGCATTAAAAACGGGAAAACTGATCGAGATTGTGCTTTAAAAAATTATTTTATCAATTATAATTTTTTAAAGTATTTGTAAATATATCCTAGTTTACATAAGAAGCAGACATCCTTGCAATCTATCAATTATCCTTGCACAGCATTTTTTCAAATCATGATAGATTATTTCTGATGTTCTAGACCAGTGGTTCCCAACCGGGGGTGCATGGGCCCCCAGGGGTCTACAGAGTGATTTTCAGGGGTCCATGAGCTTTTCATGCACAAGGTGAAAGCAGTAAGTTATAGCGAGAGAAAAGAAACCGACAGATGGTTTAGCTTGCAAAAAATATTAGTCTGCGCAACGCTAGAAACCAAGCTTTACTCTACAATTTAACACGAAATTCTAGATCACATAAATGAACATGTTTATTTATTTCAAAACGGTATTGAAGTAATAAAATTCAATGCGACGTTTTAACATTGTTTGTTTTTGTGTAGCTTGTCTATTCATGGAAAAATTTCTGAGAGAGATTGTATTTTATTCTCTAATTCAAGACAATTTCTTTGTTGTGATAAAATAAGATGATTCTTTGTTTGATTAGTTTTGATAAAAAGCCTTGTTGAGAAGCCGGACTGGATATTATACGTTGTTGAGTATTGTTTGAGAGTACTAAAGTAGCTATTTTTTTCTTTTTTTTTTTTAATTTTTATATTTATCTTCTTAACTCACAGGAAAGCATCGTAGACACTACACTAAGGGCAACTGTAAAACGATTAATTCGATCTGCTTTTGGAAAGCCAAGGTATTGATGTCCGGTCGAAATTTTCTATTTTGGTTTTTAGTTTTTAATAGAGATATGACTGAAATTTTGAGCTGCTTGCTAGAACCGCCAAGCAGAAGAAAGTGCCATGAAGCGTCTTTCTCAAGAACACAACGGAATAGCGTTATTAGGTTTTGGACAGCAACCGTCTCGATGAAGTTCGCCATTAAATTATAGCTCTTTTAATTGATCGATCATGCTGCCGATTGTTTTAATAGCTTCCTTTCCAATTACAATTTCGGCAGTTTTTTTCGCACACGGTTTTAGTCTTACGAGGATTTATTTTCTAGAAATTACAAGAAGTTTTACATTGGATTCATTTAAACTTCTAGTAGAATTTTGGGGAAAAACTTGTGTTTTTTTAAAAACGTTCGGTCTTTTTGCAAGTATTTTGAGTGATGAGAAATACAATTTTAATTTTAAGAACTTCATAAGCAATTAGAGAGAACTTGGAAACAAATCACACATTGAAGTTTTTCTAATACTATTTAGGGATGTAGCCCCATACCGGTACTCAATACAGTCTATGAGCCATTTTCTTCTACTTGCTGCAGCGCATTCTTAAATTAAATGAAGATGCACAAATGTGTTTATTGAAAACTTTGTTCAATTATCAGTCTATACGGAATATAAAGCTAATCCTGTTAGCTTTCGCTCAACTTACAGATTTAGGACACCGAGTATACCTAAGATGTTTTATTTATTTCATCGAAAAATTGCAAAACCTTAGCTTAAGACTAAAATGACATAGCAATGCTGTTTTTGCAATCTTTCCTCTCATCTTATTCATTGTACGGTATACTCTGCTCAAATTGTTATTATTTCATTGCAAGCGTAGATTACTAAATTTTTTCCTATCTCGTATGCTCGTATACTATGTATTTCGTATGCTCTTCAATAATATTTGAAATTTTGTTTTCTTTTCTAGTGGAGACCATATACACGAAACAAGATTAACTGGCTTTATTAAAGGGGTCCAAAAGTTTCAGCCAAATCACGAAAAGGGTCCATGAGACTGAAAAGGTTGGGAACCACTGCTTTAAATAATGTGCTTAACTGATTTTAATTTTCTTTGCTTTCATTGACTAATTCATTTTTTAAAAATTGTATCAAATCTGTTTCTTGACTACAAAATTGGCTATCTTCATAACATTATGATTCTACATTAGTTTTGAAAAAATGATGCGGCCCACTGTCACACTTCATTCATAATTTTAATCATAACGATGTAGTTTATCCCCGTTAAAAGCAATTCGTAGTTTTATTATAAGAGAATAAATGCGGCTCTTTGAGCGCTGTTTGCGATATACGTCCAATTTGTTCAATTGCTCGATACATGTATATTTCTCTTTCGCTTGACAGTATGACGTAATATGTTTTGTTCAAGCTTTGCGAACTTCTCGAACGTAGTAGAACATTCGGTAACGATCTCTCCAGGGAGTCCTGGCTCAATCTCGAATTTACGAGAAAGTTTACGTCACGTGATTTTGGTTTCTATATAAAGCCGATGCGTAGCGAATTATTAGGATTAGTTGTGAGGTAATTTGAAGCGACTAGAGTGGCGGCTCGAGCGAAGGTGATTTTGTTTGGCCACAGGAGGTGGACCGTTAGATTTTGTGTCGGTGGACAGTTGTTGAATTTATTTTGCGCCAGTGGTTGGCAGTTTTGTTCTATAGAGGTAGAATTATTTGTGGTAATTGAGTCAAGTTATAGCGTTGATTTCGCTTTGCAGTTTGGCAAAGCATGAATTAGAAGTTTGGTCGGACGTGATTTTTGTAATACATTCGCTCTTATTAGAGACAGTGGTCTCTGTTTGTTGTGAAGAAAAGTCTTCAACGAAACCAATCCGAGCTTTTCGTTAAACTAACTGTATAAACCGTCAGACTCATAGCAAGACTACTTTTTGAGCCGGAATAAAATAAAATTTAGACACAGCTTTGTTTCAGCGCAGGTATTCGGGTTACCTAGCTCAACTGGTCCTTTGGGATTCCCGAACAAAGTTTGTGACACCCACAACAAAATTAAATATTTCACATTTGGCCCGCCAGTAAAAAAGGTTGCACATGCCTGCTCTTCGGGGTTTATCGACTTTCAAGATCGCGACTACAAGCGCTCTTCTCTAGATCTTGCGAATTTTAAGTCGGCACAAGCAGAAGAAAAAAGTCATCAGCAGCTCCACCATGGATATTTCTGATACTAATTACGGAATTATTTTTACATAACTACATGTTGCCTAGTTATCGAGAGCCTTGAAGGCAAAATAATAAAAATGATTTTTTTGCTGGCAATAATATTTTAGTTCTTTCACGCAAAATTATTCACGAGTTATGATTTTTATCATAGACCTATTGGTTTAATGCATTCGTTTTAGCTTTTTACCGACATAGTTCTTCATGATTTAAGATAGGGGTGTCCAACCTGCGGCCCACTGCTTACTCAAAGTTTTTAGTTATAAGTTCATAACTGTATAGCAGCGTTTCTTAAACTGTATTCCGCGAGCTTACTTGAAGTGTTTAGCCAAACACTTGAAAGTTTTTTTTAGAGAGCACTACATTTTTTAGACGAATATTGAAAAATCAGATTCAAAGTAAAGATCTTTTTTAGAGATCAGTTTATTTTTCAGACAAAACTCGAGAAATTGGAGTCAGATTCAAAGTGAAAACCTTTTCGTGGCCCGCCGACTATGACTAAATTAATAATTTGGCCCATTATAAAAAAAGGTAGGACATTCCTGATTTAAAAGATTGTATTACGTATTTATAAGACCATGACCTTCTAATAGACACGGCCTTGTATGTCACATTTGAGAGGCTATAATTAAGAGGCCTTGAGCGATAAATAAAACAAATGCACGAGTCAAGTTTTTTTCTACCATATTTTGTTCTTTAAAGAATAACTAATTTTTATTTAAGAATAAAGTTAAGAATATTTTTTTTTTCTGTTATCCTTGTGACTAATCGAAGTTTGGTTGCCTTTGTTTGCGTCATAATCACGTTTACTGATATGTGATTGTCCGCCGAACAAACGTAGAATAACAAAATTTATTTAAAATACAGTAGCAGCCAGCTGCGTTTTGCAAGAGTTAGGCAAGCTTCAAAAGCAGTTAGGTTATAAGCAGCCTACTTTTATGTAACGTAACAGTGTTGCAAAGCTGCAAGCATGTAAAAGCGCCTGTAAAGCCAGATGTATAGCTTCAGTTGCCTACTGTACATATATTTTTTTTGTTGTTGACTTTAAAGTTAGAACAGGATTTAATGCTAAAAGAAGCGTAGGAACGCATATATTGTCAAAGTATTAAAGAAGCTACTGAGTTGCTGTAGCATTGCAAATAGGTAAAGTTAAATTTAAATGTAATACTTAATGCTTATGGATAATTACGCGTATGGATTATCGGATGCTGATACAAAGAAAATTCAAAACTAGTAACAACTAGCGTTATGTGTGAAATTAGAACTTTTTTGGGATTTGTGAGATAGGATATTGCTATAGTTTGCAGCGTGCCAGCATTTGCCAGCGGTTATTCATTTCTGCACAGTTTCGGTCAGGTGTCACTCTAAGAAAGTTTTTACCAAAACTTTTAATTGACTATTTGTATTAAACGTGATTTGCTGCAGATATTAGCCTATCTATTTTGATTGATATTGATAGTTAGTAGGTTAGGGAGATGGTCCGCAAAATATTTTTAGTGAGGTAAGTGGTCCTCGGTTTGAAAAAGTTTGGGAAACTAATTGTTGTGAAACAGTAATTGCCGTGTTGCTCAACCTGTTTGGCCCTGGACTATTTCCACACCAGTATGATAAGTGAAAATTATATAGACTGCATCCAGTTTGTTTTTCTAATAGTACGTTTATTTTATTTATTTATTTATTTTTGAGAAAAACTATTTTGATTAAACTACTTAGAAAAAATACTTTGATTAAAATTAGCTTGTACAGTTAAATTGTGTATGGCTGTATAAAGCAGTATGGTAAACAAATGCGTTGTGTACGGTTGCAAATCTGGATATAAACAGTCACAAGGAAATGTTCCATCGTTTCGCTTTTCGGCAAATGAAAGTAATTTATTTAAAAAAGGGTTAGTTTTGTCAATCTTACCAATTGGAAGCCATCTGCAAATTCGGTTATCTGTGCTAAACATTTTCTAGACAAGTTTATTCGTGATGGTTCAAAGAAAACTTTGAACTGGAGCTTTAATCCAATCCCAACTCTCCACACACAGATTGCCTCGAAAAGATCATCTACCTAAAAAACTCCATCTGCAGTTAGAAAACCTCCCAAAATTTGTGTCTATCAAGATGATCAACTTCAACATTTTGAAAAAAACATACCATTAAAAGTTTTTCAGATTTGTCCGAAGAATTATGTCCACCAGACTACAGTTGTTATACAACAAACGATTTCATTGTATACCATAATCTGATCTTTGGCAAGCTTGATGAATTTCCTACTGTTTGTGAAGCAATACAAATTGACAATCAATTACACGTAAATCTCCGACATTACAATAATCCTGTTCCTTTACCAGCTTGGTTCACAACTGGTCGAAGTGCTAGATTGACAAGCAAAGCCATGCTTGAAAATTTTCCAAATTACCTTCAAAATTTAAATAAAAATGATGAAAAAGACTTGATACAAGAGCTGCAAAAACGCCAACATTATAAACCAAAAGAACGTCCTCCATATTCTTTTAAAATGATAAGATTTTCACTTTTGATACGCTATACGTCGACACAAGCCTACAAAATTTTGCTTCAAAAACCCTCATTTCCATCTCTATCACTATTAGCCAAATTAAAATCTGGAAGTATGGATGTTATAAACGCTGCCAAAATGCTAAAAGACAAAGGAGCAATCTCTAAAGACATCATACTTATGGTAGATGAAATCACCTTCAAAAATGCATTCAGTATCTGGTGGTCAATATATTGGAGCAGATTCTAATGAAAACTTCTACAAGGACATAGTAGTTTTTATGATCCAAGATTTGAAAAAAAGTGTTCCGATTGTGGTGAAAGCTTCACCTGAAGTGACGCTGACTGGTCAATGGTTAGCTGATGAAGTATCTGATTGTATAACTTCAATTGGGCAGGTTGGATTTAAAGTAAGAGGGATTGTTGCTGATAATAATCATTCTACTAATGTATCTGCTTTCAACATTCTTCATACAAGGTTTCCTTGTTAATGTTTTGATATACAACATTTGCACAATTCAACAAAAACTTATTTGTTTTTTGACAATGTTCATCTGGTTAAAAACATTCGTAACAATTTACTAAAACCTTTTTCTTTTTCCTTCAATGATCAGTTTCTTGCATCGTCTGAAAATGGCTACATATCCTGGCGAGATTTTCATGACTTATATGAAGAGGACACAAAGCGAAAACCTTTTTTGCGAATGGCTCCAAAGAAAACTGCAAGTGCTCTTCATCTAGGGAATAACAAACAAGAGGTTGCATTGGCATTAGCAATTTTTCACAAAACAACAATAGCAGCATTCAAAATCTACAAGCCAGCACGGAAAGACGCCGTTGGATTTTTGACTCTTTCAAGCAGCTGGTGGGCTATGATTAATAGCAAACAACGGTATAACCCAAATGCACTTGGAAATGCACTCGGAAATGAACGTTTCAGGTGATGGTAAAATTGATTTTTTTCTCTTGCAAAATAGATGGAAAAGTTGTTTTTCAGCAGGTTCCACTTTTTGCTTATCTAAGCAAACGTCTTCAGCTTTGATATGTACACTTCGTTCTCAATCTCAGCTGATTAATGATTTACTGGAAGAAGGATATTCATATATTCGTGTAGGCTGGATGCAAAGTGATCCTATAGAGAGGAGATTTTTGCAATACCAGTAAATAAATGGGGGTCATTTTTCAGTAAGTTTAAACAAAGTTACAAATTCTGAGAAAATCTTGCTTTGCCGTTCCTTGGTGAAAAAAGACATTGATTTTTGGAATGAATCAGCACTGGTGACAAATCCTGCTCTAAACTATGAAAAACTTGAACAGTTATTGGAGGAAAACTTTGTTGCAACAGAAGAAACTATTACAAACGAAAGTGAAGAAGTATCCTTCTTTATTGCAGGTTACGTTGCAAAACAACTCCATACTAAAACGCATTGTGATGTTTGTGCTACTCGTTTTTCAGGATGCGCTGCTGATGCAGCAACTGGTTCATATTTTGATATCTTGACTCGAGGTGGACTGACAATACCTTCTCTTGAGTTGTCACAGTATGTTTCTCAGTGCTTTGCAGTATTAAGTTATACAGAAAAACGTGTACTTCAGCAATGTCCAAACCTCCCTGGCCGTGCTGCCAGACAGTTTATTCTACATTACCACTGCGCAAATGTTTTATTTACATGTGATTATCATACTGCTTGGGGTGATCAAATAGCACAAAAAATCATTGTTAATATTTATTTTAATAATAAGCAAAAGATTACCAACAATTCTATCAGAAAAGATGCTGTTGTAGCTTTTAAACAACGACGGAGAACAAAACACTAATTTTTAATTTAGGCAAGTGGTCACTCTTTCTCTTGCCAATGCTTAACATGTACGAGGGTCAGTCAAAAAATAATGAGCCCAAGTCTCTCCTGGCCATATTTGTTGCAATAAAATCAAAAGTCATACATCAAAAGAAAGCCCAGGGATAGGAGATCTCAGTTCTACTTTTCAATGTAATCTCCGCACTTTTCAATTCCAACTGTCCATCGATGAACAAGGGACACTATGCCAGCCTTGTAAAAGTCAGCAGGCTGCATTTTTAACCAGTTTCTTACAGCGTGCTTGACTTCTTGATCACTAGTGAAGTGCTGCCCCCTAACTCCTTCTTTCAATGGTCCAAAAAGATGATAGTCAGATGGTGCCAGGTCGGGTGAGTATGGGGGATGGGTTACCGTCGTCCATCCAAAAGAAGCAATCACTTCACGAGTTTTGAGACTGGTATGGGGCTTGGCGTTATCGTGTTGCAGCAAGACCTTAGACATGTCTAGGTGAGGTCGTACTCTTCTCAGTTTCGCTTTCAGTTTGCGTAAAGTGTCAATGTAAGCATCTGAGTTGATGGTAGTACCTTTAGGCATAAAATCTACCAATATCACTCCTTCAATGTCCCAAAACACTGTCGCCATAATTTTTCCAGCTGAACGTTGACTTTTGAATTTCTTGGCTCTTGGGGACGTGGGGTGACGCCATTCCATGGATGATCTTTTCGACAGAGGTTCATAGTGATGAACCCAGGTTTCATCTCCTGTCACTATACGGCTGAGAAAAGTTTTGTCACTTCTGTGACACTCAATAAGCTCCGAACAAGCTTCAAAACGGGCTTGCTTGTGAAAATCCAAAAGTTGCCTCGGAACCCATCTGGCGCAAACTTTTGCAAAGCCTAGCTCATTAACAATATTCACAGCACTTCCATGGCTAACTCCAACACGTTCAGCAATGTCATCAATAGTGATTCTGCGATCATCTCTAATCAATTTCTCAACCTTATCATTGTTTCCAGGATTGACTGCAGAAGATGGTCTTCCACTTCTTGGTCTGTCCTGGAGGCTACTCAAACTTGGATCATCTTCTTCATGTTTAATCCTGGATACCCACTTTTTCACAGTGCTGTAGGCTAATGAAGCATCTCCATAAACATTTACCAATCTTTCGAAAATTTGTTTTGGTGGCTCCCCTTCCGAAACAAGAAATTCAATCACAGCTCTCTGCTTCTGACGGACATCCAATGATGACGTCATTTCCAAAACACAATACCAAAAGTGGACACGTTGAAACAATTTTTTTTTACAATTTATCTTTAAAGCAGTAAATTTACTAAACACCCTTAAAATTTCTAGAAAAAATATGAAGGTTAAAGCGGTTAAAGTTAACAGGGCTCATTACTTTTTGACTGACCCTCGTATCTACACCATATCTAACTTGTAATATTACAGCATCTTCACGTCAATTTGCCATTTACTACTACAATATTAAGATAAATGCATGTTTTTTCATGGTGCATGAAACAACTCGAAAAGTATATGCTTTATTTTTAATTAGCGTTTATCTGCCATGCTACAGTGTCATTTAATGCATTGTTTTCAAATATTATGGAACAAGTATTGTAAAATGAGTATGTAATCTAATACGAACAAAATATGGTAGAAAAAACGTGACTTGTGCATTGGCTTTATCGCTCAAGGCCTCTTAATTATAGCCTCTCAAATGTGACATATAAAGCCGAGTCTATTAGTAGGTTATGGAAGGACATATATTAGTAAATATACACAGTGATGAAATTCAAAACTTTATGAGCAGATTCTCTTTTGTGTAGAACTCACTAACAACAGCATCTCTCATTATACAAAGGTATAGAGATACAGAGATTATATTAAATTAAGATCGGGTTTGCTGAAAATCATGACATTCCAAGAATGGGTTCGTGTGAACTCGTGCAAACCACCTGAATCCCATTACTGAATATACAGTAAGTGATGCCTTGGAGAATCTGGTGCAATAAATAAAAGGTCCATCACTTGTTAAGAGTTGTCTTGAAAAAAATATACATATGGTAATTAAAATGAAGACTTTTTTTATATGGTCTCCACTAGTTTTTTCCCTTTTAAGTCATGTGGAGACAAAAAATTAACTGGAGTAAAAAAAGGAGTTGGTGCACGAAAATTGCTTCCCAGCAAATAAAAACCAAACAAGTATGTAGCCTACTTAAATTGAATGTATAATTAATCAAACAATTTATCGTTTTACAGTTATGCTTCCAATCAAACATACAAGACCTTGAAAATAAATCATCATCTAATACCAAGCATATAAAAGCATAATTTATCGACTGCTTATAGTACCCACACCCAGGGCAAAAGTTTAAAGATCTTGCGCATAAATATTTTTAGTGAATTTACCTTTATCGATCTACTTGACCGAGTTTGGAACTCCATCTTTTGGCGAACGCGATAATTTAAGGCCTGTTTCCACTACGAGATTTGACGGGATTAGTTTTGTTTGTCGTTTTTCGGCAGCGTGATCGAGTGGTTAGAGCGCCCTGATTGTGATCGACATGGTCTCGTTTCAAAATATATTCTCGCCATTCTGTTGTGTCCTTGGCAAAGACATTTTACGGCACTTTCCCTGTTTGATGGTCTTGGCAAGCAGTTCTAAATTTTAATCATATTGTTATAAAACTAAAAATAAATAAAAGATTTCAACCGGACAGCAATATCTTGGCATCTCCGGAAGCAAGTCGACGTAATTGCATTTACAAGGCTATGCATAGTGCTTCCGTCGCTTTCCTCTGTCACTTTCTTGTAGTGGAAACAGGCCTTTATGATATTGATTCCGTTTAATTTCTTTTTTTTTTTATCTCTATATTTATCCTCCTGACTCGCAGGAAAGCGACGGAGGCGCTATACATAGGGTAAGCAATTACCCCGACCTACTTCCAGAGATGCCAAGATATTGCTGTCCGCTAGTAATTTAGTAGAGATATTACTGTAATTTAGAACTGCTTGCCAAGATTACCAAGCAGGGGAAAGTGCCGTAAAGTGTCTTTCCCAAGGACACAACAGAATGGCGCAAGTGGGTTTTGAACCGAGACCATGTTGATCATCAGTCCGGTGCTTTAACCACTCGACCACGCTGCCGACTGCTCTCAACATGTTGTTTTCTTGGCAGTGATAGATCTAGAGACGGGTCTTGATTTCAAATTCTGCTCGTGGTCTGCGTCTCAGTCTTTTTTTAAAGTGGTATTGCGACCAAATAGTTTTTGAGTTGCTTGATGAGATGGTCGTTAGAATTTTTGCAGTCTGTTTAAGAACCGCTCTCAGTTATACATCAACTTTGTTTCCACAGCCGAAATTATAGACATCAAGACAATGCAGCTGCAAAGCGTTCCGCTGGTACAGAAGGTTGGTCGATATAAACCCGGTATAGAACACCAAGCCTACCACACATAAAGTAGACGTTTTATTCACTTGGCCGTGCGGCTCATACCTGATTACCTACCTCTTAAAAATGCTCCGATTTAGGAAAATTCTGAAATAAATTTAAAAAACAAAGGCTCTACTTTCGTCTTTGAGTCTTTTTTTATAATTAATCAAAATGTTATCACAGTTTACACGGAGGTGCAATGCTGTGGCATCCAAGTTGTAACCAATGTGTTTGACAAGAACAAAATTTAGTGGCAATGGGGACCTCACAAAATAAATTTGTATTGGACCCTGCAAAATCTAGGTTCGGCTTTGTTTGTTTTAATGTGAAAATCTAAATTAAGAATCTGAACGTTTTTGATTTTTTGTTTGGTAGCTTTCTCACATCTTATCCGTTAAAATATTTTAATTGTGATCTGGACAATCACCTTTTAGCAAATATTTTCCTGTTTACTCTTTGAAAGCCCGTTATCAACTTGTTCAGACATTTGGCACGGGTTCCAAACCGTGAAGTCTAAAATTCAATAGTATTCTGCACAATAAGTAGCCTATTAGTCGGCCTAATGCAATTGTAGGAACTACTTAGCTACCAAACAAAAAAGGAAAAGTAAAAAATTCTTACAAGCAAGCAGTTTTAAATCTTTTGAATGCGTTATCAATTCAAGGAGTCGGCTCCAAAACTGATCGATTGTCAACTGCCGGACTAGTCCGATCTTTTATGAGCGACTTTTCGTGGTACCGTCACGTGATCAACGCGAAGCCAAATAGAACCATTTCAACGGTTCGTTAGATAAGTTTGCTTTACAGTATAACAATAATGAAACGCCAATTTTCCTGTGCGAGTGGGGTGCCCCTGAACCACGTCCTCACAGCGTACACCCCATACATCGCACCACATAGAGCCCGAGCTCTGACGGTTTTGGATGATATAATTTGATGCTGGTTCAACACCATCACTGCCAGCATCTGATTCGGTAAATACAGCAGATTAGGGTAGTGAAAAGATAAACCCTCGGCCCAGTTCTGTTTGTGACTGACCCACAATGGATGATGCCCTTCCAAACGACAATGAAATTTCCTGTTATAAACTCGTAGGCCTAATTCTTCCTATTCATACAATGCGAGCCGGTACCGCGTTTAAATTTTTGTCAAAGTAAAAGATGTTTATTCGCAGCAATTAAAAAAGGCTCCCAAAGATGTTTACTAAGATTTTTTTACCCAATCAGTCTATCTATCCTATAACTGCACAGAATCAGTTTCATTGGTAAAAAATATTTTTGTGTAAGCGAAAACGAAACAGCCAATAAATTATATTTTAAGTCACAGAAAGCATTTTTAGGTCAGAGTGTTTGCCACCAGTCTGATTTCACTGGTTTCTCTCTAAGAAACTGACTTCTTTTCGACGTTATGTTCTGTGACCGCACCGACAATTAGAGGAATTGTCATCACGACTTCTGTAATAAACAAACTACCAGTACCGGTAAATAATTTATCCAAACATGAAATACAATGTTTAGTTATAATATCTTAACATGCATACCGTAGATACTTGACTATAAGTCGACCTCGAGTATAAGTCGAGGTAATTTTGAAGAAGAAAATTTAGTAGAAAATTTACTAGATTTTGAAGAGAACTTGTTTATTTTTATTTTTTTTTATTGACACGTCTAAGTCGAATTCATTTTATCTGTCAGATTTTTCTGAAAAAAACCTGGACTTATAGTCGAGTATCTACGGTAATTAAAAAAACTAATATTAAAATATTTTGTGATAATTAATTGAAAAAATATGCATTCTAATTTAGTTTTTTTTACTTCAATAATATTTCATTTAAAAATTTCGCCATATTCTAGTAGTGTTCCATCTAGCGCCAGAAAATATTACGCTCGCCCGTTTGTTTGCTAAGTGGGTTAAAAATCAATCGCTTGCTATCAGGAAAGTTATATCCTGAAAGTTTTAAAACCGAGTTGTAAAAGTGCTCTTAATTTGAATCGCTAAAAGCTTTAAAGTAAAGTTAAACTTAGTAAGTTACATCAATATTGTATTTAAATCAGTTCCTTGGTACTCGAGTTTAAAAATTATTTCAGTTGATTGTAAAGAGACTCGATTACAATTTTTCATCCGAAAGAAACAATAAGTTTTAACACACAACAATACAAAACAATTAAATGGTTGAAAATGACTTATATTGACCAGGTTTACCTTTGGTTTTCTAGTCTGCCTCTCTCGCGCAGTTTGAGTCTCAAGCCCCGACTCCGATTGTCTTAGTTTTTGACGTGCGTATCACCATACCTTTTATGAAGATATCGAAGGGATTTACTTAAATCTTTTAGTTAAAGACGTTTGTCTTTTTCCTGAACAAAAATTACGCGATATCATGTTACGTGACGGACGATTTTTTGGTGGCATGCGGGCGAATGAGCAACACTATATAGGCCGTAATGATTTCGATTTTACGAACAACCAACTGTGACCTCTTTACATATCTGGCGATAAACTGATGATATTGGCGGATTAAAGCCTTTATTTAACGAAAAACGAAAATACAAAACCTTAATATAAATAGCCAACTTTAACCCTAATTTACTAATTTTTTAATATACAATACTTACTTTTCTAAGCTTTCACCAATTTTTTTATAGCAAAAATTCAATTTTTGGAAGCGCTACGATCTGATCTTTCAGCTGCTTTTGACCGAACGGGACACTTTAATTTCATAAGTGCATACATCTCCTTCAGTGATGATTCGACAAAGGCAGAAAGACGAGATATCCGCAAAGTGAAAAAAGTGAAAATATTTCGACTCGATACCTAGCCATCTTTATTCATTTCTCATCATTTTGGACCTTTATCCCGTCTGTGGAGTTCTCCCATTACTGAGACTTTGTGGACATTCACAAAAGTATCAAATTAAGCCTATAATCTTGACTCAGATGACAGGTGCTTTCTCGCAACCTGGGTCGTGAGTAAGTCTGTTATTGCTGTTAAACACGACAGACCGAAACCAAAGCTGTCAAAACCGAAGGATATTTATCCATCCCGATGTTCAGCGAAAGTCTGCTAATCGTCAAACGTCCTTTTCAAGACGGGGCAACATTTAAAAAAAATGCCCTTTTTAGGGCACATTGCCAACAAGCTCCGAAAACGCACTTTTCTCCAGCTGAACATTGAAAACCTCACTGTAAGCAAGATGAATGTTTTTCATTAACTTGCTCTTCAGTTTGAGGCATTCGTCATCCTCCTAGAGGAGACCCACAGCACAAATGCAGAGAAGCTAGTGTAGTGGTTATTTATTTAGGTAAATATGTATATATATAGGTTAGTAACACTGTAGGAAAATCAGTTCTTCTAAAGTGCTTGATAACAAAGTTAGAGCTTGAATTAAAATGAACAATAGCGAAATCACGAAAATAAAAACAAAGCTAAAACCCAACAGACTGTTTCACCCATAAAAGGATCATCAGAGGTATCTAAAACGTAAAATAAAATAAAGTTAAGATAAAACTGTCAGAAAGAATTGAAAACAATTGGAAAAACTGAAAAAAACTTAAAAAACTTAAAAACTGTAAACGCTTATTAGATCGGAACATCCCATCACGGACTCTGCTGAACTAAACTGATTAAGATCGGCGAGAAAACACGAGAAAAAGGAAAAGCGCGCGAAAGAATTACAAATACAAATATTACGAGGGTAAATCAAAAATTATCCGGACTTTTATTTTTATGGATTATTTTAAAAACACAAAACACGAAAACGATTTATCATTTTTCTACATAATCTCCACCCATTTCGATGCACTTGTTCCAGCGGTCTACAAGCTTATAAATGCCATCTGAGAAGAAAGTTTTTGGCTGGTCACACAACCATTGATGCACCGCTTTTTGCACTGATTCATCAGAAGAAAATTTACGACCCCGTAATGCATCTTTGAGTGGGGCAAAAAGATGATAGTCGGAAGGAGCAAGATCTGGACTGTATGCAGGATGCTCCAGCACTTCAAAACCTAGTTTGTTAATGGTTTCAATGGTTGCTTTGGCAACATGTGGGCGTGCATTGTCATGCTGCAGCAAAACCTTCTTTGACAGTAATCCTCGGCGTTTGGTGCGAATTGCAGGCTTCAGGCGGTTGGCTAGCAAATCACAATAACTTGCACTGTTGATTGTACTCCCTTTTTCCAGAAAATCCTCCAAAATAGGCCCTTTTGAATCCCAAAAAATGGTTAGCATAACCTTTCCTGCAGAAAGTTGACTTTTGAATTTTTTCTTTACTGGGGAGGACGGATGTTTCCACTCCAAGCTTTGCCTCTTGGTTTCAGGACTGTAGTGATGCACCCATGATTCATCTCCAGTGACTATTCGACTCAAAAATGCTTCACCTTCATTGTTGTAGCGGTTCAGTAACGTTTGGCAGATCTCCATACGTCTACGCTTGTGCTCTTCTGTAAGCTGTCTTGGCACCCACCTTGCAGAAACTTTATTGTACCCAAGGATTTCATGAATGATTTCTTGAGCAGAGCCAAAACTGATCTGCAAAGATTGTGCTACCTCATCAATGGTAATGCGCCGGTTAGCCAAAATCATTTGTTGAGCTTGCTCAATGTTCTCTTCACTGGTGGAGGTTGATGGACGTCCTGCTCCTTCTGCATGTTTTACACTGGTCCGGCCTGTTTTAAACTTCTCAATCCACTCATATACCGTTGTTTTCGATAGTGCATTGTCTCCATATTGTGCTAAGAGTCTTTGATGAATTTTTGTCCCCGATGAACCTTCTGACCACAAAAATCGGACCACAGCACGTTGTTCTTCTCTGGTGCATTGTGCCAGTGGAGCGTCCATTTTTATCAACAGAAAATAACACGTGTTAAAACTGAACGAACAATTAGATTAGCAGATCGTGATCACGTGACACAGTAGACAACACGTGCAAAAAAAATTTTGAAAAAGCTAAAGCAAGAGTGCGCTATAGAGCAATTCCGGATAATTTTTGATTTACCCTCGTATTTCAAAATTTAAAAATTTAAAAAGGGTTCAAGTATCGGCTAAGGTAGAACGTTGTACACGGCGAAAAAAAGAAAAAAAAAGGAAAAATGAAAGAAAATCACAGTTTAAGTTTGGCGTTAATCAATTTATATTTATTTTTATGCCGACACTGACAGAGTCCGTGATGGGATGTTCCGATCTAATAAGCGTTTACAGTTTTTAAGTTTTTAAAGTTTTTTTCAGTTTTTCCAATTGTTTTTTAAGTTTTTTCAGTTTTTTCAATTGTTTTCAATTCTTTCTGGCAGTTTTATCTTAACTTTATTTTATTTTACTTTTTAGATACCCTTGATGATCTCTTTTATGGGTGAAACAGTCTGTTGGGTTTTAGCTTTGTTTTTATTTCCGTGATTTCGCTATATAGGTTGGTATATATTTTTATACTACCACCACCACTTACATGTATAATCGATCAAAGTCCAAGGAATTAATTCTTTTCTAGTCTCTTCGAGTAATCCAAGCAGTTTACTTTTATTTAATTATTACAGAAAAATTCGTTTAGCAGCTTATTCAAAAAGAAACAAAAGTCGAAACCCAAAAGCCAACATCCACAAGAATTCAAACAACGATTTCTTTATTACTTTTTTTAGAGTTACTCATCGCCAGTCAAAATGATAAAGGCCCGTTTCCACTACGAGCGTGAAAAAAAGCATTGTTTGTTTGTTTTATCGATTTTTTTTGCGCTCGCTTCAATCGAAGATCAATAAAAGAGACAAAGAATGCTCTTTTCCACGCTCGTAGTGGAAACGGGCCTAAATAATCAAGAAAAAGGCCCGTTTCCACTACGAGCGTGGAAAAGAGCATTCTTTGTCTCTTTTATTGATCTTCGATTGAGGCGAGCGGTTAAATTGAAGCGAGCGCAAAAAAAAAGCAATAAAACAAAGAATGCTTTTTTCCACGCTCGTAGTGGAAACGGCCCTTAACGCTTTTTATTTTTTCCCGCACGTTTTTCCAGACAAGGCTGGATTGTAATGTAGCTTTGAGAGCTACACTAGTATTTCCCAGCTACGAACTAGCTGGTCTTCCTTAACCCCTTCAAGGACTAACCCAAGATGTCTCGGGAGTTGTATTTCCAAAATTTTCGACCTGCCACGAGTTATCTCGGGATTAATGTAATTCCTATTATGCTAAAATAAAACTACCCCGAGATATCTTGAGGTAATAAGAAACTTATAGTCGGCAGTTTGGTCGAGTGGTTAAAGCGCCGTGCTCATGATCAACATGGTCTCGGTTCAAAACATACTCGCGCCATTCTGTTCTGTCTTTGGGAAAGACACTTTACGGCACTTTCCCCTGCTTGGTGGTCTTGGCAAGCAGTTCTAAATTACAGTCATATTTCTATTAAATTACAAGCAGACAACAATATCTTGGCATCTCCGGAAGCAGGTCGGGGCAATTGCTTACTCTACGTATTAGCGTCTCCGTCGCTTTCCTGCGAGTCAGGAAGATAAATATAGAGATAAAATAAAAATAAAATAAAAAAATACCACGAACTAGTTCACATTAATAATGCTAAAATGAAACTGAAAAAAAGATTCGTGCTTTTGGAAAACCTAGTTTTCTGCCACGTTTTATCTCGCGTAGAAATTGAGTAAAATATGAGTGTCTTTTATCGTTTTAGTCACTTTTGTTGAAGATTAGTTTGTATTATTGTTATTATTATTGTTATAGTTACTTCATTAAATTTTTGTTTTTGACAATAAATACTATGGCAAGCATAGGCGTACGCAAGGGGGGGTTTCAGGGGTCAAAACCCCCCCTTGAAGAATGGTGTTTAGTCATATATACAGTACATTGTAATAAATAGGCTTTAATAATAGGATTTTGGTTTCTATTGTTTACCGCAATTTTTAAACTTAATTACTGCTTGCGCATCAATTTTTGCTATCGTTTAAATTGCTTCAAAGTTAGCTCATGTACTGTACATTGCCACTGTGAAGAAGACTTTCAAACTTGTAAAATATTGAAAGTTAAGCATGGGAATGGAAATAAACTGCATGGGAACAATAGCTTCAGTTCACAATTTTTTAATGCTCCAAAACTTCGAAACATTTTGCGCAAGTCCATCAACACGATTTCGTCAACAACAAAAGCTTAAAAACTTGTTCAAAGTTGTGCCATCAGATGGGTCGATCGACACGAGAGTGTTAGTACTTTTTCAAATTTACAATTTACCGTTGTAGAAGCTTTGGCAGAAATTTCAGCATGGCCAGACAGAGAAACCTCATCACGAGCTCTGCAGTTGCTATCGACAATTACGCAAAGTGAATTTTGCATTGCTCTCTTAGTTTTAAAAAACGTTTTTGGATACAGTGTTGTTTTGTGTAAAGTTAAGCAAAAAAAGTCGATAAACCTTCTTGAGGCCGTCAACATTGCACAGGATATTGCAAATGAGTTGAAGTGTCTTAAGAAAAAACCGAATATTAATTTCCCCAGCTCTATATTTTTGCGTAAGAAACGGCCAAAACCGAAGATTTTATTTTGAAAATACCATGCCCTCTTGAAGACAGACCAATCGATGCAATATTGCTGCTGTAACAGATGAAGAACATTTTAGACTAGGGATTTTTATTCTATTTCTTGATAACTTTATTGTCACTCTCAAAGCAAGATTTTCAGCCCACAAATCGATTATTGGTGAATTTCAGTGTTTAATTTCTGCTGATCAAACTAGTGCACCAACTCCTCAACAAATTAAAAGTATTCAAGTTTTGGAAAAATTTTACGAAAATGATTTAACGAAATCCTGGGGAGAATTAGTGCCTAAACTGATATTATGTTACAGGAAACTTTTTCGGTTGAACGCAATAGAAAGACCAACTGATGCGTTGAGCAGCATCAAGGAATGCACTTCCGATGCTGTTCCGAACATATTTACATTGATGACCATTTTGTTAACTCTTCCAGTGATAACATGCACTAGTGAACAATTGTAAAGCTTTCCACATTACGCAGACTAAAAACGTGCTTACGAAACACAAGTGGTACCACTCGAATGAATGGATCTGCATTACTAAATATTTATAGGAGCCACACGCGTGCCTTGCCCTGATGATGTAATTAACAGATTAAGTGAAAAAAACAGGCGTTTGAATATAAGCCTTTAAAAAAATTTGAAATATTTGTTAAGTAAGGTTATTTTTTTGTTCGTTTGATTTTCCACCTATTGTTCTCATCATTTACACGAGTTGCTTTTAATTTGAAAAGTTTCTTGTCATGATTGAATTACTTGCACATACCTTTTCAATAGTTAGTTTTACGGTTTGGTAAAAAGAAATTCATGCTACTGCAAGATGTTCTTAAAACCAAAACACTTTATTTTTGAATGTAGGCCTAATTTTGGAAGTTTTTGCCCATTACCAGGACTACTGAGAGCAATCACATTTTCGGCTCCAAAACCCCCCCCTTTACAAATTTCTGCGTACGCCACTGATGGCAAGTGACTATGACACTGAAGAATCAATGACTGATTTGGAAAATTTTGGTAATTCAGAGGATGACAATAGTGAAAGTGGAGAAAATGAGAGAGATTCAGGAGCAATAGGACTATCTGATGCTCGACAATGGTGTAAAATAATGACCAACGGCCAATAGATAAAAAGTAGGTTTGTTGGTTTTAGTTCTAATTGCTGTCTAAACATATAATACTTGAATATAATTAGAAAAAATTGGCTTCGTTTTGAAGCATTTTATCAAAAAAAGTAAGTGTTTCATGGAGTTAAGCAAGAAGCATGGCTGTTCCTGATGTCTGATGGGTCTGGGCCAGCCACAGAAACTAGATAGTCAAAAGCATGTAGCTGCACTGAATGGAAGATACAGCCAATCAATACAATCTAACTACCTTGCTTAGTCGTAACTTGTAATAAATTCAGCCAATTATTTCTTTTAATTACTTCTATTAATTAAGAGATTACAGTTTCAAATACCAAAGATCAACTGCTTAATTGGCTTTTCCAATTAAACTGTATCAATAAAATTCTGAGGTTGCTGAACCCCAGAGAACGCAGTGAAAAGAGATTATTAATAAAGAAATGCTTTTACTGTACAGTAACCTCCCGCTTAAGTATGCACCTGTTTAAGTACGCATCCCAGAAAAGTACGCAAAAATTCCTCAAAAAACTTTGGTTCAACTTTTTTTATTTCAAACGAAAATTTACACGCAGTAACAAACTGCAGCATGATGAAATATACAGTGCAGTAATGTGTAGTATTTATTCATTGCTCATCATGTCGTGCAAAGTTAGCTGGCGCATGTTTTCCATCCTCTTTTGCTTGACTCGCAATGTCACCTGCCTCAGTTTTTGTTGAAAGCTCTCAAATGTGGTTTTTATCTTATCATAATCATCCCCTGCTTCTTCCTGCAAGACTGGACACAGCAACTGATCTTCAACCTCGAGAACTTTGCTATAAAGCTGATCAAAGCCATGAAATACAACACTATTGGTGACAATTTCACCGTCACAAGCATTGCTTGGGCCAGCCTCATCGTCAGTGTCAGCACCTTCACCAGACTGCACTGCCGCCAATGCCGCATTTACATCATCCAACAGAGCCTCTGAATATTCTTCATTCTTCTCGTCATCGATGTGCATAAATTTGTCAAGCTCGTCATTGTCAATTGCAATATCTAAAGCCCTAAAGCTAACGCATTTACCGATGTACTGGCCGTGCACACATACTGTACGTGCAATAGGGCACAAAACTGTTAAGTACGCACCTCCCGCATAAGTATGCAAAGCCACCTCAAGATCAAGTTGCGTACTTAAGCGGGAGGTTACTGTACTAAACATTTATAGGAGCCACACGCGTGCCTTGCCCTGATGATGTAATTAACAGATTAAGTGAAAAAACAGGCGTTTGAATATAAGCCTTTAAAAAAATTTGAAATATTTGTTAAGTAAGGTTATTTTTTTGTTCGTATGATTTTCCACCTATTGTTCTCATCATTTACACGAGTTGCTTTTAATTTGAAAAGTTTCTTGTCATGATTGAATTACTCGCACATACCTTTTCAATAGTTAGTTTTACGGTTTGGTAAAAAGAAATTCATGCTACTGCAAGATGTTCTTAAAACCAAAACACTTTATTTTTGAATGTAGGCCTAATTTTGGAAGTTTTTGCCCATTACCAGGACTACTGAGAGCAATCACATTTTCGGCTCCAAAACCCCCCCCTTTACAAATTTCTGCGTACGCCACTGCTTGAAGAGACCCAGTTGTGTATTGCTAAATAAAAAAGTAGGTGGACGGTTGGCCTCAACACTCGTCATTTTTGAGTTATTTTTTGAGCATCAATAAAAATATGCCTTCAGTGAAGTGTTTCTAAAACAAGTGGGTGGATGGTAATCCCCCATGATCCCTTTCCAATACACCCCTGAAGAGACCACATATTTTTTATTGGCTAACATTGGGTATGTGTAATGATTTTTTTGCTCACTTTTGTTCCATAAGTCACATGATTAGATTCTTTTTATATACAAAAGCAATACTTATAGAATCACCACAAAAAAGCATTATGAAGAACATGAAAGAGAAAAATTTCATCAGCATCATTCAAAGGCATCCACTCTGGGTCAATTACAAACAGGACTGGGGCCAAGGGTTTATTCTTTTACTGCCTGGATCAGATGCTAGCAATGGTAGTATTGAGACAGCATTGGGTTTTATCATCTAAAACTGTCAGACCTTGTGCTCCATGTGGTGCCTGATGTATGGGGCATGCTATTAGGACATGGTCTGTGGTTTATTAAGGGGTGCTACATTTGCAATTTGGTGAAGGAGCAAGACCCCATTTGTGCATAAACAAATTAAATTGCCTGGTGATTGAGTTTGACCTAAGCTGTTTGAGGCAAGCTCATCCCAACAGGCCTGGTACTTGTCTTGGGTATGAAAAAACAAAGCCTGGATGTATTCTTGCAGTACTCTGCATTCCATCAGTCCACTGAGAAGCACAGATGCCTAGTCTGGCATGGTTGTTTAATAGATTTTGTGCAGCTGACAAAAATAGGCATCTAGATCTTAGTCTCTCTTGGTGAGCATCTGAGGACCCACTTAAAAGCAGGGCTGGGAAGCCAGCCTAATTTAGGTTACTTCCAAAGCCAATTAATTTAAACTTTGGCTCTGGCTCCAACTCCAGAGCCAATGCTTGACTCTAGCTCAGCTCTGGCTCCATCTCCAATACATTTATAAAAATATTGGCCAATAAGGGATAACTAAGATGATATATTGATCGTCAAAAATTCACTAACTTGCACTTTGCTATAACTCAAAAATTAATTATATATTATCCAAGGGTCCTATTCCTATCATGTCTCAAACAAAAGAAGACTCAATATATCCAGCACATATATATATATATATATATATATATATACAAAACAAATTATCCAAGCACAATCATTACCGCAGATGTCAATGCAATTATGGTATGCACTGACCAAGGACATAAAGGAGAACTGATTAAATAATTTAAATCACATCACAAACACTCAACACGTCAACCACCAAATCAACACAATAGCCTACTTAACCAGACATCACTGCTTCAGCAGACTTGCGTGATTGCACTGGCTGGAAGACCATCCCTTCCCTCACATTAGATCATTTATTTAGTTAAACACGAGGATTTATTTGATTACAAATTGAGCTGCTTTGAAAACGAGAAGCACCAGACTCGAGTTTCGCTCTTGTTAGAGCTCGTCAGTGATGCTTATCTCACTGTGAATTGAACCAACTACCTGTGGTCTTCCAGGCAGGAGACATCACCACTAGACCACACAAGCCAGACAACAATTCGCCTCAAAGCAGCTATAAGTATTTCTTGGATTTACAGCTCAAGGTGCACCTCATGATCGAGAATAACCTGACAAGTGGTTAAGCAAGTGCTTACTCTCTTAGAACTTGCCAAGCGAATAAAGAATTTCAATTTTATATAGTTAAACACGAGGATTCATTGTTATTGATAGGTTTGATAGATCATTTTGATAGATTTGATATATTTGATAGATTTTATAATTAACAGTAGAATTGATAGATCATTTATTGTTACTCACTGCCCTAAGTATATATCACAAGACCAAAGAAATTCCATATCACTTCACTAAAACAATAACAAACAAAATTGGACATCATTTAAATTTAAACATTGTGTTAAAGATTTCATCTCATCAGGGTGCCTGCTTGACCTGAAGACTGTAATTGTTCACTTTGTTGTCTCCTGATTGCATGCGAAAACATTATTTTATTTTATTTAGCTTAATTGAATTTTTTTTATTAAATATATTATCTTGTTTCATTTATTGTTTACATGTTTGTGTGGCATTTTTTTTACGTGTAACAATCAAATAAAATACCTCTCTCATTTACAGGCTCTATTTCACAAATGTCCATAAGGCATACATGAGATAAATAAACATCTTGTTGAGGCAATACTGGATGCCGTTAAACTCTTCATTCATAAAGAAAATCAAAACAGCACAAATTGCACTCATTTGTCAAGGCATATTCACAAGTTCATTCAACAATGTAATCACAGTTGCCAACAAAACAGATCACCACAAATCATTACTTTAACTATCTCATTAACAAACAGATACATAAATACAAAACAAACATCTGAAAACAACCATGGTAAAATTTACCTATAGTGAAATTTACGGTGGTAAAATTTACTGGTTACCCCTGAAACACCCAGGGTCACTTTCATCAAATACCTCACAAATATGTACAACACTGCCCCCAACAGTAATGCAACATTACATCTTGGAAAAGGTGCCCCAACCATTTCCACTTTAAAACTAAACAAGGACCACAACATTGGCACAAACTACGGATCCATATCACTTTTATCAACCATTGCCAAAGCACTAAAGAAAGCACTATTACCATAAATAATAGAAAAAATTCCAATTGTTATCAGTATGGATTCAAATATAAACACTCAACATACACTTCTTTGCGTAACATCTTCCACCACATCACAAAAGGCTTCAACAATCCAAGGCAACATCACACTGTAGCAGTAGCTTTGGACATGAGCAAGGCATTTGATACAGTCAACAAAACAAACTTATACTAACAAACAAATTTTGAACACCATCATTAAGTTTATAGCCAACTACATTTAAAGGACAACAAGCATGTACTCAACACAATGGCACACTCTCAAAATTCAAATAAATCAACATCTGGAGTACCACAAGTTGGAATTCAGTCTCCAACATTATTTAAAATTTACATCTCTGAGATTACCCTCCTCCAAAAGACATACAAATCTCAACATAAGCCAATGATATAACAATTACAGCATCTCACACCAATCACCATTTAAGGACCAACAACTTATTTCACCATATTTTTACAAAGTATTACACTTTTTGTACTCGACCCTGCTGAATATGGCACAACTTTATCACTTGATTTAAACAATCAAACACTATCAACAGCAAAACACCCAAAAACTTTTGAAATTACTTTTGACCCAAAACTAACATTTTCACAATACATAAATCTCACCATCATTAAAGCAAAACAAACACTTAACTTTCTCAAAGCACTTACTTCAAACAAATGGGGTAAACAAAACAAACTAATCATTTCTACATTTAAAGCTATCATTCGCCCATATTGGAATATGCAAATGCCATATGGAGCTCTATCATATTAAACACCAACAATAAGAAACTGCAAACCATTCAGAACACAGCTTTGTTCATTGCTACTGGCTGCACACGAGACACAAACATTCAAAGCCTGCAAGACAAAACCATTGTCCTACCAATGGGCACCTATCTCATACTCCATGCTACTCATCTTTAACAAATGATTCAAACATAAACACACTCTTTACATAACCTTAATGCACATTTAGATCCACAAATTAATTAAGTGCTTTTAAATGTAAAAAAAATATTGTGAGGAGGTGGAGCCAGCAAAAATTTTGATAGCTTCGGCTCCACACAATATCAGAACTTGGTTCTGGCTCCAGCTCTGGCTCCTCCAAAATTGGCTGGCTCCATGGCTTCAAGCTCCAGGCTTTAGCTCCCCAGCTTTGCTTAAAAGATCATGCAACATATTTTTAGGGTCTAGAGATCCATGGTAAGCCAAGGAGAGTGTTGCTCCTTGTCAGCAAAACTCAGATGGCTGGATGCCTGAAAAACTTTATCAGCCTTCATGTGGCATATTCTGTCATCTGATATTTTTTGAATTGTTGGTAATTAATTAAAGTGAGAAGATGCTTTTGAGGTGGCTAAAGCATAGTTATCAGTTGTTAAAAGCAAAGAAGGGATTAGCTTAAAAATGTTAACTGTGAGCCATCCTTTCCCAAAGTTTTAGAGCATAACATTTGGGGTGTAAGTGCAAGTAAGATTTGCATTTGTAAGCCAACTGGCCATCTAGTATAAGGCTTTTGTTATTTTTCTTTAAACCCTGCACAAGGGCAGATTTGCTATTGTTACTAAGCCTTATACTTGCTGGCCCAGATTTCATGCTGACTTATGGTCTTGCAGCATTTGTCCATACAAAGCTAAGCTAGACTAGAGTCTAGTTGATCAATCTCCATCATCAGCAAGTTAGTGTCGTGATGTCAAATTCATCAATATCTATAAATCATTCACAATGCAACTAATACCAGCAGCTATACCAGTGTTCCCACACCCATTCTTTATCCAGATAACTAAACTTGTCAGTGCGCTAACTGGGGTTACAGCTTTGTTAATGAGTAATGTCTGGTGACTGGGAAACCAATAGCTATTATTTTGTTGTTACACAATTTTAAGGATATCTTTCTGTGGTTGCTAAAATGCTGAAACAAATCCAGACTTGTTTTTTGAGAGCACTTGCCAGCAGCTAGCATTTGGACAGAGCATCCTTTTTTTGAAATAACTAAATCTGACCTCTCTAACTTTGTTTTCTAACTTTTCAACTTCTGCCAGTCTTCTAATTTTATCAATTCTTGTCATGCTCTAGGAGAATCTTAATTACTAAACCTCATCTTCTTTTTTTTGCTCTATGCCGTTGTCTTTAATCCATACAACCTGTTTGTACTGATGCAGAAAATGTTTCCAAATTATTTAAACTCTTTCATCAACTTCATTCTGCCTGTACTTTAATTAATTTGATTATTCTCTGCATTTCCAATTCCATGCACAGTTGATCTTAAGTAATGTAATATTTTAAGTATTTAGTACAAATTGCAATATTCATTGCAGTTTTACTGTTTTACTTGCTTTTTTAATGTCTTTTATTTTACTCTAATTGACTTTCATGCCTTTTCTCTAGCATATTTGTATTCTTGCCTTTTCTCTAGCATAGCATGGGACTAGCCTCTAGCATTAACCACTCCAATACATGTTCATTGCTTTTAGTATAAATCACAATATTATCTGCTAACATCACAGTCCATTGCAGTTCTTATCTGACCTCATTTGTTTTTTGGTCTATCTGCATGGTAAATGTAAAAGGTCTCAAATTCAGTTCTTAATATAGTTAAACTTAACCTTGATCAAAAGCTCTCTTCTGTCATATTATTCTGAAATTTTCTGTGCCAGTTTTTATAAACTGCTTATGCACTATATTACCACTGCTATCTTCAATCTTACTGTATTTTTTTCTTTTAATTCTATTAAGCATACATCTTCCAGCCTTTCCCTTTAATGAGGGGTAACCACAGCATATGATGCTCCTCCACAGCATCCTGTTTCCAATGTCCTACTCCCTTGCACCCAACTTTTTCCATATCCTCCTTCACTGCATCCAAAAATCTTCTCTTTAGCCTCCCTCTTTCCCGATAACTCCATTTCCATCACCCTTCTTTTTACATGCTCCTGGTCCCCCATGCTCCTGGAATCTAATTAAGCATACATTGTATGTCAAGCCACCACTGATTTCTGGTATTTAAATTCCAGATAAATGATTTAAGTGTTGTATCAGTAAGAGGGTCCAAAAATATTTTTCAATTAATCATATATTTAAGACAAATTTTAAACTGATAAATTTTACATTTTAACTTTCAGCAGTTTTGTTTCTAAAACTACTTTTTTTTTTTTTTTATCTCCATTGCCAGTAATGTTTGCTGGATTTATCTAAACTGAACAGCTAAACCTAATTATTTTTGCAAAATATAACCACATGAATCTAAACTTTTTTAGCCTTAAGAGTAAGCATATAAAAGAAAAATAATTTTATAAATTGTTAAAAAATCTCTGGAAACACATTCAAGTGTATAATTTCTTAAATCAGAATGTACATAATTATAAATTGACTGGACAAGGTCAATTGAAAAAGAAATAACAGATAACAAAGTGTATACATTTTAATGGATTTCCATAAAAAAAACTAATTGCTGTTTTGTAATTTGCAATTGTAAGAAAAAGCAGTTGTGAAATGGCTTGATTTTTTACAGCTATTTGGTTATTGCAGATTTTTAGTCTTCTCATTTTGATTATGACTTCTGCATCTCATTACACGACAACATTTATCATAAATGGATATCAACTACCAACTCAACAAATGGGATTTGTTAATTTTGTAGCATCATTTTGCTGTATCACTTTGCTTATTAGTGTAGTGATATATTCTTTTCAAATATACAAACTTCCTTTGTTGAAAAGATTGCCATGGAAATGTTGGTAAATCTGATTTTTTATAAATAATTTAAAATTTTGTTGTAACTCTTTACTGTTTAAAATACAATAAATTTTTCTGATTCATGTCACTATAGTTTTTACACTTTGATTTAACTGTAATCATTGTCAATTCTCTTTATATACTAATTTTTTAATTTTAGGAAATAGGATATGCTGGCTCATGTGCTCTCCTGTACTTTGTAGCAATGGCTATAGCTGGACATTCATCAAATAATTCGCAATATGACCCACGTCTTACTAAAAACACAGATCTTCATGCTCTTTTTGCTGCTATATCAGTGAGTTGGCTTTGCATTGTACTGTACAACTACACTTTGATTCTGAATCTTATTAAACTGTTAGATTAATTTACAATAAAATCCTATTTATGTTTTGATTTAAAATAACAGAAACCATTGAAATTAATGATCTAATTATCTACTTATGGTTGTCTGTTATTGTTTATATGACTAAGAAAAATATAATCTGAAGAGTGTTTACCTATTGTGATGTTCAGCCAGTGCCTACCATTTATCTCTTTTTCAAGGTAGGGCTATCTGTGGAAAAAACTGCACAATGTCATCCGGTTTTAAAGGTCTTCCTTTTTCCATCTGATCATTGAAGACCTGGCTGCAAAAAAGATAGAACTGCTCTGCAGTTTGATTTGTCATTCTATTACAGGAGACCCATTTAGCTACTGCAGGAAAGCTTGTACTAAGTTTTTTATCTAGCTAGGTCTTAAACAAAGAGCTCAATGCACTTCTCAAGACTCTTAGATCAATCTCCACCTAAATCAGAGATTGAGTGGATATGCATGAATGTTGATGGTTACAAAATAATAAATGCCTAAAACCTTCCATCGGTGCAATTGCGAGCTATGGATTTCCCGATGTTTCCTCACCCTTGTTTCTATGCCGAAGCAAGACTATTCGATGGCACAAATTCGTCGGCAAGCCAATTCAGCGTGAAAATAAATAATTTTGATTTAACTTAATTAGCATTGAGGCGATAGCAAAAAAGTTTTGTCATGTCACTAAGGCAATATTATAATACAATTTATTTACAATATGCAAAACTTGCAATCACCATTGTTGCATATTTAAAAGTAAACTGTGATGCCAAATCTTATCTTTACTATCGGTTGTTCAGCTGATAAGAGTGAAAGTTCACATTAAAAAATTGTTATATGCGTTAAGTTTAGGTATGTTCCTAGCCGAATATTAGTCTATTCAAATTAACAATGGCTTAATTTCGAACATTTGAATTAAAAAAGATTCCTACTTAAATAATAATTTTTAAAATTTTACATTTTTATTAAAAGTTTTTGCAAAACGAAATTGATTGCAAAAAAATATTTGATTGCAAAAACAACAAAATTGATTGCAAAAACAACGAAGTAGATAGAAAAACCCTATAATTTTTGGTGGTGTAATAGTTTGTTTAATTGGACGAAATGCAACTTTAATTATTGTCGGAGTTATAGAATTTAATTCAAAACGTTGGATTTAACTTTCACATGCTCTATTTTTATGCAATTTTGAATTTCACATCCTGTCGTTCCATATCGTATGATCACGTGGTAATACGCCCACTTGTATACAGCGATGTGGCTTAGTCACAAATTGTAATATGATGAGTTGCTCTCCGGCAGATATCGGTTAGATAAGTTAACTTCTATCATGATAATGCTATACTAAATTGTCTCTATTATTGTAATTATTTGTTTTAATTTTTATTTTGTTTTTATTTCTATTTGAATAAGTGAATAAATGTGCTGTAAATAGAATCAAGTTAGTGGTTAACCTTCTGAGTATGAGCTGCACCAATTAAACTTGAACATAACGCTCCTAACCGCTACAAAAGTGAAATGATGAGATATCGCAATGAGGTTGTTTTATGTTAATCAGTATTTCAAAGTTTTTATTGACACATTTAATACACTTCTAAACATTTAATTAAAAATATCATTACTCTATTTAATGCACTTCTATATGGGCACCATTAGTTGCACGAAGCACATGTTCACTGCAAATTCTTTTCGTCTTGGCATGTTGTTTGGCTGAAGTGCCTGTAACATTTGCACTTTGTAAGCATACAATCTTAAATTCTTGTGTAGGACTTTGTGCACTGTTGAACATGGTAGTTCCAATTGTCTGGCAGCAGTACGGATGGACTTCATAGGAGAACGTTGAAAGGCTTGCCTTACACGCTCAATGTTTTCTTCAGATGTTCTTGGTCGCCCTCTCCTTGTATCAAACACTGTCCCTGTCTCCATAAATTTCTTCTGCCATAAACGAATTGAAGGATGTGATGGTGGGTCTCTTCCATACTTACTTCTGTAGTTTCACTGGGTCTGAACATCTGATTTTGTCTCAATGAACCAGGATACACATTGTGCTTTTTCTTGAGGAGTAGTCGTTTTATGGGGGTTCAGTTCATATAACTCAATCATTAAACATAAGAAATTTTAATTAAGAAATTTTATCTGAAGCAATAAATTTTAGTGTCAATAAAAACTTTATGAAATACTGATTAACATAAAACAACCTCATTGTGATATCTCATCATTTCACTTTGTAATAATTTTAAATTGTAAAGAGACTTTATGGACACCCTGTATAATTAAACCACTAAATCTATTTAACATTAATTTTTTGGCCCCAACAAACTGTTTCGCCTGATAAGGTTGGTAAAGGGGTCGATTACAAATCTGAAAAAGAAAATAAATAATAAATTAAATTGAAACGAAGCGATTGGATGTCAGCGAAAAACTTGAAGACAACAAAAGAATTACGGCTGTAATATTAACCAATGAATTAATTTTATTGCCAAAGACAAAAGTTTTTGAATACTTGCCCTATTGTTTGAAAATAACAGATAAATTTTGATTAAATCGACTGCACTGGAAAATACGGTAAAAAAGATGCGTTTAAAAATAGCAATTTTCAGGGTGCGAATTAAAGCAATTTTTTACCAGGTAAAATGTAAGATTATATTGGTAGCTAAATAAGTATGTAGCGTATAGGTGGGTTGTTTTATTTGTTGATCAAGAAAGTGGGTAAAGGCGAGATGTAAAAATAAGTTTAAAGCGAAGTGCGTAAAGTAGTAAATTTATTGAAACTACCAGCGTGGTTAAAACTTTGACGAAGTTTTAGAATAGATTTGTAGAAACATATTTACATACTGTACAATGCTTATTATGACGGCATAACTTTTGTACGCTCGCAAAACTTCAACCTGTTGTCTTGGTAGTACGTGGTTGTACTTTCGCCATGTTAAACGACCTGGGTCAAAAATTTAACTTTTTAAATAATACCTTTTTTTCATTTATATATTCGAAATTAAGCCATTGTAAATTTTCTGTATGTTTCTATCAGTAGCAAAGAAAAGTTTTCAATTTAACCTAAATTCAATAAACTTTATAGACTAATATTCATTGTCACAAAATTATTAGTATTAGCAAATGAAAAAGCTCAAGAATGATAGTTTCATGTAACACAAAAACCATAGCTATTATCAAAAATTAATAGCAGCATTAATAATCAAAAGCAACAATGGATCATTATGAAGTAGCACAACAAAAAAGCAATGTACTTAATACGATTGTTTACGTAAAAATCAAATTTACCAAACTAAATTGAACTCTTGAAATGTTCTTTATACAAAAAAAATCTATAAAATATTACAGTCAATATCTAAAACGTTCAATTACATCGAAAATTTTTCCCATTGTGAAAAATTCTACCCTGGTTGAGAACCCTGCGCGAGATTATTTTAAACCGTCGATGAGACAACGAACACATTTCGCAATTCGCAGCATTTACTGCAATTTTTGGATTCTGGTAATGTAATGAAATGACGGTCAAACATTGGCCCAGATGGTAGGTGCTTTCTCGCAGCCTGGGCCGTGAGTAAGTCTGTTCATTGCTGTTAAAATGACAGACCGAAACCGAACCTACCAAAACGGAAGGGTATCCACCTATTCCGATGTTCAGTGTGGCTCTGCTAATCGGCAAACGTCCTTCTCAGGACGGGGCAATGTCAGAATAAAACTGCCCTTTTCAGGGCACATTGCCAACAAGTTCCGAAGACCCACTATTCTTCAGCTGAACATCGAAGGCCTCACTGCAAGCAAGATGAACGTTCTTCATCACCTCGCTATGCAGTTTGAGGCACTCGTCATCCTACTGCAGGAGACCCACTGCACTGATGCAGAGAAGTTGGTACTTCCAAACTACCAATTAGCTGGGTCTTCTTTAAGCAGGAAGCATGGCCTTGCCACGTTTGTCCACGAGCGACTGAGACACACGCTTTTGGATCAATCTCCACCAGGGCTGCGAACTCGAAGCATTTTTAATCGAGTTCAAGTTCGAGTTCGAGTTCTTTAAATTTCAATTTTTTTGAGTTCGAGTTCGACTTCAAGTTCACAAAATAGAGTTGAAAAAATACAGTCGGAATAGAGTTAAGAGGATAATTCAACCGCGAAAAACTGAGCACATGTTAAAAATTGCTTTGTCATCAATGTTACCAATTTTAATCTATTATTAAACAAAATAAAAGAGGGTAGCAAATTATAATGGGGCACCATCGCTGAGAAATATTATAGTCAAATTTACTCATTAAATGAACTCAAACTCCACAAACTTTTTTCGAGTTCGAGTTCAAGTTCGAGTTCAAAAATTTTTATTTTTCGAGTTCGAGTTCGGCCAAAACTGCCGAGTTCTTTGAGTTCGAGTTCGAGTTCGCAGCCCTGATCTCCACCGACATCGGAGATCGAGTGGCTGTGTGTGGACGTTGATGGCTATAAAATAGTCAACGTCTACTAGCCACCGCCAACGCGATTGCGAACCCTGGATCTCCCAGTGTTTCCTCACCCCTGTTTTTGCGCTGGCGATTTTAACTGTCGTCATGCTGACTGGGGTTACGACGACAACAGTCCGGACGGTGAGTGCTTGGCTGGCTAGGCAAGTATTAATTGTCTTGCCCACCTATATAATGCCAAGGACGCTGCCAGTTTTTATTCCGGCCGCTGGAACACTGGCACCAATCCAGATCTAGCTTTCGCCAGCGTAGGTCCAAGCAGTCGCTTACCGGATAAACGTGTCCTTGAAAAGTTCCCCAGGTCACAACATCGACCTTCGCTTATTACACCACCAAGGTTTGCTATGGCAATGCCAAGCATGCCTGTTAAGCGATGGAACTTCCGCAAGGCCAAATGGAGTCACTACATTGCTTTGACGAATAAATTCGCAAAGACTTTGTTGCCGCCTGATTTACTTGATGTGGATCCGGCTACCAGGACTTCTGTAACACCATTAAGAAAGCAGCCAAAAAGACTATCCCACGCGGGTATCGAAATAACTATATTCCGTGTTGGGATGCAGAGTGTGAATCCCTCTATAAAACCTTTCTGCAGTCTCCTCAGGGAGACGACCCAAGTTTGGCTGCTACAGCTCTGCTTGCCAAGCTTGACAGAAAGCGGAGGGATCGATGGTCCGAGGCAGTTCGGAGCATTGACTTTTCACACTCTAGTCGAAAAGCGTGGAGTATTTTGAACAACCTTACTGGTAGGTCACGACACTCTCCTCGTCATTGTCCGATTTCAGCCGATGCTATTGCATCTCAGCTAGTTAGAAATGGGAGATACAAGGCTGTTGATCGCAAGTCATCTCGACTTGTCTCTCAAGAAATGTCTGACCTTTGGAGGGCCACAACACCAGACGCAGTAAATATCTCTGACAATTTTTCACAGAGAGAATTTGCTGCTGCCCTTCAACATTTAAAATCAGGTAAAGCTCCGCGTCCTGATTCCATCTGCCCCGAGCTTATACTCCATGCTGGAGCTGCTTTGAAGTCCTGGATACCTGACTTCCTTCCTGTTTACGCCGACTCAAAATTCCCAAGATCTAAAGAAGAGCGCTTGTAGTCGCGATCCCAAAACCAGCAAAGCCCGACCAGGACCCAAAGAGTTATCGACCGATATCTCTGCTCTGTGTCCCCTACAAGATCCTCGAGAGGCTTATCTAGGCCCGCGTTGAACCGTTAATCGATCCACTGCTCCCTAAAGAGCAGGCTGGGTTCCGACGCGGGAAGTCACCCGTAGATCAAGTTGTTCTGCTAACCCAGAACATCGAGGATTTTTTTTGAGGCTAAAAAGAAGGCCGGTGTTGTATTTGTCGATCTAACAGCTGCTTATGACACTGTCTGGCACCGTGGCCTTACCTGCAAGCTGCTGAGACTACTTCCGGATAAGCACATGGTCCAAATGATCATGGAGCTTGTCCCAAATCGAAGTTTCACCCTTACCACCGGTGACAGCAAGCAAAGCAGGCTACGCTGTCTTAAAAACGGCGTTCTTCAGGGATCGGTCTTGGCTCCCCTCCTATTTAACATCTATACGTACGATCTTCCTTCCATGATTTCCAAAAAGTTTGCTTATGCTGATGATTTAGCATTGTTGCACTCTTCTGGAAACTGGAAGGACTTGGAGGGGACTCTAAGCCAAGACATGTCTACACTTTCAGCGTATCTCCAGACTTGGAGGTTGAAGCTCAGTCACACTAAGACGGTGATGGCAGCCTTTCACTTAAATAACCAAGAGGCCAAACGTGAGCTAAAGGTCTACAACAATGGTAGATTTTTACCGTACTGTCCAACCCCTACTTATTTTGGGGAAAACTGGACAGATCGCTCACGTTTCGTCACCATTTAGTGGCATTGCGCAAAAAACTATCCTCGCGCGTCACACTGTTGAGGCGACTCGTGGGCTCGGGATGGGGTGCTGGTGCTAAAGCACTACGCATAGCCACCTTATCTCTAGTCTACTCAGCAGCTGAGTACTGTGCGCCAGTCTGGTGTCGCAGTGCTCACACTTGCCTCATTGACAGCGTCTTGAATGACGCCTTGCGCATAGTTACTGGATGCCTGCGTCCCACTCCAACGGACCACCTACCTGTACTTTCAAGCATCCAGCCAGCTGAGCTTCGCCGAATGAGAGCGACACTTTCCTTGGCTTACCGTGTGTGACGGTAACAGTTTAGTTTTGTTCCTTGTTTTAATTTGAAGTTTATTTTTGGCAATCCGGTTTGAGTTGGCAGTCATATTTAAGTCGGTGCAGCGTAGTTTTTTTCTTTTCATTCGTTCGTTCGTCAGTTGGTGCAGACATTTCGTTGGTTGGTAAATCATTCTTTCGTTCAAAGAAACGCGTATTAAGCAGGTAGAACTTGATTTGTTTTGTGTTGATTTATTTAATACTGTTTTGTGTTTTATTTTAGTTACCGTCGTCTCTAATACATACAATAACATTGGTTCGTTGTTCGTTGGTGATTATTGTAAAAGTGACGTCGCGTAAGTATCGAAGCTGCTTAATATTTCTACTCAAACTGCAACCTGGTGTGCTGCAGCTACACCGTGGATCTCTGGACCCCGATCATATCTTGTATGGTCTTTTAAGTGGGTCCTCAGATACTCGCCAAGTGAGACTAAGATCTAGACGTCCGTTTGTGCCAGCTGCGCGGAATCTCTTGAACAACCTTGCCATACTTGGCATCCGCGCTTCTGAATGGACAAATCACAAATGGAAAACGGAGTACTGTGAAAATGCTTCCAGGGTCCGTGCTTTTGTTCCCCGAGACCGGTGCCAGGCCTGTTGGGATGGGCTTACCCCGAGCAGCTTGGGTTAAGCTCAACCGCCTGCGGACTGGTGTTGGGTGATTCCATTCGTCCATGCACAAATGGGGTCTCGCTCCTTTACCGAATTGCGAGTGTGGCGCCTCTGAGCAAACCGCAGACCATGTACTAACAGCGTGCCTTATACATCGGGCACCACATGGAGCACGAGGTCTGACGGTTTTGGATGACGAAACTCGATGCTGTCTTAATAACACCACTTCCAGCATCTGATACAGGCAGTGCAGCAGTCTGGGGTAGTAAAAGGATAAACCCTCAGCCCCAGTCCTGTTTGTGTCTGGCCTAAAGTGGATGCCCTTCAAACGATGACGACGACGACGGTCAAACATATGCGGCTTTTCGAAAGGCTGTCTTTTGTCTGCGGCTTTTGACTTTACTTTGGCACAACAACAGTCTAACTCTAAAAAATTACCATTGAAGCTTTGATTCCACTGCAAATTACTTAACAATGCGGTTTTTTTTAATTTATAAGAATTACAACATTTTAATAATAAATTAAAAAGTTATTTCACTGTTACCCTTTCTAAATTGTACCATTTCCAAGCCTTTATGCTTCGTTATACAATAGAATGGTTGACAAACAAAAAAAAGGAAAAAGAATATTAAAGATTGTTGGTTTTAATGAAAAGCAAGAAATTTACTATGGAAAGATGAGAATAGGAAATCACTTCTAACTCTGCCACTGCTTTAATGAATATGACCAAAATCACTTTTGGCTTGCAATAAGTATATTCAACTGATCGAGAAAATGTGCACACAGAGTAATTTCACCCCTTACCATCAAGGCAAATGACACATTATGAAAAAAAATTTTTTTTCAAATTAGCTAGCTTGATTATTGTTTGCACTTTACTAAGTCAATTTTTACAGTACAGGGTGTCCCAAAATTAAGGCAACCAACATTCGCGGTTAAATTAAATCGTTTAAATTTTTAATTTTAAAATTTACACCATTTTAAAGCTTAAACCATCTTTATTGTCAAGTAGTTTAAAGAAACCGGTAACATCATTGACAGGAAAGGGCGAGGAAGAAAACGAAGTATCCGCACCCCTCAACTCATAAAAAACACGAGAGAAAAGCTGCGACGTAATCCTCGTCGCAGTTGCAGGTTATTGGCTGCAGCAGCCGGTGTGAGCAAATCCTTCATGCACCGAATGCTGAGAAACGATCTTGGACGAAAACCCTTTAAAATGCTGCATCGCCATGAACTTACAGATCGTCATGTGTCAATGAGGGCCCGGAAATGCAGGAAAATTTTAAGACATCAATGAAGGCACGCTGCCTAACCTGGTTTTCACAGACGAGAAGAAATTCGATATTCAGCAGGCGGTAAACCAGCAAAACGATAGAATTTGGGCGTTGTCATCCACCGAAGGAAGGATCGTCACCAGGCGTCAAAATCCCCAATCTGTCATGGTTTGGGCCGCTGTCACGGAAACCGGAAGGTCGCCTCTTTTTTTTGTCCCATCTGGAGTAAAATTGAACTCCTAGCAGTACATCATGGATATTTTGGAGGGTTATCTACTACCTTGGGCTAATCAGCAAGGCGAACAATGGGCACTTCAACAGGGTTCGGCACCCTCTCATGGCTCCAAGTTAACACAATCTTGGATTAAGAGGGAAATCCCGTCCTTAATAAGAAAGAAGACTGGCCGGCAAGGAGCCCAGATTTAAACCTCTTGGACTACTCCATCTGGTCCATTTTGGAGAATATGGTCTGCTCCATTCCTCATCCAACTCCAGAGTCACTTAAGAAAAATTGTTGAAGGAATGGGCCTCCATCTCTCAGGAAACGCTTCGATCCCTCAGGAAACGCTTCGTGCCGCTTGTGTTTCGTTTGTCGACAGATTGAAAGTAGTTAAAAATAAAGGAAGCTATATTGAATAAACTACTTATTTCAAAGAATCTATTGAATAAACTAATCATAAAGTTCAATCTAGGTTTCACGTTTTTGTATTTTTGGTAAAGAACAAAATGTTCGTTGCCATAATTCTGGGACACCCTGTAATTGTCCTGGCTGTTGAAAATTAGCGCAATGCGATCGTAAACGGCGAAGTACCAATGTGATATTAGTCGAAATCGAATGAGTCTTTCTACTTTTGCACAGTAATGTGTCATTTACCTCTATGGCAGGAGGTCAAATTACCCTGTGTGTGCATTTTCTCAATCAGTTGAATATATTGCAGGCCAAAAGTGATTTTAGTCGTATCCATTAAAGCAGGGGCAGAGTTAGGAGTGATTCCCTATACTCATCTTTCTATAGAAAAAAGAATAGTAAATTAAAGTAATTTAATATGAACGATTTTCAACGTGCTACTGAAATAACGATATTACATTCAATTCTTTCAAATTCAAACACCTGTGATTTAGTGTTTGGTTGGTCTGTCGGGATTTGATTTCGTTCAGAGTATTGTTTTATTTATTTTAAATTTGTCAATCTTAGTTTTGTAGTCGTGCTTTGCTTGCAAACATTGACAAGTTTACTTTCCTTAACCAAAAGCTTCGTTAATTCAAGCTTTTTTAACAGGCGTTTTTGTATTTAGAGGTCTTTTGTGCTATTACTCTGATTGTGTTTGCCGCTCAGATCTTTTTCATTCTTCGCAGTGATGATTTTCACAACTTTCGAGGAAATAGCCAACCTTCAAAAGTCGAGACGTAAATAAGAGTTATTTAACCAAGATTACGTTGATTTTGCGATTAAATTGATAGTGGTAAATTTCTTCATGATTAGAATCCATTTCTTTGCATTCGAGTTGCCATAGATTTTTTGTCATTAAGTTTATTGCATGTAATTTTTTTATTTATTTGTCTACACAAGCCTCATACATATCTATTGATATTGGTTATTGTCGGAGGTTGACACTTACAGCGCAAACCTTTTTGCGTTCAGATTATTTTTGTTAATTTCACTGCTAATTTCAACACTTTTTTGTTAATTACACTGTTAATTTTAACACTGTATCCTATTATACTTTAGATCAGTGGTTCTCAAACGGTGTGCCCGGGCGCACTGGTGCGCCCCAGAGGTTGTCTAGGTGTGCCCAGCAGCATTCCTAAAAAAGTATCCTAATATGAAAAACAAAAAGAATAGTTACCATATTAGATCAATTTTCTTATCTGCTCCTTCCGTTTAACAGCATTATTACGATAATTTCAGGCACGGTCGCAGACATTCGGTAAAACTTGTATTTCTATTGTTGCTCACAATAGCAATTGTCTATGTGTGTTTTTTACTGTTGGAGTAGATTCAGAATGTAATTGTAAAGCAGAAAGAAATTGCTAGTTGCTGAGTTAGTGTTCATAGAAAAGGTGGTAGAGGTGTTAATAGTAGTGTACTGTAGGCAGTCATTAATGAAGTATAGTTGTAAATAAACGTAATGTGGATTTTATCAGTTAAGAATAATTTTCGTTGATGTAAATATCTTTTTTTTTAGAAAAATTTACTCTTACATATGGATAAGTTTCTTAAGAGAAAGCGTGACATTGATGAAGTTGACGCCGAAAGTGACCAAAATTTAAGCGTAAAAAAATGTACTAGTAAGAAAGCAAAACCACGACCGACTCGTAAATACGATGATAGCTATCTAAGTTTTGGGTTTTCCTGGATCGGAAGTCATGATAATCCTTTGCCTGTATGTTTAGTTTGCGGAATGAAGATGGCCAATGAATCAATGGTCCCTAGTAAACTTGCTAAACATTTTAAAAATAAACACTCTAATCTACAAGATAAACCCACAAGCTATTTTCAGAGAATGTCTGAGCAACAACAAAAAACAGCAAGTTCCTTTAAGAGTATAGGGTCATTCCATGACAAATCGCCACAAAAAAAATTTTTTTTTAACCACTACATCTCCGATTTTGATAAAAACTGGTGTATGTGGTTATCTTATAGCCAAAACCCGCTGGTGAAAATATTACGTTTCTACGAATAATACTTTTTGAGTTATAGGGGGGCAAAATTTTGGGGGAGCAAAAAAATCCTTTTCAAAAAACGCTTATATCTTCTTCAAGATATGTTTAAATTATAACATGTTATATATGGTTGAAATCAGAAAAGAACAAGGAATTCAAATATAATATCAAACATTTTATAAATATTAATATAAAAAAGTTATTTATTTTTAAAAAACATTTTTCCCCGCCACCCCCTCAAGAATTCTAAAAAGCCCCAAAAAAATTTTTTGAAAAAAAATTTTGATTCATAAGCCTTAAAAATATGCAATAAAAACAATGGGT
Source organism: Diplosoma virens (assembly GCA_963680785.1). Classification (NCBI taxonomy): domain Eukaryota; kingdom Metazoa; phylum Chordata; class Ascidiacea; order Aplousobranchia; family Didemnidae; genus Diplosoma; species Diplosoma virens. Next base: position 17,414,043 of record OY796897.1, read on the forward strand.
ATAGACCGTTTATTATGCTTAACACTCAATACAAATGATTCACTAAAGCAATTTTTAGGGCAAATATTTCCAAAACTTCAATTAAAATGTGAAAGATTTTCCTGCATACCTCAATTTTAACATTGAGAATCTTGGCAATGTTTTCTTAGCATTTTAGATTCTAAATAATTTAAAATAATTTATAATATCTAAAAAGAACATTTAATGGGGATTAATGTAGGTATCAGATATTGTGGAATATGCAAACTAAATAGCATGTGTAATATGGCAGCGTAGTCGAGTGGTTGGCAGCGTGGTCGACTGGTTAAAGCGCCGAGCTTATGATCAACATGGTCTTGGTTCGAAACCCACTCGCGCCATTCTGTTGTGTCCTTGGGAAAGACACTTTACGGCACATTCCCCTGCTTGGTGGTCTTGGCAAGCAGTTCTAAATTACAGTCATATCTCTATTAAATTACAAGCGGACAGCAATATCTTGGCATCTCCGGAAGCAGGTCAGGTAATTGCCTATCCTATGTATTAGCGTCTCCGTCGCTTCCTACGAGTCAGGAGGATAAATATAAGGATAAAATAGATAAAAATAAAAATAATACCTCTGATAAATATGACCGTATAGGTATTATAGTAAAGAATTAAAATCTTTGTATAGCCATCAGCAATATTAGCCGTAACTCCATTGTTAATGTAATAGAATTATAATCACAAATACATATACAAGTTATACATTTTTTATATTTTTTTCTTCATTGACAACAAAAACAAAAATAAAAAGGCACATACAAAAGAATGAAAAATCACGTATATAGTACAATACAATTGCTGCCAGAAGAAGATGCTAGCAAAAGACCTTTTACGTTACCACATGTAAGCTAGCACCTTTAACTATTTGAATCAGATGCTATACATACATATAAAAAATGAATTTGCAATATAAACAAAGACAAACCAAATAAAAAAATAATATTTATCAAGGTTAATCATAAAAAATATGGTGTTATTACAGTTGATTGAATAACACTTGATTGAACACACTTGATCGAAACGACACTTGATCACAACGGTACTTGAACGAAGCGACACTTGATCGAAACAACACTTGACCGAAATGACACATGATAGAAATTGACAGTTGATAAAAAAAAGATTTACTTTCGTATGTTTTTGCGCTTACACAATATCTTTGTTGCTGTAAATTAGATTCATAAAAAGCAGAGGTCATCAGTAAGAGAACAGTTTGTGTTTATTTTTTTAATATTTGGTCAATGTCAAGGTCAGGGTTTTTTAAAGAGTTTCCTGAAAAAGCATTTTTAGGGGGAAACAAGTAGATTTCATGCCATAGTTATGTTTTGTTAGATGCCTATTGCTGCCATTCCTTTGTATTCAATTTACATTGTAGTCAGTTATTTAGGGGGGGCATTTTGTGATGGCCCCACCCTTGCAGACCCTTACAGAAATAAGAGACAGACTGAAAAGGAAGATCTTTTTTTTAGAGATTACTATTTTTTTGGGACAAAAAATTGACAAAACCGGGATAGAGTCAAAGTAAAAAGTTATAGTTTTTTTTAGTGATCACTATGGTTTTGGGACGAAAAATCAAGACAGATTTAAGTTGTAAATTTTCCTTTTTCTTATTCGATCAAATGTCATTTCGATCAAGTGATGTTTCAATCAAGTGTCGTTTGATCAAGTGTCGTTCGATCAACTGTCAGGTCATGAAAAAATATACTGATAAAAATGAAAACAATTCAAAAACATTACAATTTACAAATTGTTGCAAATTACAACATACCGACCCAATTTAAAACTATTCAAATACATACAATTTTTTTAAATTATGAAATAAGTTTTCGTTAATGTTTTTAGGAATTTTAGACCATATCTTTAAACCATTAAAATTAAACATCTTTTAGTAAAATTAGAAGATACATACAGTTAAAAACCAGGGGTGTGGACCCGGAGCCTGGAACAGGAAGAAATTTTAGGGTCTGGAGCTGGAGCTGGAGCCAGAGCCACATATTTTAAAAAAGTGGGGTCAGAGTCGAAGTCACATATTTTAAAAATGTGAAGCTGGAGCTACATATTTTCAAAAAATTGAACTGGAGGCAATTTTTTAATATGTTGGAGATGGAGCCTGATATTTTGAAAGGCTTGGAACCAGTAAAGTTGCACCAGCTTAAGTTTCAGCTTTGTATTGAATTAAAAGTACACAGCTAAATTTTTTTATTCAAATTAAATATTATGTTTTAGAGTTGCCTCTAGTAAATTTGGTAAATCAGAAATATATAGTGCTATTATCCTTTGCTTGAGTTAGTTAATGTTCTGCCTCCCAGAGAGTGATGGAATACACTTTCACAGTAAGCAATTACTCCAACCTGCTTCCGGAGATGCCAAGATATTGCTGTCCGCTATTAATTTAGTAGAGATATTACTGTAATTTAGAACTGCTTTCCAAGACCACCAAGCAGGGGAAAGTGCTGTAAAGTGTCTTTCCCAAGGACACAACAGAATGGCACAAGTGGGTTTTGAACCGAGACCATGTTGATCATCAGTCCGGTGCTTTAACCACTCGACCACGCTGCCGACTTTTAAGAGTCATGGTCACTTTTAGAGTGAAACATTTCTAAAAAAGTCAAGTAGGCAGCGTGGTCAAGTGAAAGCACCAGGGCTGATGATTAACATGGTCTCGGTTCAAAACCCACTTGTGCCATTCTGTTCTGTTCTTGGAAAAGACACTTTATGGAACTTTTCCCTGCTTGGTGGTCTTGGCAAGGAGTTCTAAATTGCGGTAATATCTCTATTAAATTACGCGTACAGCAATATCTTAGCATCTTCGGAAGCAGGTCGGGGTAATTGCCTACCCTATGTATAGCACCTCCGTCACTTTCCTGCGAGTTAAAAGGATAACTGTAGAAAATAAAAGAAAAAATAAAGTATTGAATTTGATCATAGCACACATAAATGAACAGTTTAAGGCAGGGGTGTGGAGCTGGAGCTAGAGCCTGGAGTGGAAAGAAGTTTTAGAGTCTGGAGCTGAGCCAGAGCCAGTCATTTTAAAATCCCGGAGCTGGAGCCACAGATTTCTCACTCTAACTCCACATCCCTGGTAAAAACGAATCAATTTTTTATTTGGTGAGTATTATAATTATGAATTTGTTCATTGAATGTTCATTGAAACTAATCCGAAAAAGTTTTAGGAAGCATATTATGCATATACTTAAACATGAACTTTGCATAAGTAAATTTAATAACATTGTTTTTTTTAGGACATTAAATTTATGAAAGAAATAATTGATATTCGTTGATTTTGGTAAAAATAAACAAGAACGAATGAACGTATTTTGATGGACCTGAATAGGAGCCAGCATTGATTTATTAGCTCTTCTCCAATTCAATACTGAGTTTTAGACGTCTGATTAAAATAATGCAAAATAGAGTTTTTAATGTCGCTAGGCTAGCACAGTGTCTGAGTACTATGCCACAAACTTTAGAAAGTTTAAGTGCTCATTTCAAGTTACCCCAAGATACTTCAAACTACATTTTCTTTCAATTAAATGACCATTGATGGTAATATCAAAGAGATCAGTAAATTTTTTTTTTTTTACTGAATGGTACAAAATAGGTTTTAGAGTAGTTTGATAATAGTTTATTTGACTTCAACCATACATCTATTACAAACAATTCTTTATTAACATTATTTTGCACAGATATCAAATAGAGTAGTCTTCATATTAGATACATTTGAAAGATCATTTATTTAGAGTAGGAATAACAGGGTCGAAGAATTTAACCTTGTGGTACTCCACATTTAAGTGTAGTCAAATCAGATGAAACATTTTTTATTTTTGTACATTGAATTCTATTACTTAGGTATGATTTTATGATAAATACGACCTTGCCTCTTAATCTAAACTAGATATTAAATTTTTTCTATTGATATATCATGATCATGATTAATAGTGTCAAAAGCTTTGCTTAGATCTAAAAACACAGAGCATGTAAATTTGTTGTTGTTAAAATTACGAGTAGATAGTAGTTTATCACAGATGGTTGCTAAATACAAAATGTTCAAAAATCATACTTATTATGAATTAAATACCTACTAAACATTAAAGTTACTTTTGCAACTCCCTGCTTTAAAATGAAGCCGATGCCGATCAACAACATTGTATTTTTAGCAAAATGAGGGGGACATCGGTTCTATATTTAAGTAGACCTAACATCATTTAATCTCAATTTTAGCAACTAGGTATCTATTAATGCAATAAAAAGTGAATGCTGTTCAAAAGTATTGCCATATTTATGTTTTTAGGACTGAGATAATAACTTAATGGATAAATTTTTTTAAAAAATCCCTTAAATTAAGTAAAATTTTTCCTAAAAATTGCTTTAGTGAATCATTTGTATTGAGTGTTAAGCATAATAAACGGTCTATACCCATTGTTTTTATTGCATATTTTTAAGGCTTATGAATCAAAATTTTTTTTCAAAAAAATTTTTTGGGGGTTTTCAGAATTCTTGAGGGGGTGGCGGGGAAAAATGTTTTTTAAAAATAAATAACTTTTTTATATTAATATTTATAAAATGTTTGATATTATATTTGAATTCCTTGTTCTTTTCTGATTTCAACCATATATAACATGTTATAATTTAAACATATCTTGAAGAAGATATAAGCGTTTTTTGAAAAGGATTTTTTTGCTCCCCCACAATTTTGCCCCTCTATAACTCAAAAAGTATTATTCGTAGAAACGTAATATTTTCACCAGCGGGTTTTGGCTATAAGATAACCACATACACCAATTTTTATCAAAATCCGAGATGTAGTGGTTAAACGCCTATGGCGATTTGTCATGGAATGACCCTATAGTGACTGTTTCTGATAAAGCTCAAATTGCTTCTTACCAAGTCTCTGAACTGATTGCTCAAAATATGAAAGCTCATACTTTAGGTGAGTCAATTATTTTGCCTGCTTGCAAAAAGATTGTCAGTACGATGTTAGGAAACGAAGCAGCATTAAAAATAAGCAAGATACCTCTGTCCGACGACACTGTTCGCAGGCGTATTCTGGAAATGTCTTCTGATATTGAGAAAAATGTAAGTGGTAATAAACTCCAGTCTTCAGATTTTGCTCTGCAAGTTGATGAGTCTACGGACATTACCAACCAGGCACAACTCATAGCATTCGTTCGTTTTATTAACGAAAACGAAATAGCAAACCAGTTTCTTTTTTGCAAAGAATTAAGTGTGACTACTAAAGGTGAGGACGTTTTTAACATTCTGAATGACTACCTTGATAAGTGGCAGTTATCGTGGAAATCGTGTGTAGGCATTTGCACAGATGGAGCACCTTTTATGGTAGGTTGTATCAAGGGACTTGTATCTTTTATAAAGAAGAAAAACGAGAATGTTATTGTAACTCACTGCTTTCTGCATAGAGAGGCCTTGATGTCAAAAACCTTAGGAGAGAATTTAAGAGAGGTCTTAGATGAAGTTGTTAAGATGGTAAACTTTATAAAAGTAAGACCTGCAAAATCGCGGCTATTTGAAAAAATCTGTACCAATATGGATTCTCAACACAAACGATTACTTTTACATACCGATGTGAGGTGGCTATCAAGAGGCAAAGTGCTTACTCGTGTACACGAGTTACGACAAGAACTTCTTGCATTTTTTGAAGCAATGAAGCAATCACATTTTTGTGACCTCCTGCAGTGTAAATTTTGGATTGCTAAATTACAATATTTGGCAGATATTTTTCAGCATCTCAAAATTTTGAACACCAGTATGCAAGGGAAAGGGGAAAACGTTCTTACATCCACTGACAAGATAAAAGCGTTTCAGAAAAAATTACACGTTTGGAAAAGTACAGCGATTAAAGGTAGTTTAGAAATGTTCCCATTGGTAACTAATACTTGCAAAACTGAAATCCTTCCACTTGTAGTTGAACATTTATCAACTTTAGAAGAAAAAATGAATTTTTACTTTCCATCACTTAACACTGCGCAATATGACTGGATTAGAAATCCTTTTTTAGAAAGTACCTCTGAATATAGTTTAACACTGACAGAAGAAGAAGAACTGGAAGCTGTGTCCACAGATCGTGGATTGATGATGAAATACAAAGAGTGGTCTCTTGAAGCTTTTTGGATTTCTATCAGAAAAGAACATGTCGCGATATCTAAAAAAGCACTGACTGTTTTATTGCAATTTTCAACGTCATATTTATGTGAACTTGGCTTTTCTACCCTCGCCACAATTAAGTGTAAAAAGAGAGGAACTCTGCAATGCATCGATGAGGAAATGAGAGTTTGCCTCTCAAACATAAGACCGAACATTGAGAAAATCTGACAGGCTCATCAAGCACATGTTTCCAATTAACAAAAAGATAATTTCGTTATTTTTAAGTGGTATGTATTTGACTTAATTATGACATTCTGGTGCATTTTTATATAAAGTGTGCCCAGAATTATTTGTAGTATCGTAAGTGCGCCCAGACTGTAAAAAGTTTGAGAACCACTGCTTTAGATTGTTTATTTCAAAAAATTTAAGTGCTTTGCTTGCATTTTATAGGTTTAATGTTTCAATCTGTTTGTTTTAATTATTCAGCAGTGGTGGGCACGGTACCGCGGTATCGGTACTCGGTACCTTGCTAAAATAGTGTTGCGGTACCGGTACTCGGTACTTTTGAAAAATACGAATTAATGGTAATGACTAAAACTCTATCATACATTGGATTTCATTTGACATTTAAAAATTGTATTTAACAAAGCGAAAACAATCATACGTATCCAACTGTTCACTTTCAAAAATCAATTAAGCTTTGGATGTAAAAAACATGACCCAATATATTTTTAATTTGATTTTTCGCATAAATTATGCCTTGGATATATGAAAGGCCTAATGAATACGTTGTCTTCTGCTTTGTTTTTTATATTAAAAAAAGTTTGTCAGGAATCGTACTAATTTCCATATAACCTATTACAGTAGTTTAGTCAAAGTTATTCCCAAACTTTTTGGGCCACGGACCTCTATTTGCAAATCTTTTTTATCATGGACCCCAATCTTATGTCACATAAATTTTCTGCCCAACCAACGAGAAAAGATAAAACAAAACCAAAAATAAATAACACAAAATCCATTAAAAAATAAATGCTTATAAACAGGGATACCATATTTCCGTAGGGGCAAACCGGGACGCTCGTTTATAGACAAAAATTCGTCCCTTAAAAAAAGTGTACTTTAAAAGGTTTTCACTTCAAATCTGTCTCGGTTTTCATGGCATGGATTACTTTATTGACAAATTTTGTCATATCGTCGCGGACCTCATTTTGGAAAACTCTGGTTTTGGTGATTTAATAAAATTACTAAACCTTCGCTGCCCGTTAAATGTTATGGTAATTTTTTATATTTTTGCTTGCATAGCAATGAAATCAGAATTTCATCAAGTCCCTTTCATATTGGTATGAATATAAAATCTGGTGTTTAGTGGATTGATTTTATGCAAAATATTTCCATTTTTATAATTAGACAACTAGAATGTTTCTTGCAAATGCAATACCTTCAGAAAATATTTTACTACACTAAGATTAAGTCCTATAATTTCTGATATACCATGTTTAGCGCCAAAAGCGCTAAAGATTTGACATAATTGCACGAAAAAATGCTGCTTTTTAGCTACAATGTCTTTTTTGCAAAATAATTACTATATGCACATTAAACACGATAATCACACTTTTGCACAACTGGTTCGGTGATCATGCACAATTTTTTTGTACGTGTTATAACGTATATAGTTTAGTTAGTTGCGGTCTCCCTATTTAATTATTGCAACCTTTGCTCTGTTTTGTTTTCAATTATAATCAATTGTTCTTTTCAATGCAAGTAAAAACAAACTGCTGCTGCTACTACTACTACTACTACTACTACTATTTTAATAGCCTACAACAGCGTTTCTCAAACCATGGGTCGCGACCCAAATGTGGGTCTCTAAGACTATGCGGATGGGTCGCCAAGGCTACGCGGAATGGTCGCAAAAACTTGTAAATTACCGCATGTAAAAGAAAAAGAACTGTGCACATAAGATTTCAAAAGTGAAAACCCTTTTTTAAGAGAACGTAACGATTTTAAGACGAAAATCTAGAAATCAGAGTCAGATTCATGTTGAAGACCTTTTTTTTTTTTTTTTTAGAGAAAACACCTTGATTTTGGGACGAAAAGTAGAAAATCGGAGATTGAATTCAAGTGATGACTTTTTTTTTTAGAAATCACTACGTTTTTGAGTCAAAAATCAAGAAATCAAAATAAGTTTGCTTACGAACAAATTTCTGCCCACACATATACAGCTGAAAATTAGACGATCATTGTTGGCTTACATAACAATTTCGTTTTGTTTCATTATGTGCTCACTTTTAGCTATCTTCGCTAAATGCTGGCTGAGACAATTTAGCTATCTTAAAAACGCTGACTGTGGTGCCGACAAGAAAACACTACTGTTTGCTAGCTTGCTATTTTATTAAAGAAAACGACTGTTTGCTAAAGCAGAGTAATCAGTGCGCTTGTGACGTAATTTAACATAACAATGCGGTAAAAACCGGTTGCTACACACTTAAATTTATATGGGTCGCAGTCATATTTGTAGATCGTTGTTTTTAGCAATTTTGGGTCGCAGAAAAAAGGTTTGAGAAACGCTGGCCTACAACGTCTAGGCCTTTCTATAAAACAATTTCTTGTTCTATTAAAAAACCTGTGGATAGTAGACTGGCGTTTTTGTGCCATTATCTAGTTTTCAACTTACAAATAACGTCGTCTTAAACACTGAAGGAAGCCTGCTGTGTGTTTAAGTAAAAATTCCAAGTTTTATATTTTTTACCACAATGTATTGTGGCGACCAATCGGCTTTCGAAAGACTCACGTTATGAATGACGTGGTGTGCATGCACGCGTGAAAACGTTTACGATTGGACAATGATTTCGTTTATGTACTCGCACCTCGTGTAGAACATTTATTATTAAAAAGTGTATTCTAGAAACGAGACGTGTATCGTGAAGGTAGACAGAGTACTTAGTACACACTACACAGCTACATTAGACAGAGTATTCAGTAAGCACAGCTACATTGGTGACCCCGAAAGCCAGAACACGCCCAAATTTTTTTAATAACAGACTATTACCTAGATTAATTTTGTTAAACATTAGTATGCCAGCAGACAGCGAAATTTTAACACAGTTAACTGAAGCAGTCAGCAAGTTAACTGACAATTCTTTGTCAACGTCAGGGATTCAAGCAGTAGCAGTTAAACTTCCAGAGTTTTGGACAGACGACCCAAAGATCTGGTTTCGAGCGGAAGCACAATTTAGAGCTAAATTCATAATCGTTGATCAAACTAAATTTGACTACGTCATTACGGCATTAGGCAATCGCGCCACCGCAGAAGTTGAAGCTGTTCTTTTAAATCCACCAGAGCAAGGAAAATATAATGCTTTGAAAACAGCTTTACTGAACGCGTTTGGCAAATCCCAACTGCAAAAAGACGCCGAGCTCCTTAATATTTCAGGGCTTGGAGACAAGAAGCTCTCCGTATTCTTACGTTATCTAGAGTCTCTCAACAATGACGCCGACACCCTTCGGCGAGCATTTTTTCAGCACAACTTACGTCACGTCGCAGGTTCTCGCGATTCTAGCGGCTCAAAAATTTCCAGGTCTACAAGAGTTAGCTTTAGCTGCAGACCGAATTATACTGTAGAAGCTAACGAGTTATTACCTATTAACTCGGTATCGGCGTTAAGTCCCAGGAATTTTAGGAACTTATAACCAAAATACAAACCCAAAACTAATCTCTCCACTCAACCCACTATCTGCTACTACCATAAAAAATTCGGCCCTAACGCTCGTACTTGCAGACCCGGCTGCCCTTTCGCGAGTTTACTCCCAGTGGCAACGTCATCGTCAATGACCGTACAGGAAAACGGGCAAGCCGGCTGCCAATGACCGCGGCGGTCGGCTTGACTAAAACTAACACCTTGTCAGTATGGGATAGTGTCACAGGGACATCTTTTCTAGTAGATACCGGTGCTGACGTTTGCGTTTTACCCGCTTCTTCAAATGACAAGCGCAAACGTACCCTTACCGAAAACCTCACAGCGGCCAATGGTTCCAAAATCAAAACATGGGGACAACACGTTATTACTTTTACCCTGGGACAAGGAAACCGATATCACCAGAAATTTTACTTAGCCGACGTCGCTCGCTCCATACTTGGTGCCAATTTTTTCACATTGCCATCGCCATCGATTTACGCGGTCGTTGATTTGTCAATTTAAATCACGGCAACATTTTTGCTGCATATACTGAGCACACACCGAACAGCCACTGCGGTTTAGCTCTGGGCGCAACTAGCCGCTTTAATCACTTATTGTTACAATTTCCACAAATTTTAGCTCCCACTCTACAAAACCAGGTGAGTAAACACGGTGTGGAACACCATATTGTCACTAATGGCCCACCAGCACATTTACGACCTCGGCGTTTAACTGCCCAAAAACTAACCCTAGCACAAGCTGAATTCCAGCAATTAGAGCGGGCAGGCATAATTCGCCCTTCCAATTCAGCCTGGTCCATCCCACTACACATGGTGCCTAAACCCTCTGGGGGATGGAAACCGTGCGGCGATTATCGCCGCCTTAACCAAATTACCACCGACGATCGTTACCCGCTACCTCACATTCACGATTTCAACACACGACTGGCCGGTACAAAAATTTTTTCCAAAATAGATCTCATTTCCGGTTATCACCAAATTCCTATGGCCGAAGATTCAATTGCCAAGACCGCAATCGCCACCAGTTTTGGCCTCTGGGAATTCCTTCGGATTAAAAAACGCAGCACAAATTTTTCAACAACTTATGGACAGCATTTTCCAACGCTTAGATTTTGTTTTCGTCTATCTAGAATGTCCAAAATTCGGTCAACGAAATAGCACTAAGTTTTAACTGTAAGCCGCGGTCCGTTGATACTTCTAAAAGTATTTCTTGCAAGTTAACTGGTAGTGCGGCCAAGTTTTCTTCTGGAACAGAAAATGGGTCTCTCATCTAATCTAGTTGTTTTTCGATTTAAATAATATTAGGAAAGTATTGGTGAAAGTTTTGACATAGACTTGTCAAATGATCATCTATCATTGCCTTTATCATTTCTGTTTCTACTTTTTCCGTGAAAATGAACTTTTGTAATTGGGAAAAGCATGTAAAGTCTGATTTTTGGCACGTTTTCTTTCAGAGATCAATTTTTTTCAGCAACCCACTTATCTTATCATGCAAGGTGAGAATGTTGGCCCTTTTTCCTTGAAGACCAACGTTTAGCTCATCGAGCTTATTGAAAATTTCTGCGAGATAGCACAGTTTCGCGAGTCAACCGACATTTTCAAATAATTCACTATAAGGAGAGTTTGTTCCTTGCAAAACATGCCAACTTCGGTGCGTAATTTAAAGAGTCTGTTCAGAATTCTTCCTCTGGAAAGCCGACGCACTTCCGTGTGTAGCAGCAGTTGTGTATGTTCGGCTTCCATTTTTCACGAAGAAAGCGAAACAGACGGGAGTTAAGTGGTCGAGATTTGATGAAGTTGATGACCTTGATGCTACAGTTCAAAACGTCATGTAGTTGGGGACTCATTCTTTTTGATGCCAACGCCTCTCTGTGTATAATACAATGAGTCTATTTCACGTTGGGCTTTTTTTCTCTAGCGAGTGTAACAAACCCTTTTATGGTGCCGGTCATAGAAGCAGCAGCATCGGTGCATATGCTGCTACAACGTGTTCAGTTCAGACTTTTCTCCGCGAAGAAAGCATCTACGACGTTAGAAATATCTTTTCCTGTGGTTCTTTCTTGCATGCTTTTGCAGAACAATATGTGCTCAGCTATGTCATCAACATCGCGGTATCTCACAAAACCAACCAGCTGTGTACTTCCACTTACGTCGGTTGACTCGTCTAATTGTAATACAAATGAGCCCGTAAGCTTTGCAACAACTTGATCTATGTTGTCTGTTGCCATGACATCTACTCTGCGACTGACAGTGTCGTTAGACAATGGGACTGCATTAAACTTATCTGCAGCGGTTTTGTCTAGCATGGTCTCTGCTAGCACTTTTGCAGCAGGAAGCAGCAGTTCTTCAACAATTGTAAAAGGCTTTTTAGCCTTTTTCTACCAGTAGAGATACGGCCTAAAAAGCTTGTAGTGCTCTCTCTGAAGTTGTTGTAACTTTTCGAATCATATCTTGCGAGGATCGAAATTCAAAAAAATTTTTTTTGAAAAAACTAGAAGGCTTACCTAAATGACAAGCATGTTTTGTGGTCAAATGCCGCTGCAGGTGCGACGGCTTCATGGATTTGTTTGACAGTGTATCGCCACAAAAAAAACACACTGCCTTGGGTAGCTTAGAGTCGGTACGTGTGAATCCCATCAATGCATACGAATCTTTGTACTGGCGATATTTGACTGCAGATGTATTTTTGCATTCTTGTTTAACGGGTCTGGAGAATCAAAAGCACCAGCTTCGCTGATAGAACGTTTTAACCACGATTCCATTATATGCAATACTTTATAATATAAAGCTATAAACTTAAATTGATTTATAAAGCTTATACTTGTAAACTTAAATAAACTTAAATATACTGTAAAGTTTATATTATAAATTTATAAAGTTTATAAACTCTACTTCCTTGGCTGTTGTCAATTTAGGTTTACTAAAACTGAACACTCCACAGCTCACCAAGAATCGCATATTTATTTAGAATTAGATACATTGGGTATTGTAAACGTTTATGAAATTCACCATTGCAATCAATTTAATACTATGCAATTTGGTATCTGCGATCAATGCTTTCTATCATTTGTACTCGCGTACCCCTTGCGTGACCCTCGCGTACCCCTTGAGGTACGCGTACCCCCATTTGAGAACCACTGATCTAGATGATATCTTAGTTGCTAGTAAATCACCGGCCGAACACTACGACCACCTTCGACAGATTTTCACACTGTTGTCGTCAAACGGATTAATAATCCAGAAATCAAAATGTATTTTTGGCGTTTAAAAACTCGCGTATTTAGGACATCTAATCACAGTCGAGGTTGTGAGACCTCTCCCGAGCCGTGTTGAGGGCTATCTGCAATTTCCCCACGCCAGACTCTCGTTCTTCCCTTCAACGTTTCTTGGGCATGATAAATTTCTATCATCGCTTCCTGCCCACAATCGCCTCGCGGCTTGCGCCTCTGCATGCTGCGTCGGCCGGCCAAGGCAAGGAACTTGCGTGGACTACAGAATGTCAGGACTCCTTCAAAAATGCCAAGGCAGCGCTGGCACATGCCACCTTACTACACCATCCTCAGGCAAACGCACCTACCAGCATAACGGTAGATGCATCTGACTTGGCCATAGGAGCTCAAGTTGAATAATTACACAATGGTTACTGGGTACCCATCGCTTTGTTTTCCAGAAAGTTGTGGTCTACAGAAATGAAATACAGTACCTTCGATAATGAACTACTAGCAGCGTACCAGGCTGTACGCCACTTTCGAAATTTCGTAGAGGGCAAGCCCTTTACCTTTTACACTGACCACAAGCCATTGACATTCGCATTGTCTAACAATGCTGACCGCTCACCCTGTCAATCCCGCCACCTGTCGTTCATAGCCCAGTTCACCTCTGACATGCGACATGTGAAAGGAAAATTCAACGTAGTAGCCGATACACTCTCAAGAATTAACGCTATCACATTGCCTCTTGTTGACTTCCGACAACTAGCAAACGACCAAGCAGCTTCACAAGAAATTGCAGCGTACCGAACCTCAATAACCAATCTTTTTCTACGAGATATGTCTTTGGGCGACGTCTCTCTGCTCTGCGACATGTCACTTGGAAAACCTCGTCCCGTGTTTCCAAAAGAGTGGATCTACAGAGTTTTCCAAGCTATACACTCTTTAGCTCACGCCGGACCACGTCCTACTCAACGGGCAATTGCAGACCGCTATGTTATGGCACGGCCTCAAACGTGACATTCGCAGATGGTGCCGAGAATGCAAGAGTTGCCAAGCAGCCAAAGTGCACCGCCACATCCGAGCCCCACTTTTTCACAGATCCCAACCAACAAGGTTTTTTCACAGCATCCACGTAGATTTGGTCGGTCCACTTAAAGTTACTCTAATATTATGATAAATCACTATACAGTAAATTACTTAGAACTAAAGGCAAAACTAATTTAATATTGAGTTTTTCCGCCATTTCTGTTGGTAACCTCAAAAATCCTATTTTTCATGCTTGAGATCAACTTGTGCAGATATTTACCAGGAATTTCCTCCCAAGCTTTCAATATAGCAGTTTTCAGATCAGCAACAGTATCATATTGCTTGCCATCTTTATAAACTTGACGTGTAAGCCAACCCCAAGCATTTTCGATTGGGTTAACATCAGGACTCCGAGCAGGCCATGAAAGGACGTTGGTTCCCATTGCATGAAAATACTCTGTTGTGGCCCGAGCAGTGTGGATCTGAGCATTATCCTGCTGAAACACTAAGTGCTGTCCACAAAGTCGGGAGCCCTCTTCGAAAAGGCAGGCTTCATCAAGTATCTGGACATATGTGCATTGAACTTTCCATTCATGATTACGAGGGGAAGCTTGCCATTAGCGGAGATGGCCCCCATACCATAATGCCTCCTCCGGCGTTCTGACGCTTTGAAAACACCATTTTAGGCGTGCTGCTATCAGACCAGTAATATTGATAGCCATCAGGTACATCTAAGTTCCATTTTTTCTCATCACTGAAGAGAGCATTGGACCACTCTTCGTCCCATGTCTGATGGTCACGGGCAAATTGCAGGCGACGGCCCTTGTGATCATTGGAAAGTTTTGGTTGACTTTTCACTTTCTTTCTGCTATTGTTTCTCTTCTGGAACAGCCTCTTGATGGTCAAAACTGAGGCAGAAACATTGGTTTTAGACTTTATTTGTTTAAGTAAAGTCTTCCTGTTTTTCTTGACTTCCCTTAAAACGAGTCTTTCCTCTCTTGGTGATAGAACTTTTGGCCTCCCACCAGCATGAACAGTATTATATTTTTCAGCATTTTTCAAAAAATTGTTAATCGGCTCCCTACTTCTTCCAATTTGCTGTCCAATTTCCCTGTTACTCAATCCAGTTTTCTTCAGAGCCAAAATTTGTCCCTGCTTTTTCGACAATTTTTTTCCACGTGGCATAGTAGATAATGTAATTAAGTATTAAATTTAAAAAAAATTAACCAAAATTTAACCTAATATTTGTTGCTCTTTGCGAAAACAAGCACTGGCATTATAGATTTGAACCATTGTATTGGGGATTAATTTCAAAAATAGCAATTTTTTTCAATATATATATATATATATATATATATATATATATATATATATATACAATAAATGATAAATTCGTTAATACAATGCTAATGCGAAGTATTTCTTTCATATTACATGTCAATTGCAGGACAATAGTAGCGATTTTTACGCTGTAAATAAAAAAATTACCCAGGCATTATAGTTTGTCATATCATTGCAAGTTTTTCATATATCAATAGTTAATACAAATTGTACTACTGTATAATTACTACCTACTTTCCCGAAGTTGGAATAACTTCATGTGATATTATTAATTTTATTATTATTGTAAGCTGGGTATACTTACGAAAAAAAAAAGGATTTATTAAACACTAAAATTTCGTTGATACCTGTTTAGTACTTTGTGACGAGCAGATTTTTTGTTTGATTTTGCTCATAACATCCCCAAAAAATCTTTTTGTCGGCCTCCGTTTAGAACCGTTATTTTAAACAAAGATAGTTTTAAAACAACAATTTAAATCTTTATTTACGTAAGAAATGAATAAGTGCTTAAGCAAATTAAATTATACTTTTTCAGGTATTCATCTACTAATTCAATAGCGTAATATTAAACATTAAAAACGGGAAATTCTAAAAAAAGTGATCGACGTTGTGGTTCCAAAAAATTGTTTTTATCAATTATAAATTTTTAAAAATATTATAAATGTATCGTAGTTTACATGAAAAGCAGACATCCTTGAAATCTATCAATTATCCTTGCACAGCATTTTTTCAAATCATGACAAATTATTTCTTATGTTCTAGACTAGGAATGGGGAACCTAATTACACTCGCAATAAACTTTTTGTTGATTTAAGAAAAAAAGATAGTTACTCGATAGACCGCGCTTCTTCATCTGGTTTGTCTGGCCAAGATATTTTTTTATCTTCACTTGCATTAAACAAGTTTCTCCTTCAATGTCGAGTGTAGACTAAAAAAGGTATTCACACGACGAACAAGATAGAGGAGCGTTGTTTTGTCTATTCATTAACTTTTTTTGTAATCACTCGATATTAATATTTTTTTCTGGTGAGCCTACATTTATATGGTAATAATGCGGTTGTTAACAATGCGAATAACCACCATTTTGACCAAAAGAAATGATATGCTTCTTTCCAAACACACGTGGGCCGCATTAGAATATCGTGCAAACCGTATTTGTCCCGCGGGCGGCAGATTTCCCGCTCTGTTTTAGATGAAGAAAATTTTTTGTTTTATGTATTATCGCAATCAATGCGCTTATTTCTGTATAAATCATTACAAACGTTGTGATTTTGTTTTCTCAACAACCTGCACTTTCAAAAAACCTTTTTCTATCGCTCTTAGAATTTAAAGTTGGCTTAGTTTTATTTTAATTTGACTGTTATAATCGAATTGATTTTTTTCATTTTTAAAAATCTCAATCGGTTATTGTTCATTACATTTAAACAGTTTAATTTGGATTTTTGATATGGCTTGTACGCAATTTTTTTGGTGAGAATTATTCTGCTTGTATTCTTGCATTTTTACAAATACACATTAATCGTTCAATTCAAATAGATTCCTTTTTTAAGCTGTACAAGTACTTTAATTTTTAAGCTGCAAGATCGTTTTATGTAGCCGAAATGTAATTTACCGCATAAGCTTAACAACTAAATAAATAATAGGTTCATCTTTGTACTGCGACCCATTTTGGAAAAGCAATAGCACTAAACAACCATTTTCCCCAAGATTATTATTTAGTTATATTAGCTTTCTAATGCTTTTGTAAACGGGCATCAGCAAAAAATAATTTTACAATTTCTCTGATATAAGTTAACAGTCGATTGCTTAGAACGCCATGATTGTGATCGATCCGGTTTCCGTTCAAAACCTACTCGCGCCACTTTGTTGTATCCATGGGAAAGACACTTTACGGCACTTTCCCCCGCTGGGTGGTCTTGGCATGCAGTTCTAAATTAAGATCATATCTCTATTAAATTTCAAGCGGAAAGCAATATCTTGACATCTCCGGAAGCAGGTCGTGATAATTGCATGCATTACCGGTAAGTATTAGCGCTTCCGTCGTTTTCCTGCGAGTCAAGAGGATAAATACACAAACCGTATAAAATCATATATTCTGGTTTATGGTTAATTTCTATTTTTTAACCATCCCAACAAAAAAGTAAAAAAAACATGCTTCTCCAATAGATTGCTACGTTAGCGTGGCGTTTCGTTTTCTATGATCCTAAGCAATGTCGTCTGGAGTTTTCAACTCCTTTCAGGGCTACCCATGGCGATAAGGTCGAAAATGAGAAACAGACCAAAAGCGATCAAACAAATGTAGCAAAATGAATAGTCCGAATGACAATATTTATACTGCATCGGCCGTCGCGCAGGATATAAAAGGTCCGCGTTCGGGCTTTAGGCAGAGGGGCCCATTCGACAAGTACGCTACATTCTTTCCCACAAACTGACCGTAACTGGAAACCCATCAACGCATTCTCTACGCGTCTGGGGAGGCAAGGGGGGGCAGCGCACAGTATCTGTACTCGAGTTGGTCCCAAACATCGGGATCTTTGCATGGGCAACTGGAATGTCATCTCACTCAATAGAAAAGAACTCGAAGACCGAGGAGGTCCATTCGCAGCTTCCCCGTTATCAATCGACACACTTCTATTATTTGTTACTATTTAATGTACTATTTTCTATTCACTCGTTTTTTTTTTGTTTTTTCTTTTTTTGTACTGGATAAAGTTGTTTGATGACAAAATAAATTGAATTGTATTGAACAGAAACTGGTTTGGGAGGCAGAGCAGTATCATCTCGATATTGTTGGAATTTCTTCTAGCAAGTATCGTGGCTCTTGATACTGTTGAGTTAAATTAAAGCTGAAAGCTTTTCTACTCAGGTGTAAATATAACCATGTCTGCTCAGGCAGGGGCAGGCATTTTTGTAAGCCCTCGCCTGGCCCACTGTGTCACTCATTGGATCCCACTCCGAGGAAGGATTCGCCTCCTTAAGCTTAGGCTACAGGAGCGGTCACTGTGCATTTTGCAGGTGTACGCACCAAACGCAGAAACACAGTAGGCTTACCAGCTTTTCTTAGATGAAGTAGGTGTTGCTTTACAGAAAGTAACATCTGCAGAATCAATTGTCATAGGGGAGATGTGGGACCTATGCACCAAAATCATCTTTTCCCCTGTAATTTCTTTAAAATACGATAAAATTTAACAATTTTTGCATCAAAAATTCTCTATGTAAAGACGAGTATTAGGTACGGTTTCCAAATACTTCTTGTGTTTAATTACTGTTTTAATGGCATTTTAAAATTGCTTAAAAAATGTTGCAAAGGTCCCACATGTAAGGAACCTTTGCACCAAGGGGGTGGGACCAATGCACCACATACAAATTAATCACATTGATATAATTTAATGTCGAAGAACGTCAAGATCAACGAATAAAATCACACAAACCGCAATGTACAGCACAGTTAGCATATAAACAGCAAAATACTAATAACACGGTAAGCCAGTGCTTTTCAAACTTTTCTTGCTCAAGGCACACTTCGCAATGTAAATTTTGAACGCACCACACTCAGACTTCAATTAAATTAGGCAGGGCACACTTCCTACAAAACAAAGTTGCTTTGAACAATTTTATTTTGCAAAATTTAATGCAAGGCATGTGCATCAAAACGTTTACAAAAAAAAGGTCTTTCGCCTCTGAAGCTATGATTTTTTTGGGAGATAAGGTTTTTTTTTCGTTGATTAGTGGGTATTTATGTGTCCAATGCTTACCTGCACGTCTGTCGTTGATCGAGTAATGCAAATAAGTTATCTTAAAAAATTTAAAAAAGTTCTGCGGCACTCCTGGAAGTCGCTCACGGCACACAGTTTGGGAAGCAATGCGGTAGGCTAGGCTACTACAAAATTTAATCTTAGCGTGTAACACATTGAAGTAACTTTAAATGCTAAACAGAGCTTCCAAAGGTTTTTAAACAAAATAAGTCAAAAGTTTATATGTTAAAAAGAGCTATATATTCTTGGAATGTGAAAATGTTTGATAGCCGAGATGTTTGGGCTACAGGTGAAGGAGAAGACAGCGCACACACAAAATCGTTATGTGAACATGATGCTAAATCTTCATGTTATTGTTGTATTTTATTTATTAATGATTTTTCTTAAACAAGTTCTTAAAATTCATTATTAAAATCTAATTACTTATTAATGATTGGCAACTTCAATTCTACGTACATTGAAAGGATTTTCAAAACTCATTCTATAGTTCTATGTCGATTTTATAATCTGCTTTTTTGTTTTGCTTAAATTAGTACTTCCTATATAAAAAACAATGACGTTTAAGCAGTGTTGGGATTCAAAGTTTTAAGAACAGGTTCTCTTTTTTATAGAACGTACTAACAACAGGCAGTGGTGGATATTCCAATTTAGGGGCCCGAGGCAAGAATTTTCAAAAATTGGTGTTGTCTGAGAAAAAAAGAGCTCTGATCTTGGCTTGCATATTTTTCTCCGAAACTCATGGCGTCCTCTAAAAAAAAAAGGTCTTCACTTCGATTTCATCTCTGATTTCTCTATTTTTCTCCCAAAAGGTCTTCACTCAGAATCGTTCTTTACACTCTAAACAAACATCTGCCTCATTCGCCTCACGCAATATCCACCACTGACAACAGGTTCCCTCATTGTACAGAGATATTGAAACACATAGCTTACGTAAAGTTAAAGCGGGTTCGCTAAACGTGCTGAAATTCCATGTGCTGAAATTTGTGTGAAAAGTGTTCTAATAATCGGTTTGATGAAAACAATTTTGTAATAATACGTAAATGAAATCAGAATTTTGTTCTAAGATTCACGAAGCTCTACTCATAAAAACGTTAAGTCCAAAATTAAATCGACAAATGTTCGCAAACGGAGCTTCATATTTATTGAATATATTTTGATTGTAATATTTTTTCTTTTTTTTTCTTTAATGATATCATAATCTGAAATTTAATTTGTATCAATTTAGTTTCTCTCTCGTTTTGATTTAAAATTTAGCTTTTTAGTCAAAAGTACAGCCTTTTTTTAAAAAAAATATACATTGTTTTTTGCTGTTGTTAATTTTTTATGTGTGTGTGGAAATTTAAAGTTAATTAATATTACTAAAATTGTAGAAACCTGATGAGGGATGAAGTAAGCCGAAAACGTTCGTCTTTAAATAATAATTTTTTAATGTTTGTTTAATAAATGCTGAATCCATTATGGCTGCTTTTTTCAATTGTTGTCTGGTTTATTAAGCTCAGTAACAATAATTGGTTCTCGTTCACTATTAGCCGAGTTTAGTTGATTACCTTTTAAATTTTGGGAAAACCCCAAAAGCTGCGAGGTTAGTAACGCGAACAGTGAACAAACCCTAAAAAATGATAAGAAAAAGTGCGCCACTTTTCGGAGTTTTTCAAAATTTCGGAAACTGAAAAGCTATGAATGAAAAATTTTTATGACATTTTAATCTCATTCAATTGATATTTAAGGTGCATAATTAGGCTTTTTGTTGAAAGTCTTTACCTTCCAAAAAAATTGATTTTAAAATGAAGTAAAAAAATGGCGCACTGTTGGAGCATAGGTCTGTGGAACTCTTAAGTCAAAAAATATTTTTTTATTCTTATATAGAAAGACAAAACAACTTTAAAACCAATTTAAACAAGCAAATGCAAAGTTTGCCATTAATAAGTCAACATATAACATGTAACTTATGAATAAAACACAAAAACATAAAAAATAAAACTATTTTAATTAGCAAATAAATAAATAAACAACTTTTACTTTTTTGAAATTAAAAAAATAATATAAATTTTAACTTGTGGGTATCCTACATCAGTGGCGTGCGGTCAGGGCATGCAAGTTATGCGTTGTATGACCAGCGAATTCTTGTACGATGACCTTTATTTCTGAACGAAATAAAGAACAGCGCTGCTTTGGGACAAAATTAGAAAAGGTGAGCTGGTTTGAGACAAAAAGTAGAAAATCAGGGAGAGATTTTAGGTGAAGACCTTTTTTTTAGAGAACACCATGAATTTTGGACGAAAAGTAAGAAAAATGGGACTTATTTCAAGTGATGATTTTTTGTTTTTTGGAGAACAACATGATTATAGGATAAATCACCAATATTCGGTAATTATTTTTCGTTTAGATCATCTTCTTTTGAACTAAGGTCACAATCGCTCTCACACATATCGTTTTAATAAAATTTTCTTTGAAAGAAAAAGTTTTTTTGCTGTGAATAGCAATACAAGCGTAAAAGAAAAAGCTCATTTGTAAAGCCTAATATAGCCTATGAAGATTCTGTTGTGTATGTTTCTTTAGCAATAGAATAATATGTAAAATGTTTGTTCCAACAGTGCGCCAGGGGGCGCACTGTTAGGTGCTACTGAGTGGCGCACTGTAGGAACACCTGCCATTTTGACTTTAACTCTTGCCAGGGGGCGCACTGTTAGGTGCTACTGAGTGGCGCACTGTAGGAACACCTGCCATTTTGACTTTAACTCTTGATTTCAGAGAAAAGCTACAATAATCGATTATTATCTTTTACCAGGCTTTGCTTTACGCTATGGAGAAATTGATGTCATTTTGACTTAATTCCTAGTGCTTTCATGCAATGAAAAAAAACAATTTTTTTTTATCAGCAAAAACTAACTTTACTTCCATAAAAATTGAAAAACCTTTTTAAAAAATTTTCTGTTTTTTTAGCAATTCTGAAAATACAAAGAGAAATTAATATTTTAATACAAATTTTGATAATGCAATTGCGATGTTATTTTACGCAACAATAAAAAAATAAAACGCAAAGGCGCACTGTTTGCACCGGCGCACTGTTGGAGGCTCTCCCCTACTTTGTTTTGGTATTGAATAATTGGCTAAAAGATATAAAATAATGCAAATACCAAGTTGATTAAAAAAGTGGGGAAGCTTTACATAATGTTAGTTTATCTTTAAAAATTCACATTGCTTATTCTCTCCTAATAATATTTTTTACAAGCCTTTCTCTGCTGTACAATTAGATTCTATTGCTTTCTTTCGGTTTAATAGCAGTTCGCCTCTCTCCTTATTGATTTCAATTTCTCTTATATTTTTTTCTTCTTTTTGGCTGCTTTACGCGCTATTTACATTATAAATTTCTGGTACTATGGAAAGAGGCTATTTAGTTGATTATGCACCTGACACTTTACTTTCTGTGATTGGATTAATGAAGGGAGCAACTAAATCGGCAACCCAAGCAATAGCATTACGCAAAATAAGATTTGCTTAAAATTTACATGCAAAGTTTTCATAATTTGCACGCTGCGCGGCGCGGTACGCGGCAAGATCCTCCAAAAAAAGATTACTTCATTAAGGATACTAATGCTGTGCTTCTGAAGCATCAAAAGGACATCCTAAATCGTTGGAAAGAATACTTTTGTGAGCTCTTAAATCCAGTAACAGTCCAACATTTGAAAACATCCGAGGAACAATTTGATGAAGAAATTTATCTAACCGAAGCAAAGGTGAGCACAGCAATTAAATCTTTAGTAGCTTGAAAAACTGATGAGGTACCGAAGCAATGGCAGACCAGTGTGCTGATACCTATTCACAAAAAAGGTGACAAGAAGAAATGCTTTAACTACTGTACAAGGGGATTTCTTTATTAAGTCTTCCTGGAAAAGTCTATGCAAAGCGCCACGAAAAGAGATGCCGTGAAATAGTCGAACCTCAACTTCAGGATGCACAATGCGGATTTCGTCAATAGCAAAGCTTTCTTTTTTCAGATCCTATCCCACGAAATTTCAAAACAAACCATACGTGCCTCATGCAGTCAAGTTCCTGACAGATTGAGACGTGTTGTGAAGACGAAATGAGGGTATATCGCAAAATAAATGTGGATTCTATTTCTTTGATATATTTTTATGTTTTCCTCAAAATTGCTTTTCATTTTTCTTCTGTTAATATATCTATATTTCATTAAGCATTTGTCTAAACTTGGTTTGATCACCCTGTATAAATGCATTCCAAGCATACAAAATCAAGAAAAATTTATTCAATTCTTTTCTTGTGACAGACGATATAGTAAACTCCAAGTGTTTCATCAACTTTTGGAACCGGCGTCTGGCCATTAAATGGTGAAAAACAGGTGGAGCCCACTCTTTATTACACAAATGAGCATTGGAGTCATTTTTGCCACTAGCAAGTTGCAAGTGGCAAGTTGAAGTCCTATGAAACATTTAAGCTCTTCCAGTGTCAGTGTAAAATTTTGTTCTACGGTATTAGTATGTAACACAATTTTGTAATTTCATAGTGTTATAGTTTTATGCGCTTCTACAGCAGCTTCTTGCTGCCCATTATTGTACTATTGTCAATTGCTTCAAACGCTCTATCGTCATTTCTAATTTCTACCCACTTTTGATCTCTCATGGATTCTGGTTCTCACGCAACTACCAGCAAAGTTTCTGTTTTTAGAGAAAAAGTTTCAGCAAAAAAACAATAAAAGTTAACTTGTTCTTCTGATATTCGACCTCCTTCTCAGGCAAAAAAAGAATAACTTGATAGTTTATATAAATATTAGAAAGAAAAATAGGTAATAAAAGCAAACCGTACTGGAAAAGTGTACAAAATGCCCACAGCGGTCAAAAACGACCGCTTAATATTTATAGGTATTAACCTTGATTTTGCAGAAATTACAAAAGTTACAGAAAAATAATTCCATCCCAATAAACTTTGGCGACAATGATCAAAAATCAAAAAAGTGCAAACTGCAGATTTTAAAACGGACAAAAGACCATCCTCTTGAAAATAAAAAACGACCAAAAATGTCCGATCGGTACTTCTATTGTCAAGTGATTATTATTCAAAACTGTAATACCGAATACCGATTAATATTTTTTGAATAATTGTAATATAATATCGGATTCTACTGTAATACGATAATATCGAAATAACATTATTTCTGTGAAGTGTCAAACCAATAATCACAGCATAAACATGTAGTTTGAAAGAATCATTTTTAATACTTTTACAGAATTACATTTACCAAGCATTTCATCAGCAAATTTTATGTTTATTGAAGCAACAAAAAAATAAATACTTTAGTAATGGGATGGAATGCAATTGCTTCAGCTTTGTTTTGGTTTATTTTTAATTAGTTTTGATGCATCGACGTAATGATTTTTACCAGACAGTTCTCGATTCTTATTCTTGTTGATAAACATTTTCAAAAGGAAAAATTGTGTGTACTTGTGATTATTATTTTATCTCTATATTTATCCTCCTGACTAGCAGGAAAGCGACGGAGGCGCTAATACATAGGGTAGGCAATTACCCCGACTTGCTTCCGGAGATGCCAAGATATTGCTGTCCGCTGTAATTTAATAGAGATATGACTGTAATTTAGAACTGCTTGCCAAGATCACCAAGCAGGGGAATGTGCCATAAAATGTCTTTCCCAAGGACACAACAGAATGGCGCGAGTGGGTTTTGAGCCGAGACCGTATTGGTCACGAGCCCGACGCTTTAATCACTCGACCACGCTGCCGACAATTAGCATACATTTTTATTGACAAATCATATTCAACAGCTATTTTTTGAAATATTTTGTAAAAAGGATCTAGAAAAGTGGCTCAAGAAGTGACTCATGGGGCACTCCATAAAGAAAACATTCATTCTGTCCACTGGTGTCATTTATGTACACTCACAGAAAAGATTCAATTTTTTAAAATATGACTGATTATATTTTAAGGCACTGACAGTTATTAAAAATAGGCAATTAACTAATATTTCATGATCAATAGTGTCAGATGCTCAGCTAAGATCAAAAACTATTAGCACAACTTGTTCTTATAAATAGACTTTTGAATATTCCAGTAGTAGTAATATCCATACACACTTAAGTTTATTCTAATGCTTGGGCTAAAATACAAATTTTGATCATATTTCTAATCATTGTATAGGCTACAATAATCGAGAGCATTTACCATAATTTTATGCTGTCATTAATCTTTCTTTAATAAGCTACCATAATTTTTGACACTATGTTTATATACTGTATCGATATATTATTATACAGTACAGTATTTGCAAGTCACGCTTTCTGTAAATAATTTTAATGATTTAACAGCCAGAAGCTCATTAAACTTAAAATTAAGCTACTGTAATCTTGTAGTTTAAGTCTAAGTGGCTATTTCTTCCAAACGAAACTAAACAACAAAAACCAAGAAGTAGCCAATTCTTGTCCAAAAATTTTATATCCCATTACCAGACCAGATTCTACCATGACTGAGCTGCATTTATTGCAGCTCAAATGTACGTTCCATCTAAGCATTTAAAGCTTCAATGGAATGCGTGATTTTGTGTCACAGTTTGGAGCTGCAATTAAAACGGTCGAGTCTAATTCGAAGAAAAAACAATTAGAGTGAGGAGAAAAAATTAGAAACAAAATTAGTTACCACAAGAGATAAAAAGAAAAATTAACACCGCGCAAATTGTACTCGCAGGAGCAAATTCGTTTTTGTTTCTTTTAATTTACTGAGACGCTCTAGAAAAAGTTAGTTTCTTTTCAACCAACGAGTTTCTCTTTAAAACTAATTCCGTTTTATTTAATAGAATATCTAAAATCTTCTTCTTCTTCTTCTTTCGGCTTCTCCCTACTCGGGGTCGCCACAGCGCGACAGTAATCTCCATTTCACTCGGTCTACTTCATCTCCTTCCCTAGCTCCAACCCTTTCCATGTCTTCTCTCACCAAATCCATTCACCTTCTCCTTGGCCTTCCTCTTTTCCTTCTGCCTGGCACTGCCTTCTCCATCATCCTTTTCCCCATGTAGTCTTCTTCTCTCCTTTTTACGTGTCCATACCAACGTAGCCTCACATTCCGAAGTTTTTCTCCCAGCTTTGCAATTTTTGCAGTCCCTCTCACATATTCGTTTCTTATCTTGTCCTTTCATGTCACTCACCAGTGCCCATCTCACCATTTTCAACTCTGCAACTTCCATTTTTCCCATTTGTCGTTCAGTCACTGCCACCGTTTCCATTCCATAAAGCATGGCTGGTCTAACAACACTCTTGTATATTTTACCCTTAACCTTTGCTGATAACTTCCTGTCGCACAGAACTCCAGATACCTTCCTCCAACTCATCCATCCTGCTTGGATCCTTCTCCTTACTTCTTCTTCACATCTTCCATCATTACTAACTGTTGACCCCAGATATTTGAAGTTTTTGGCTTTCTTTACTTTTTCTTCTTGCAACTTCAACTCTTCTCCATCATCCACACCCCCAACCCTCAAATATTCTGTCTTGCTCCGGCTCACTTTCAGGCCTCTTCTCTCCAGTGCATTTTTCCAAATCTCCAGGTCCTCCTCTAGCTCCCTAGAAATCTAATATCTAATAGAATATCTAAAATAACATAGCTTATTAAGCTTACCGTATTGGCAGCGCATTCTAACTTAAAAGTTATACAAGAGAAAACGTCACATCACGCATCATGGAAGTTTTTGAATTTCTTCGTAAAATAGAATACTGTTTTCAAAATTATTTCAAAGTTATATCATTAAAACTTTTAAAAATTCATTTAAGTGGTTTTCTAAAGTCAATAATTCAACAGTGCTACAGACTAATTCTTTGCATATACCTAATATAATTATATAGTCTATCCTTTAAATATAAGTTTTGAAAAAATTTGAAAAATTGGCTTGTAATTTTTCTGTTGGACTTTTTCTTTGTTCAATAAAGTAAAACCCGACTTTAAAAAAGTAAATTGTTTTGCATTTTTCAGGCCTGCGTAAATTGTCTTAAAAAATTTGAAATTTTAATCTCCAGAAAATTCTCATTCGATCCATCACGTAATCGTCGTTTTTTCTTTTTGCTCTCATTCCAATCGTTTTTTCTTCGAACTAGATTCGACCAATTAAAACCAGGGTGTCGAACTGTTTAAAATAACGTTTAGGTTTAGGTTCAGGTTCGGCAAATTTTATTTTTAAGGTTGAGTTCCGGTTCAGCTCCGGTTCGGGTTTAAAGATAACAATTAGCGATTAATACGATTTTCGATTAATGTTTGTTCAATCCTTATAATTTTACAAAATATTTTTATGTCCATTTTGCAAGTGTATAAATCAAGAACATGGTTCTTAGATCTTCATATACATTCCAGACCAAAACATTTAGGAAAGGGGGGCAAAACAATTTTTCCCGAATCATTAGGATTTAGCACAAATTTACTAAAAAGCCGAAACGTAGCAAATATAACTGAGCAGAATACATTAGCTTTGTTATGTACCCGATACCTCTTTGCCGCCAAAACATCAATTTAGCAGTGTTATGCGTTGAAATAATCAATTTTACCCCAAAAAAGACAATTGTCTGATTAAATCTGGTGTACAGCACATTGAAATAAACTAATATTTAGACATGAAATAACTTCTATTCTTAAGAGAAACATTTTTACAAGTGCATTTTACGCCTCGAAAAGCATGTTTAGGCATTGCCCAAAAAATTAGATTTTTTTGTTGGTGTTGACAGTGCCATATATATTTCACCCGTTTGTAAGGCTATATTTGTAGCCAAAAGATATCTTATGACCGTCAATTGACATGTTTCTCCGAGGATTATGCTCAAACATTGCATATCTAATATTCATAAAGTTGAGACTACGGATAGGCATATAGGTTTTAAGAAGTTAAACACTAAATCTATTTAGGTATGAATTATAAAACCAGTTTTGTATAATTTAACAAAGTTGAATGAAATGTATAATAATTAGCTATAGCCCTAAAAATGCAAGCGAAAAGCTTTTGTAATTTTATTTCTCATGTGAAGTTTTTAGGCTATTTTACACCAACATAGCCGTACCTGCCGGAGGGGCAGGGGGCAATTGCCCCCCAAGTTTCCAATATTTGGGCAAAATTCAAAATTTTCGGGAAGCGATATGAAAAATTTGGGCAAAGTCAGGAGCTTCAGGGCATTGACATTGATCAACTGCAAAAATTAGTTACCAAATTTAGGTGAAGACCTTTTTTTTTGTTTTTTTTGGAGAACACCTTGATTTTGGGACGAAAATTGAAAAAAATGTGATTGAATCCAAGTGAAGATCCTTTTTTTTTTGAGATCATCATGATTTCAAGACGAAATTTCTTCTCCATCCAAGAATCTCAGACTATTTTTTTGTCCTATCCATAAAGTACCAGAAAATCATAATTTGGGCAAACGTCACAAGATTTGGGCAAAACTTCATTGCCCCCCCAAATTTTTTAGGCCGGTACGCCTATGTACACCAATGACAAGCAAGCAGGTTGGAATTAGGGAGCCAGAAGAGCTGAAAAACCCCATGAAAAAAATTTTTTCCTGAGAAAAATTTCTGCCTCCTTTTTCATCCCTCCTTTAAATTTACGTTGGCTACGATCAAGTTAGTTTCCGTCACTTTCCTGCGAGTCAGAAGGATAAATATAAGGATGAAAAAACGAAAAATTGTATTTCGCCATGAGAAAGTTTCCTAAAGTCTTATTCCGAATACGCAATCACATCAGGTATCTCTGCATCAGTGAGCACTAATCCCGCAACCACAACTTTGTCTAAAATAGCGGATGCTCAAAAAGCATTAGTGAGTTGCTAAGAAGCATAAGTAGAGTCTTAAAACTGCGCATTTATAGCTATAGCCTATCAACACGATAGTAGTAGAATAAGGAAAGGAAAGGAGATCTGGGGAGCTTTGCCCTGAACGACGCTGTGCAGGCGTTTTAAAGTAAGTTTTTTATACTGGTGCGTGTAAGCATTTATTAAATCCCTTTTAGACTGGCAACTACTGGTGGGCATTTTTTGTTGAATTAACAAAGGGCAAGGACTTTTTCAAAGTAGTGAGGCGCAGCGCAAGTAGTGCAATTTATTTTTTAAATCATGTTGAGCGCTCGAATGGCGCTATAAACAATTAGTTTTGCTTATAGTGTAGCGGTCTTAGGTAGGAATATGTAAGTTCAGTGATGGCCTTACAAAAAGGGGGACCCGGTGCAAGAAAAATATGGGGCCCTTTTTTAGTGTTCCGAAACAAAGTCATATTTAAAAAAAGAGGTCATTACTTTAAGGGTTCCACTAATGATGTAGTCGAGACCACATGACTCGAGACCGAGACCGAGACCGTAAAATTTTTTCGAGACCAAGACCGAGATCGAGACCGGAAAATTTCGAGACCTAAGGTTCGAGACCGACACGAGAAACTATCGAGATCGAGACCGAGATCGAGACCAGAATATTTTTCGAAAAAAAATTTAATTTATTAACGACATTAATTTTTATTTTTCCAAAATTCCAAAGCTATGTTTCAAATAAACTAGCATCCCCAGCATGTTATAAGAAAGTCTTGCTCTATGTGGTCGCATAAAGAAAATCTTGTTTACGTCACAATACCCAGAAAATGCGCAAGTTTTTTATATACATCTGTGCGTTGCTTTGAAGTCAGAATTTTTTATTACCAAAAAACATCTAAAGCCCCGTAACGAAAGGAATAGAGATAATTTATTCAATGTAATAAATTATATTTTAGCTAATCAGGTCATAATTATGAGAAAAACTTTATACTATAGAGCAGGGTTTCCCAAACTCTGTGCCGGGATTAAAGTGTGCCGCGAAATTTTTGTGTTTTTGACGGAGTAAATGGTGGATATTGGGTGAGGCGAATGAGGCAGTTGCCTCGGGCCCCCCTGAAAATACCGCATATAGTTTTATTTTGCTGTATATGATTTTTTAGAGATCACCATGATTTTGGGAGAAAAATAGCGAAATACAAGATGAAATCGAAGTGAAGACTTTTTTTTTGTTTTTTTTAGAGATCACAAAGATTTTGAGAGAAAAATAGTGAAATATGAGATCAAATCGAAGTGAATATAATTTCTGTATGTAAACTTAAATATTGTATTAATAGGCTTTCGCCTTCATGAAGTAAGTGTGCCGCAGGCAAACTCAGAATTTATTAGTGTGCCGTAGTAATAAGATGGTAAACGGGAAGGTATTTGGCCCAAAACGCCTCAAGGTCCAGTACTTTAAATTTGTCTTTGGCTGCTGAGTTAAATTTTAACTCGAGAAACTGTTCTTGTGCTTCATCAAAAATGTCGCCTATTTCGCACTGTAATTTGTTTCTTGCTTCTCATCTATAGGAAAATTTTATTTGATTAAATTTTTTTAAAATCAGATACATGAGTTTTTATTTGTGCTTTAATTGGGACTCACAGTTACCGTTTGTGAGAGCAAAATCCAATTAAAAAAAGCTTGCTGGATTTCGTTGTTCAATTCGATTCTTGCTGAGGTCAAGTTCCCTGTCATTTTGAGTTTTAAAATTAATAAAGAATATGTTGTAAAACATTTTAACAATCGCGCCTCTTTGAAAATTTACGTTAAAAACCACTAACTAAACCATTTATTGACTCTGTTTACTCAAAAATTTTACTGGGCAACAAAAGGTTTTTAATTTTATTTCGCAAAGGGAGTTGTTAATGGTGAAGAAAGCAATAAATCATCATAACTACATCAACCCGTTTCCTGCGTAAAACAGAAAACTCCGTTTAATTAACTCAGAATGGATTAGGTTTTACTGGTTCGTAACTTTTATAGTCAACATCCACAAGAGCTCTTTGCCAATTTTGAAATAGGTTATAAAAAAATTTAGATGGAAAATAAAGATTTTTTACCAAGACTCATTGTTTGAAATTTGATTTCGAAACTTTTTAGTTGAAGAAATCATGATTTCGTAACAAAATTCAATGTTTTGCTTAGTTTAACGGAGTGTGTTTGAAAAAATTGATAGTCAGGGTTTGAATGGCGCTATAAACAATTGTATTTGCTTACGGTACCTTTTTTTTCAAGTTCTATTACGCAACTCAGTATTATCAGGCCTTGACATTTACTTCGTTTAGTATTTTAATTCGTTTGGAATATGAATATTTTTTGAAAAAACGTACAACTTTTCGAAAACAATTGGGTGTCTTAAAACATAATACAGTTGAATAAAACGGCGGTTGACATGGAACAACATTTACAAGATAAAAAACTTTTTTTAATCTCTATATTTATCCTCCTGACTTGCAGGAAAGCAACGGAGGCGCTAATACATAGAGTAAACAATTACCCCGACCTACTTTCAAAGATACCAAGATATTGCTGCCCGCTTGAAATTTAATAGAGATAATACTGAAATTTAGAACTGCTTGACAAAATAATTAAAGCAGGGAAATATGGCGCGAGTAGGTTTTGAACCGAAACCATGTCGATCACAATCCCGGGCCCCACCACTTGACCATGCCGCCGATTATTTACATGAAGGTTAGCATTTTGTGGTTATTGTTATGATTTTTCTTAAAACTCTAGTTTTTTCAGAGTACCATATTAGTTTTCCTACAAGTTTCGAAATATTTTGTTGCAAGATTGAAGACATATTTTTTTTTTTGATGTGCATATTTCAGATGATTATGAGCAGTGATGTTTTTAGTACGGAATGAACGGAGCAAGCGCACCGGACCCCTAAAAAAAGTCCAAAAGTGGCCCCCTCCAAGCGAAATATTGCTCTATTTCTTTATAGTAGCACCATAACGATGGCTTCTAAAGTGATGACTGTTTTTTTAGAGATCGCTTTGGTTTGAAAGACAAAAAAGTGGTCCTCTCTAGTTTTCTGTTACCGGCCCCTCCTTTTTGTAAGACCATCACTGATTATGAGCTTTAAAATAAGGTTTTGTTAACTGGTAGAAGCAATTCACAAATATAACGTAGAATTACCAATCCTGTTTTTTATTCAATAGCATTTTCGATTACAATTAACTTAATCAAAGGTGCGACAAGTAGAATGGGTAAGCATTAGAAGTTTACTTTGTCGGGTAAATAGGCTACTAAAAGTAACGTAAACATAAAAGCATTATAGTTAGTACATTGCTTCCTCGATTATCCGGTCTAATTGGGTAGTTACTTTCAATAATATGAGCGGATAAGCTAAAAAAACGCTTAATTTTTATTTTCAAAAGCAAAAACCGCTTAATTTTATTGAATTTCTATCGTCAAAGCAACAAAAGTATACAGTACGTAAATATTCACTTTTTAGATCTACACTGTACTAAAAAATGAATTAATTTTGCATTGTTTGCGAGTAGATTCACGTTTTTTCAGTAGATTTTGAAATAATTTTGAAATAATGTACTGTGGTATGCACTACAGCTGTGATGTTCCAAAATATATTGTACAAAATATAGTGGTCGGATAATTGAATGCCAGATAAACGAAATGCAAGTAATCAAGGAAGCCTTGTAGTTGCCATAAAGCCAATTTGCTTCTAATAAATTTAAAACAAAAATGCTATAAAAAAATTTGGTGCTGGTTTAGTATGTGATCTACTTACATGTTTCTGGTTTAGCTTATGATCTACCTAAAAAACGCCCACGATAGTTTAAAATAGATAAAAAAATACTATAAATAGATAAAATAGATAGATAAAAATAAATAATAAAATAGATAAAAAAGATACTAAAAAAGATAAAAACGGCACGATACCAAGATAGCTCACTGTCAGTTGATACGGCTCTTTCATCACGATTAAGAAAACGACCTCGATTGTACGAGTATTTTCTTCTTCCAGCAAAGCGTGCTTCATCTCTTTCAACAGGATTTACTGCAGTTTCCACTATTTGACATCTCCTATTGACAGGCACTATTGAAGAGCAAACTTCTCTGCACATGTTGAACCAATCACATATAGTTGGCCTGCTTCTTCCAGTCATTTCTTCCGTTAGGTCTAATGACAAATTCTTCACAAAGTAAAAAACCAGTCCAAAATTTCGCACAGCGTCAACTTGCAATTCATTTTATTATTCAGGTTAGTGTAGTAAAAGAAGATGCTTTCATGGCGAACAGATCTAAATGTCTGGCACCCCTTCCTTCTGCAGCGGAAAACAGGACGGCTTTCACCTTTTATTTTCCTTCGCTTTTCAGCTATTTCGCCTTCACATTTGCTACAAGGAGCAATATCAACTGGTTGTTCAAGAAGTTGATAGCGCCTAAGAAATTCCGTAGCAGCTACTTCATCTCGGATGACTTGTGTGTACAGTTCATTAGCTCTGGTCATGGGCTGACCTGATCTGGACTACCTGCTGACCAACTGTTCTGGTAAATGTAGTAGATCTCCGGGTTGTTTGTTTGTTTAATTGAAGTGCACACAAGTCGTCCGAGATGAAGTAGTAGTAATCTGTCTAATCCCTTTTGTAATCACGTACTCTCTTATCGTATCGTACTCACAGGTAGATCACAAGATGTAGGTAGATCACATACTAAACCAGCACCAAAAATTTTTTATCCTGAACATTGCATCCAACATTTTCTGATGATCAAAAAATGCATCGAAACATCTAAAAATAGTAAATTTACAGTATATGATCATAAGTTTAATTTTGTGCAAGTGTATAGTACTTTTCACTTCAATTATTGGCTATTATTTGAAGAAGGATTAACTCTCGTCTGCCTGAGTTTACGGCTTCTAAAACAGATTAATAGGAAAATCCCCACAGAGCTCGCGATAGCAAGAAAAAAGTCATTTCAAAAAGCGAGGCGCATTTTAATTACGCACTGAGAAACGGTTTGTGAAAATTTAATTCCGCAGTTAATGGGTCAAATAACAAAAAATGTCCGGTCTCGAGACCAATTTAAAAAGTACGAGACCGAGACCAGGTCATTACGAGACCAAGACGGAGACCGCCAGCAAAAGGCCGAGACCGAGACCGAGACCGAGACCCTGAAAATTGGTCTCGAGACCGGTCTCGAAACCTTCATCACTGGGTTCCACCCTTATGGTGCTACTACGAAGAAATAGAGCAATATCTTGCTTAGGGGAGCCACTTTTGGACGTTTTTTTAGGGAGGCCTGATGCAACCGTTCCATTCGCACCGTACTAAAATCATCACTGTGTAAGTTCGTAAATTCTACTGCGCTACTATCTCTTCACTCACTTATTTAACTAGAGTGAATGATTAACGATCAATTTTTAATTTTTTACCACAAGTAACTTGAGTAGCTTCACTTTTATTCAGCTTTTTTTAACACAGCATAGCCTATCTGTTTCAGCAACCACGTGAACAGTTTTTTTGAAAAAAACAGAATAATAACTATTTGAAATTTTTCACTTACTGAAGACGTTTTTGAGAACAAGGCTGAATTGTGACATAGGCTCAGAGCTACATCTAATTATTCACTTTTTCTCAGATAAGGCTGAATTGTGATGTTATTAGTTCACGTAACATGCACGATGAAATAGCCAGCTGAAGTAAAGTTTGCCGTGGGTCGCCTACATTAAAAAAACAACCAGAGAACATTGCACTTTTGCAAAATAGGAATATATAAACAGCAATTGATTTATTTAATCTTTAATACGCTGCGCAATAAAGCGCAAGTTTTTTTTTTATTTCTCGGTGCGCAACGCAATAAAGCGCAACTTAAAATTTTCTTATCTTTAGCGCCGCGCAATATAGGGCAGCGCTTTCCAAAAAAGTATAAAAGCGCAACGCAACTTTCGCAATCGCGCAACATGTGCTCTGCCCACCTCTGCAGGCAACTTACCTACGTAAATCACAAATAAGGTGTAGCAATAGCAACTGTGTAAATTTTTTTTATTAACTGTTTCCTTAATTCTACTTTGTCTGAATGCTAACGTTCTAAGTTGGTCCTGCTAAAGTTAATAGTTTTTTTTCAAGGCTTTACTACCTCAAGCTGCTGGTATCGAAAGAAATATTTTCATACTTGGGAAAAAAATTATTAAATCGGTTCCAGTTTGTGACACTATTTCTTGTTTTCAAACAAATCATCAAATTCTTTCAAGTTATTCAGATTGATGCAAATAGCCCATCGATTAGATTCCATTTAGATTTATTTAAAAAATTTAAATCTCACTAATTTATTTAGCCAATGTTGCCTATGAATCAATCAATCAAGCAAAATTTTATTTTCAATCAATCAGGCAAGATTTTATTTTTTTCGTTCACTACACAGCAGATATTTATATTAAAACTCACTTATGTGGTTGACAGTGGCGTGCGATGACCTCTGAGACTGGTCAAGCAATTGCCATGCCAAAATCTGATCATGCAATCGGGTATTTTATGGGTATTTAGTAAGTAAGACATGCAATATTTTACGGGTACGAAAAAATTCTGTGTGAGATTCTAATTTTTAGTCTTAAGATCGTGGCGTTGTAGACCAAGACATGCAATGTTTTACGGGTAAAAAAAATTGTTTGTGAAATTCAAATTTTTAGTCCTAATATAATGGTGTTCTAAATCGATTTTCGTCCCAAAACTGTAGCGTTCCCTAAAAAAAAGGTCTTCACTTTCAATTACTCACAAATTTTATATTTTTCACCCTGAAATTCTATCAGTTAAAGTCTATTATGAGGGAAATTAAATTTTAGTAACCCATGTTTAGGGAGGCTCATAGGTGCTACACCTTTCTCAAGGTTGACCTGGAAGAAGTTGTGATAGGGTATACTCATTCCTCCCAACATATCGAAGATAAGCTCACAACCGGATGTAGTTTATTCTCACATCCACTCAATGTTGAAATGTTTTGACATATAATAGACGTAAATGGTTATGTAAGCATAGTCTATAAATAATTAACATAAACATAACATATAATCATAGCCGTACCAAGCTGGAGGGCAAGGACGGCAATTGGCACACCGAAACGCATCATTGGCAATTTCACAATTTTTCCAGCATCGAGCATATGTTATTGGGGATGAAAGAAGTTTTTTTTGTACGTATTTTTTGAGTAGAATTACTTTCATTTTATTGTGAAAAAACCGATTTAGTTTTTAAAAAAGTGGAAGCCTATAATTTTGGTTTTTGGGCACTCGTCGCATAAAATTCCAGCAAAGATTGTTTCGCCCCCAATTTTTTATTCTGGGAGCGGCAAACCAGGACACTAATTAATAGAAAAAAATTCGTCCCTAAAAACTAGTATTCTCTAAAAGAAAAAAGTCTTCACTTTGTATCAGTTTTCGATTTCTTGGTTTTCATCCGAAGAACTTTTAATTAGTCTCGGATTACTTGATTTTCATCACAAAACAAAAATATTCTCTTAAAAAAAAAAAATCTCTCCCTATAACACAGTGCTTCTCAACCCCTGGGTTGCCGTTTAGTTTGATTGGATCTCCGACAAGTGTAGGCTAGTTGTGTAACAATTAAACCATTTTCGTTCTTTTGTGTCAATTTGGACCTACTTTTGGGTCGCGACCTAGGGTTGACCCAAAATTTTTACTTTATAAAGAACGAAAATTTGGGACAAAAATGAGAAATCCGAGACTACTCAAGTGACAACTTTTTTTGGAGACACTATGATTTTGGGATGAAAAATCAGAAATCCGAGACTGAATTCAAAGAAAGACCTTTTTTTTAGAAAACACCTTGATTTGGGGACAAAAATTGGTCTACGTCTTAGAATCCCACACAATTGTTTGTCCTACCCACAAAGTATTGCATGTCAATTGCATGACCAGCCTCAGAGGTCATATGTTTAGTTCCCTTATTATCCTTATAATAATGTCTATAAAAAATATTGGGTCGTCAAAACTTTACTCTCGATTTCCGCTTAACATTTGGGTCGCCACAAAAAAAGGTTGAGAAGCACTGCTATAACACCTGAAGGACGGTAGTGAAAATTAGATAATTTAAACTTTTTATTTGCCTCAATCTTACGTCATAAACTTATCTATATTAAAATAATTTTATATTAAGGATATATATTATATTTTATATTAAAGATATATATTAAGTATATAAATATTATATTAAGGATAACACCGTATGAAAATCAGTACTTCTAAAGTGCCCAATAACAAAGTTAGAGCTTAAATTAACAATAGCATTTCAAATAGAATTCTATTTGAATAAGATACCCCTGGTGATCCCTTTTATGGGTGAAACAGTCTGTAGGGCTTTTAACCTTGTTTTTATTCCCGTGTTTTTGTTATTGTTAATATTAAGGATATATATTATACGTACGAGTATATATACACAAAATAAAATTATTTAATAAAAAAAAATTTATTAAGGACGTTTCGGAATTATTACTCAATCCATTATCAACTGCGTAAAATTCTTTATAATTTTACGTGGTCGTGCTTCTTTATAATTTTTCATGGTCGTGATCGTACGTCCTTATATATTGGCTATAGTTTTTATTCTAAAATTTATTCAAAACTTGCTCTCTATCATATCTTATAATTTAATTTATAAAGTTTGTTATTTTTCAAAAATAGCTACATCAACAATCTGACCAATTTTTGTTTACACTTTTGCAAAAACAAAACAAACTTTTATGTAGTTCAATTTAATTTCACTAACTTGGCATAACTATTAATTTATTAAGCTAAAATTCAATGAAAACTTACACTCTATCACGCCTTACAATTTAATTTAAAAAGCTTGTTATTTTCAACAATTGCATCATTAACAATCTGACCAATTTTTGTTCACGCTTTTGCAAAAACACACCAAACATTTATGTAGTTTAATATATAAATCAATGTACTCGTATTTTTTGACGATTCAGTTGTCCAAAGGAGCATGCAGTCAAGCGTACGAGTGCCCACGCTCCTGTCGGCGTTCTCTTAATAAAGAAACAAACTGAGAGAAAAGAGTTTCTCATCATGATATGTATGTCGTTGATGTTGAGGGGTGGATTGAGAGATTTTTTTTATTTAGTTTTACTTTTGCCCTTCAATTTTGGCAATTAGTTTTCCGGTTCACTGAGACGAAAAAACAGTAACAACAGATTTGTTCAAACCGGTGCGTAGCGGATGAATAGTCACCCACGGGCCTTATAATCTACGTGGTGCGTGTTTATCGAACAACCTTATGTTTTTTTCGTTTGTTTTTCGTTTTTTTTTTTTTACAGCATGATTTTTAAATCTAGAGCAAATTAATAGTAAAATAGTAATGCCCCGATTAATTCAAAAATTAGCTCCTCCTGTAAAAAATTCTGGATCTATTACTGAATATCCCATCTTTAGACCAGAAGTTTTTGAATGAAAGAAAACTGTTGTAACGGAGAACTTTTTGTCATAAACGACAACTTAAACTGTACTAAAGCGTTTATTTTGCCCTAATTATGGATTTTTTCCATTCTCTATTTATGTTAAATGTAGGCTAAGTGATAACTTTTAGTTAATATGCTAATTAGATTTGTTG
Source organism: Diplosoma virens (assembly GCA_963680785.1). Taxonomy (NCBI): domain Eukaryota; kingdom Metazoa; phylum Chordata; class Ascidiacea; order Aplousobranchia; family Didemnidae; genus Diplosoma; species Diplosoma virens. Next base: position 17,452,616 of record OY796897.1, read on the forward strand.
CAAGTTGAGATTACTATGCTGTGATAAGTCCCATAAACTTTTGCTTGTTAATTTTTTAAAAAGTGCTTTGTATTTAGTTTTTCGTGATTTGCAAAAACGTAGTAAGCGGCTTTTTAAGTTGTCGAGAAAAATAATATTTTGCATTTTGAATAAATCTGTATTAATCAAAACTTTATTTACATTACAAACATATGATTAAGCTAAATTTATACGGTATATTACAAATTGCCATCATTGTTGGTTTGTTTATTTAGGTGGCTATTTTTCCTTGTCCTATCCTTTTCAGGTCTCTTCAAAAAGTCACCGTAAGCGATTTTTTTTCGATAAAACTAACCCAAAATCTTCTTTCAGCAACAGAATGGAATAAAAAAGAAACCAAAAGAAAAAGAGTCACTAAAAAAACGATAGTAACCACAGGGGAATTCCGCATTAGTTTTACTAACAAAAATCACTCATGTTCGCTTATTAAAAAAACCCTTGTTTTCAACATAAATATCATTAAGCTATTAAAATTTTTATTCAAAAACATAAATAACCACCACAAATATTGTCAATATAGAGTTACTAAAATGGAATATATTATTAGCTGATACATATGTTTATAGCAGAGTACCAAAAGAGTACAAATGTTTTATTAATATTCCAAGAAAAAAAATTCTTCAAATAATAATCTGATATCTTTTCTTGCTGTTATACCAGGCAATTTATCCAGTAACTATTTCCACAGACTGATGTTATCTTAGACAAACCAGTGGCTGTGTTGAATTTTTATCAGAATTTGTAATCACTTGATTAGTTTCAAAATTATGATTGGACAAATGGAACTAGGTTTTTTAAAATGTAAAAGTTTTAATTACAACTTAGCTATGGTTCTTACAAAGTACTAACTTGGAAAGTAAAACTTTTTAAACTTAAAATTTTATAATCAGAAAATTGTCAAAAAACTTACAAATTCGTGCCATTCTGTCATGTCTTTGGAAAAGACACTTTATGGCACCTTCCGTTGCTTGGTGGTCTTGGCAAGTAGTTCTAAATTAAAGTTATATTTCTATTAAATTACAAGTGGACAGCAATATCTTGGCATCTTTGGAAGCAGGTCAGGGTAATTGCTTACTTTATGTGGTAGCACCTCTGTTGCTTTCCTGTGAGTCAGGAGGATAAATGCAAAAGATACAAGAAAAAAATAAAATAAAAACTGTTGGCAGAGTGGTTGAGTGGTTAAGAGCAGTGTGACTGTGATTGACATGGTCTTTGTTCAAAACTTAATCGTTCCATTCTTTTGTGTCCTTGGGAAAGACAACATTTTTCCCTACTGGGCAGTCTTAAGCAAGCAGTTTTAAATTTTGGTTCAGGGTAAATTTCACTCTGGTCATGTACATTCCAAGGTTCAATTGAAACTGATGAGTTTCTCTTTGTTGATGAAGGCCATGACCCTAACCTTAACTCTAACCATCTTTACCCTTAACCTATGGTGGAATTTACTGAGGTGAAATTTACTGGTCACCTAAATTTCAGTTATATCTTCATAAAAAACTAAAAAACCAAATAAAAAATTTCAAACAAACAGCAATATTTTGGCATTTTCGAAAGTAGGTCAGGGTAATTGCTTGCCTTATGTGTAGCACCTCTGTTGCTTTCCTGTGGTTTAGGAGGATAAATTGAAAGATGAAATAAAAAATGAAGAATAGTCAAAATTTTAAAATAGCCATAATTATATAATTTTTAGGATAGTGGATTTTCAAAATCACAGGAAAGATTTTGTTTAAGCTAATTTTATTATGGATTCACATTAATTTTATAAAGTTTGTTTAGATAACCTGTAAACATTTAAATTTTTTATATTTTTGATATTTTTAATAACAAAAATGCATTTATATTTAGCTCTATTCTGTTGTAAATATATTTATTTTGCTGTGCAATTACAAAAAAGGATACTAAATATTTACCAGTATATTACTGAAATCTAAACTTTAAATTACTCAAGTAAATTGTAAATACGATGTAAATAAATAAAAAGATATAATAAAACTTATTTGTTAGTTGTTATTACAACATAATTTCATTTAATTATTTAAATTGTATACATCATTTTTTTAAATAAATACAACACCTTGAATTCCATATGATAAGCTTACAGAAACCACTTTAAAATGTTGGCAGAATAACTCTATAATAACACTCTAAATTCTGAGTTAAGGATGTGAGTTCAATGCTTAGGTCTACTTGAGTGCTTTTTATTATAATTTTAAAAAACACTTACCACAATGTTTAAAATGAGTCATGCTTTTTACAGTATATATAGAATTTATAATATTGAATCCATTTTATATAAAATGTTGCAATGATGCCAGGTCTCATCACTGTTTGCAGTGATGAACCTCACAGGCTTTGAAGATTTCAAATTTAAAAGCTTATGAAGTAATGTTGGAAAATAGTGAATGAGAACTACAATGCCAATACAGCCATGGCATAAAATTTGAAAAAAATTGTATAGAATAATCTGATAATCATAAAAAAAGCATTTATAATTTTTAGCAGTGAAAACATAAATAAAACAGTTTGACTTCCTAATTGTTCATATAAAAAAAGTTCTCATTTATTATTTGCTGAGTTTAGTTCCTTACGTATTGAATTTTGGTAAATTCCCAAAGCTTGTGAGGTGAATAATAGCGAACAATAAACAAGATCCTCCTAAAAATGGGGTATTTCGGCCAATTGACCAAATATGCCAAAAGTTATAACTTTATAATATTGTACAGCAGTGGCATGCAATGACCTTTGAGAGAGAGAGAGAGAGAGAGAGAGATCTGTTTATTTGCATCAAACCTTTTCAATAAATTACCGCTTAAAACACACAAAAAAAACAATGATTTTACATTTTGAAATTAAACAAACTGATAATAAGCCATATAGGTATATCAAATAAAAGAGCACTATTAAGATATGATGCAGGGGTAGGGAGGGACAAAAGTCATTTAATCACTACCCCCAAATCTTCAAGTCTCTGCACAACCTCCCTGGAGGATCACTTTTGGGCATCTTGGTGGGTGGATTGGCTGGATCATCAATGTGGTCATACAACTGGTCATACAAGTCTGGTCATACAACTGGTATTTTGAGACTGGTCATACAACTGGTATTTGGAAAGCTGGTCATGCAATTGGGTAGTTAATAGGTAGGAAATGCAATATTTTGTTGGTAGCAAAAAGAATTCTGTGTGAGATTTCTAAGACATAGACCAATTTTTGTCCTGAAATTGTGTTCTCTAAAAACAAAACAAAAAAAAGGTCTTCACCTAATATCCCTCCTTGGTTTTCTACTTTTCGTCTCAAATTTTGGCTCCAAACCAGCGGTATTCTTTATTTTGTTTAGAAACAAAGCTCATTACACAAGAATCATCAATGAAGTCATGCAAACCATGACTTGCATGCTTTGATTGCATGTCACTGTTGTACAGTAAATCAAACGCTATTTGTTTTTAACTGCTATAAACAGTTTGTAGCATTTATTGTTAAATACTAGTAAACAATGACCTTACTTCAAATAAAAATTATAAAAAGTAAAACATTGAATGAAACAAACTTCAACTTTTGTGTTGTTGAAAAGATTTCTGAGCAAACAATTAAGCCAATAAGAATGTTTTATCTTTGAGATCTCACACATGTTGAACAATATGCGTCTTTAAAATCAAAGTTTAAAAACTTTGCAAAAAAAAGCAATTAAGAAATTTCAAGTTTTTTGCATTGAGATTTATTAACACTTTTGCTGCCAACAATTTTGCAAGTTACTGTATGCAGGGTGCCAGATGTTTTTTGGTTTTTTCACTATCTTTATTTGTCCAATAAATTGTATTATAAATATGAATTAATTGAAGAACAACCTATAAGAATTACAAAATTGTGCATTAAAGCTCAATTTTTCAGTAATCAGCTTCAGATGGTATGGTTTAAAGCAGGAAATGATGCAAAGTGGGACACCACAATACAAACAGAAATAGTGGGTGTCCTTGTGATTTTCATGTTTTAAACAAACTCTGCATCCTCTTTGTGGATTTTTTTTTCTGTTGCTAAAAACAATCAAATTTGTAAATCTTCAAGTCTCTGCACAACCTCCCTGGAGGATCACTTTTGGGCATCTTGGTGGGTGGATTGGCTATATCATCAATGTTTTCTTCAATTGGTTGATTGTATAACTGCCTTATTAGTTCCATACAAAATTTGTGAAGCATGTTGAAAGATTTCTTGCTACTTTTCTCTTTGCAGAGAATAAAGGCATTGTGCACACTGATTTTATTTTGTAAAGAACTTTCATTGAAAAGATTATTTGTATTTGCATTCAAAAGAATTGTTTTCAATTAAGCAATCTTTTTTTGTTATCAATAAATGGACATTTTCTTCTGATAAGTAAAGTTAACATTATGTGTATATATATATATATATATATACATATATTTAAATTTATTAATATATTTTGCATTAAAATATTTCTTGAATAAATAAATTATACTTAAAACTGTGGGAAATATGTCAGTGATTCAAAATTACAAAGAAAAGAAATTGCAATTTGCTTGACAAAAATCTGGCCAAGGGCAATTTGCATATGACACAAGCATGGCTTAGATTTAGGCCAAAGGCAAGGGATGGATTAACAAATCACATTGCAAAATATTGATGATTAAGTGAATTAAAGTTGCAAATAGTAATGGAACAATGTTAATTTTCGATTTTAATTCTTACTTAAGATTTTCTTTGTTATAATAGACAAAAAAACGGTATTTCTTTTTGTAGCATCTTGTGTAATGAGTTGAATAATTAATGTAGAGTGCCTCTTCTCTAGTTGTCTTAAATGAGTCATTGTAAATTAAAGATTATATTGCTTGAGTGAATTGATCTTCCTTGCAAAGTGTTTAATTAAAAGATTAGAGCAATATTTTAATGCAAAATTTATTTAATCTTAGTTTAAAAAACCACAACAGTCTGTTTCATCTTTACTGTATATAAAATCTTAATACTTATGTAAATAGAAAGATTGTAGAATCTTGATCCTTATGTAAATAGAAAGATTATATTTGAATAAGGATATTTTGTTTAAGCTGATTACATAGCCTTAAACAAGTGCTGGTCAACACAGCAATGATGAAGCCCTATTGGCAGAAACCGTAACACTGTCTGCCATTATTAAAGAATATAATCATTTGTAGTTAAACATAATATGTTAAGTTGTAAATTAATGTTAATCATACTTTGATAAATAATACATAGTTCTGCAAAACATAGTTTATTAGAGAACGTTTCAAAATTTTAACTCACTCCTAAACCAGAAATATTATGTAAACATATCAAATTTTATGCCCTGAAGTATAAAGTTGGTTAAATTAATCAAGCAAATAATTCAATTTCTGTAGTGTCATTTAAGAAAACAATAACTGAAAATATAGTTAATGCATTCATATGAAGCTGAGAGAAAAGGAGTCAAGTCAGCTTAACATCAATGAAACAAACTGATTTTACAAGGGGTGTTCAGAAAGTAATGCAGCTGATTTAAGTTCTTGCAGCATTCATTTAACTAACATCTGATTCTTTTACAGATTATAGATTGGCAACTAAAGTTTACAGATTTTCTAAAAAATAAGGGTTTGAATTACTGCAATCTGCAATTTAAATTTTAAACAATCTCTCTGTGTCTTTTTCCTTAGAAGGTACACTGGCATGATTGCCCCAAAGCAATCTTGGCAGAAGCAAAGAGTTGTTATTGAATTTCTGCTGTCAGAGGGAGAAACAGCTTAGAACATAAGCAGAAGGCTAAAGCAAGTGTATGGTGACAGTGTGATAGACTACAGCACAATGATGGGGTGGTTGAAGTGAATCAATGATGGACAGAAAATACCTGCTGAAAGCGATCTTTGTGATAGGTCAAGAAGTTCAAATCTCAGCAGTCTGCAGGAAAAGTGATGGTAACTGTGTTCTGGAATAGTGTTGGTGTGATACTGGTAGACGAAGAGTTCGACCTGCTTTGGAAATGTCTAAGGTTTTATTGCAACATGACAATGCTAGGCCTTACACAGCCTCAAAACCCGTGAGGTCATCAGCTCCTTTGGCTGGATAACAATTTTATATCCCCCATATTTGCCAGACCTGGCACCATCTGACTTCCATTTTTGGGTCCCTCAAAGAAAATTTGAGGAAGCAACATTTCTCCAGTGATAAAGAGGTCAAAACTGTTGTTAGGAAGTGATTAAAAACACAGCTGTAGAATTTTACAATGAAGGAATATATGAAGGAAGGAATATTTTACAATGAAGGATATATGCACTCGTTAAAAGGTGGGAAAAGGTGGTTCGGAAAGCAGAGATTACATTGAGAAATAACTATAAAATGCTCATGCTATATACTTTCTTCTGATGCACAATTTTTGTACCTTTAAAACTCAATATCATGAAAAGAAACCTGGTTGCATTACTTTCTGAATGCCCCTCGTATTAAATGAAACAGATTGTTATGTTTTTTTTTAAAAGTGATTAAATAGATTCTATATTAAATTGCTCTGATCTTTTTATTGAGCACTTTGCAAAGAAGATTGATTCACTCTTGCAAAATAGATAAATTTGAAAAAAATTAATTGACATATTTTTATTGAGTGGTCAATCAAATTTAGTACATATATAGATTTTTCATTTATTAAGATAAAATTACCCTTACAGCTTGTTTCATCTGTTTCTTAATGCCTAAATTAGATGAAACAGGTTGCTTTTGTCTTAATAAAAGAAAAATCAATGTATACTGTACATAGAAGTTTTTTTTAATTTTTTTGGTAGGTGTTTAGAAAAATATTTAATAACAGCAAATCAAAGCAGTTATAGTAATTTTAATGATTGTATATTTGTATGTTTTAATTTCCCCACTTTTTTTTGTGCTTTTTTGTCTGCCATTTAACCCATTTATATCTCTCACTATTATTTGCTCTGTTTTTTACTCACTTTGTTTTTTCACTTTATATGGTTTTTCTTGTTGCCTTTTTATTGCTTTGCCAATTATTTTCTTTTCATATCTTTCATAACACACCTAACTCACCTTCCCTCATCTTTAAATGAATGCAAACCTCTATACTTGCATTTGCTATATTTTAAGTTATTTTTTTTTTGTATAATGTATGTATATATAGTATGTACACAGGAATTGCATTATTTCATTAATTAATTTTACTGCATATTATTTTTCACACACACATTATTTTTTTACTTCTAATAACTATTTTCTTAATTTTTTTAGTAACTGCCTGACAATGGTACAAAAGTTGTTCAACCACTTTTTAAAAACCACAAGAGTCTATTTTATCCTAAAAAATCATTAGGCAGTTACCAGAAAAGTCTGTTTCATTCTAAAAATGATGATAAGTGTTATAAAAAAAAATGTATTTTTTATACAGGGGTTTATCAAAAAAATTTAATAAACCTAACATTTTATATTAAAAATAACTGTTTCTTTACAGATATTTAAAAATAAGTTTAATATATTTTATAAAAATGCCAGACCTTTCAGACTTTCAGAGAGGCCAAATTGTTGGTGCTTGTATGGCAGGTGCAAGTGCAGGGGTGAGGAACCGGTGGCCATATGGCCGCATGCAGCCATTTTATAGTTAATGTGCACCCATATGTAGCTTCGTAAATAATTGCGTCATACATTGTGTTAATTTCTAAATGTATAAGGAGTCTTTGTATAAAGTAATTGATTAAATAAACAAAATAATAGAAAAACCTTAGTTATGTAAAGTTTTTTTATAATAAGAAAATAATTTTGAAACGTTTTTAAACAACATTTTTTCAGCTGTGGCTTGAGTTACGAAATACCTAATGTCATAAATTTACTTTAATTGTTTCATTTTGTTATGTCATAATGCTGCTATGATTCTTTTAGCAACTATTCGTTTTATCCTCTTCACTTAGTTTTAATTTGTAAGCAGGTTTCTATATTAGTAGAATTAGCAGGTTATATATAATTAGATTTATTTGCATATCCCAATTATTTCTATTAGCTTAATATTTAGGTTACATGCAGAAAGAAGCGAAAACATTAAATTAAAGTAAATTGTTTATAGACTTACTTATTGTCAGTATTGCGTCTAATTTGTGGCTACATACTTAGCCTAATCAACTCTTCTTACCTTGTGTGGATAAACTAGCCAAGTAATTTTTGTTATGTACATAATAGTAATTACTGTTTAAATTTCATTAATGTGGATTATCCCAATAATGGCTCCAGAGCGAAAGGAACATTAAACAAAGAAGAAAGAGTATTTAACGAGGAGGGGATTGCAATATTTTCTTGTGCCTAATAAAGACAAAATGTATTGCCTACTATGTGACGCCACAATTTCTTGCATGAAAAAGTACAATGGTAAGGTTCACTATGAAACACATAAAAAATACAAGCCTTTTCAATTGGAAGGAAAAGAAAGTAAAATTTCTTTTGAAAGATTGAAGAATCAAAAAGAGCATCAGCAGCAAATATTTGAAAAAATATCTTGTCAAAAGAATAATGCCATTGAAGTCACCTACTGAGTAGCACTTTTACTGGGAAAAAGAGGGAAGCCATTTAGTGATGTAGATATCATAAAAGAGTCAATCATTGAAGTTGTCAGTTGCATACATCCTGAGAATATTAGTAAATATAAAAAACTGCCTCTTTCTCAAACAACAATAACAAGTCGTCAAAATGAATTAGCATCCAACTTAAAACAACAACTCAATTCAACAATTCAAAAAGAAGTGTTTTATTCAATAGCTATAGATGAGTCTATTGATAATACTGATTATGCACAAGTTTTAGTTTTTATTCATGCGATAACAGAAGATTTTAACTGTTTTGAAGAATTGCTTTGTTTATGTACCATGAAGGATAGAACTCATGGAATTGATATTTTTAATCCTTTTAAAGAGAAATGCAACAAAGCAAAGCTCAGTTTTGCTAACTTGGTATGTATATGTACTGATGGTGCTCCTGCTATGAAAGGTGTCCGAGAAGGATATATTGGCTTACTTTAAAAAGAATTACCTCATCCAGAATCATTAATTCTTTTTATTGTATTTTAAACCAACAAAATCTTGCTGCTAAATCTGCTACTGTAGGAGACATATTTAACTAAGTTTTAGAGATAGTTCACTTTTTCAGATTTAATTCGACTCGTCACCATCAGTTTTGTGAGCTGCTCATAAATGATGACAAAACTGATATTGTAGACATGCTGTTTTACTGCCAAGTCTGTTGGTTATCTCAAGGAAATATTCTTAGCAAAATTTTCAAGTTAAAGCAACAGATAGTCAGTTTTTATGAGAAACAAAAGAAACATTTTTTCACAAAAATATGAGTGGATTTGAGCGTCAATAAAACAAACCCAAGATTGTGCTAAAAGAAAAAAGTACTGTAAACAGCTGTAAACGTGCCTTAACACCTGTCAATGTTGGTGCTAGTTCAAGTTTTTGAATCACGAGTTAAAGTCATCTAAGTTCACATAATTTAAAAGTTATAAATCCAAGTTCAAGTTCTCAAAAAGTCTGAGTCAAACTCAAATTGTTTTAACTCTTGCAGCAACTTTGGTTTAGTATTTTTTTTATTTTTTATTTTATCTCTATATTTATTTTCCTGACTTGTAGGAAAGCGATTGAGGTGCTAATACATAGGGTAGGCAATTACCCCAATCTGCTTTCAGAAATACCAAGATATTGCTGTATGCTTGTAATTAATAGAGATATGATTGAAATTTAGAGCTGCTTGCCAAGACCACCAAACAGGGGAAAGTGCTGTAAAGTGTTTTTCCCAAGGACACAACAGAATAGTGCTAGTTGGTTTTGAACCAAGACTGTGTTGATTATGAGTTTGGCACTGCCGACAAATTGCATTATTTATGAATTAGTAGATGAATTAGTAGATTTCACCAGCAGCTGACATTTTTCTACAACAGTAAATATTCTTGGGGATAAAATGCATGAGTTTGCATAAGTTAATAGCAATCTCAAACAAGTGTTAAACATGCAGAAGTTTCTAGATCAAACAAAAGTTTGGGTGATCGTAAAAAATATTCAGTGCTAAAAGTTGCAAGCACCCCATTTAGACAATCGGGTAACCTGCAATTGTGTATTAATTTATTAAAGCTTGCAGTTTTATTCTGACAAACAAAAGAATTATTATTGAAGTTTTTAATACTGTTACTATAACACTCATAGCCTAATTTTTTTTTTTTATTCTGCAGACTTTTAGCAATTTTTCATATACATTAAGCTATCAAACAACTTACCAGTGCATTTATTTTCAAACTATGCAAGTGTACTTGATCACACACAG